>JAVJIX010000040.1:5290000-5835000 GCA_036785185.1 Paratrypauchen microcephalus | reverse complement strand
ACAGAGCCGTGGTGGTGGACATTGCAATACCAAGCGATGGTAACATCAGGAAAAAGGAACACGAGAAACTAGAGAAATACCAGGGGCTCAAGGAAGAGCTGGAGAAGACCTGGAAGGTGAAAGCATCAGTGGTGCCCGTGGTGATAGGAGCACTTGGGGCTGTAACCCCCAAACTGGAGGAGTGGCTACAACAGATCCCAGGAAAAACATCAGACATCTCAGTCCAGAAAAGTGCAGTACTAGGAACAGCAAAGATACTGCGCAGAACTCTCAAGCTCCCAGGCCTCTGGTAGAGGACCCGAGCTGGATGAGAGTGAGAGACCAACCACTGTGGAAGGCGAGGAGCACATTTTTAAAATTTACTACAAATTCACCCACAGCCTTTTTACCATAAGTTTTGTACAGTTATCTCTTTGCACTTAAGTGTTCAAACAAATCTTATGCATGCATATTCTTTAGGCAACAGGTTGACCAAAACAAAATATCGGCCTGTGCTGGAAATTTAAGGCCAATAGATGATTTGCTAAAAAGTGGAAATATCAGCCCGATAAATCGATCTTTCTAATTACAATGCAAACCTCTGAAAGGTAACCGAGTCACTTTGCATCCATTGTTTTTTGCATTAGTTCTGTTTGCACTTTAGTGTGTCCCATGCACTGAGCACAAACACCTGAGGGACAGAGCTGCTCTCACCTCAGTCTGCTGGGACAGAACTGGGTCAAATTGAATTCACTCCTCCATGATATTATTTTGAGCTGTCTATACCTCGATTAAACTTTCTATTGTTTTTTTCACAGATCACGTCCAAAATGAAGAAAACTACGCTCAAGCTCTGGATAAATTTGGCAGCAATTTCATTAGCCGTGACAACCCTGACCTGGGGACGGCCTTTGTGAAATTCTCCTCTCTCACCAAGGAGCTGTCTGCCCTGCTGAAGAACCTGGTGAGTGAATGGCAAGACTCCACACTGCATTTCTACACAAAGTCACCAGCTTTAAAGGGACAATATTACTCTGTTTTGGATCGAGGTGATAATGTTGTTTCCTCATCAAAAACATACCCAGAGTTGTGTTTTGGTTTAACACAAATCCTGCATATTTAAGAGGTCTTCTCTCAAACAGAAAATCCTCTGTTCCACCTTGTGATGTCTGTTGTAATACAGGAAGTGCTCCACTATGTTTTTAAACTCCATACACCTTCACTGGAATCATTTGAATGATTTCAGTCTTGGATATGTCAATCTGATATAGAGAGACTAATAATAAAGCATTACTAACGTGTGAATGAAACAAAACACAACCTCGGGTATGTTTGAGGAGGTAACAACATTCTAACATCAACCAGGTTATTCCATCACCTCTCCACAGGTGACACAGTTATCCAAGATGCTACACCAGTGAGATTCAGACTGTGAAAGAGAGAGAGTCAGGGAGCATGAGACACATTTTCATTTTCACACATTTGCCCACAGACTTGAGTATATAATTTCTGTTCTATTTTAATATTGGCTTCTACTGGCTGTCATTTGGCATAAAAGATAGGAATACAAGTGGTTAGCAGTTCACCTAGGAAGAATATAACTATGAAAAAGTTAAAATGAAAGAAAATAAGAAAATATGGAAAATACAGAGGCTCCTCAACCTACGAACGAGTTACGTTCCGAACAGCCGTTTGTTGGTTGAATTTGTTCGTAAGTCGTTATTAGAAGGGAATGTATGTTTAAGGCTTGTATAAGTAATCTATATGGATTTGTACTGCATTTAAATAACACTAAATAGTAACAAAACAATATGCTTTTTAAAAATATGGAAAACTGATGAGATAAAAAGAAGAGAGAGACACAGAGGCAGACGCAATAGACACAGCTGAGAGAGAGAGAGCGAGCCAGCCAGCCAGCGAGAGAGAGCGTGTGTGTGAATGTATGTGTGAGACTGTGTGTAGCCTATTTAAAAATGCAAGTTTAGCTTACCTTTGGAAGAGGTACTCGAAGGGTTGATGACATGACGATGATGATGATGAGGAGGAGGAGGTTGAGTGAAGAGCTACAGCAAGGGTGGAGGCTCGTCAGCGTCTTCATCGTCACTAAGATTTTGGAGAAATTCTTCTTCCCCTTCTTTTTCCTCCTGCTGCTTTTCAATGAAGGAAGAAGTAGAGGGTTGAGGTGAAGCTTCCTTGGAGGTTGAGGGTATTGGCAGCACTTTCCCCCGCCTTAGCCTTAAGGTCATGATGGTGGATTGCATACCCGCTGCACTTTTCACATGCTCCACAATGCGGTCCTTTTGTTTATATATCGTACCAATTGTCGAACGGTTCACATTGTATGTGCCACATTCACCATCTTCTCACCAGCATCAAGTTTCTTTATTATCGCCACCTTCTTTTCAAATGAGATGGCTTG
This sequence comes from Paratrypauchen microcephalus, assembly GCA_036785185.1. NCBI lineage: Eukaryota > Metazoa > Chordata > Actinopteri > Gobiiformes > Gobiidae > Paratrypauchen > Paratrypauchen microcephalus. The sequence continues at coordinate 5,832,602 of JAVJIX010000040.1, read as the reverse complement.
CAGCTTTTTCACATTTCCACTAGAAGCTTCACTAGAAGCTTTTCACTTTTCACCAACCATATTGGATTACGCATGCAAGATAAAACAACAAAGTTCGTAACACCGCACCGTAGTAACACCGTAGTACGTCTGAACACTTCAACTGAGTGGGCGTGACGCTTGGGGGATGCTGCGCAGCGCCCTGCCTGTGCGTCAGCGGCGGAAATACGCACTACGTACTGTACTCGGAAGTCGGAATAGGCACTAAATACAAAAACTCACTTGCGTACATGTACAGCGCTTTTGCCCAAACATTTAACTTTTTTTTTTTTTTTTTTTTTGACCCTGTTTGTAACTCCGAATGTTCGTAAGTCGAATGTTCGTATGTCGAGGAGCGTCTGTAATCATTTAGAGTTGCCTAATGTGGATTTTTAAAAGCCTGGTATCCAGTATTCAAAATTTGCCTTGTTGCTCAGGTGAAAAAACAATATTTGCTGATTTGGATTAAAGGTGCACTGTGTAACTTTTCTGGCGGAGGGTTTGTCAAATGCTTTTTTCCATGGAGATGTTATTGTTTGGAATGTTTCCCATAATGGTATTAAACCTTTCTGTCTTCATGGAGACCAAACCAGACCAGGTATTTTTGAGCAATAAACCCACCTGTAATTTAATAATTGTAAGGTTTAATGTCATACTGTGGAACATTCCAAGCAGAGCAATCCATCCACAGAGGCGAGCAAAGATGGACCCACAACAAAAAAGTTACATAGTGCATCTTTAATGTTTAACAATAGTAATACAGTAATAATGTTAATGTTTTAAAACAACTGGGCCTATAAATTGAAGTATAAAGTTCACACACAAACTTTTCCTTTTTTAAATGTATTTTACTTACATACAGTTACCTCTTTAGCTTCATAGCTCTTTAAAATCTGTGGAAAAAGAAAATGCCACTTTTAGCTTTGCTACAGTATATTGACCATCCTTGTAATCAAGTAGTCAGTGTTTCCAGTTTTCCTTTTTTAAATTCAAGTACAGTGAACCCTCGCTGTATCGCGGTTCACTCTTCGCGGCCTCGCTGTTTCGCGGATTTTTTTTTCCAATTTTTTTTCCAATTTTTTTTTTTTTTTTTTTTATAGTGTAACTTTTTTTTACAGTGTAACATTCTGTCCTGCGCCCTGATTAGCTAAGAGACTAGACCAGGACTAAACCAGGTCTAAAGCAGGTCTAAACCAGGACTAAACCAGGTCTAAAGCAGGTCTAAACCAGGACTAAACCAGGTCTAAACCAGGACTAAACCAGGTCTAAAGCAGGACTAAACCAGGTCTAAAGCAGGTCTAAACCAGGACTAAACCAGGTCTAAACCAGGACTAAACCAGGTCTAAAGCAGGTCTAAACCAGGACTAAACCAGGTCTAGACCAGGGGTGGTAGGGACAGAGTCTCTGATGTCCTTCACGAGAGCGCCTGGGTGACAGGAGGTGTGGCCTTTGTTTACTTGCACGAGCCATGGAAGAGACTGAGTGCGAGCCGGACAAATGGAAGAGCCAAGAATCAACATGGACGGGCCTGGCGCCTGGCCGCGCGGCGTCCGGGGGAGCCGCAGCGGGGAGAGAGTCTCTGAGAGAGTCTCTGATTCGAGGGAGCCGCAGCGGGGGGAGGACACTCGCGCGCACAGAGGAGACAGTGGCTCTTCCCCGTCACGCTGAGAGAACGAACCCGACTCCGTCCTAGAGAGCTGTGGAGTATTGGCGACGCATTGATAGCGGTCTGATTTTGGAGCCGGGGTGAAATGCAACCAACTCTTGTGAGCGCAGGTTGGTCTTACCTGGTCTTGTGGTGAGGACTGGTGCTCAGAGGCGTCTGTTAGCGGTTCGGCACTGTTAGCATTGGCTTGAGTCTTGCCCAAAATGATATCCAGGTCGCTTTCCACTCGACTTTCGCACATGGCATGGATATGTGGTACCAAAACAAACACACGTGTCCGCGCGCACGTGTCCGCGCGCACGTGTCCGCGCGCACGTGTCCGCGTGTCACGTCCCCCCCCCCCCCCCCCCACTATTAATATATTTTAATGAAAATCTACAAAAGTTTGAGTGTTTAAACAAGAGAAAAATGTTAATACCAGTCTCAGAAAGGTGTATAATGTGTCTGGTGAAGCGTTTTCAGCCTTAAAACATGTAGAATAATTGTAAAATATAAAATTGTCCTACTTCGCGGATTTCACTTATTGCGGGCTATTTCTGGAACCTAACCCCCGCGATAAACGAGGGTTCACTGTACTACAAGAAATTGTTGTCTAGGACACAGATCCTGCATATTTAGGGGCCGTTTAGACGAGGACGATTACGACTGAATACGACTGAATACGACAAAATATTCTATCGGAAGTGTCTTTCGTTTACACGGCGGCGGCGCCGTCGGGCTCTGAAACCGCAAAAATCTGAAGACTCCTTCCAGAGTGTGGAGTTCTGAAGACGGCCCGGGTCGTGTCTCCGTTTAAACAGCAAGAAGCGCAAAACATGTTCACGTCGCATACACCTGACCTGATGCGCCAAGCCGGTAAAAACAATAACAATACGTCGCAGGTGACAGAGGCGAGTTTGGACAAGACCGGGCAGAACCAGTCAGTGGTGGGACAATTTTGAGAATGGATTAGTTGATGACAGTGTTTGTGTGGAAAACTTCAGAATGACTAAACAAGCTCTTGTTGCATTAAGCGAAGAGCTCCGACCCGACATCGAGGGCGAAACAACCGTGATGAGAGCCCCTGTCGGTGTCCTGAAAAAGGTAGCGCTGACATTATATTAGTGGCCTGGCATGCATATTCAATCGAATTCGCCCACCTTTGCGTCTTCGTATAAACAAACATTTCCTCTTGAGAACGCTCGTCTAAACGGGGATAACAAATTGAAGACGAGACGCTACTTTTGCGTCTTCTGTTTTGATCGTCGCTGTATAAACGTAGCCTCAGGCTAGTTCACACAGAAAACACTCCACTACCACCGTGTGATGTGATGTGATAATAAAGGAAGAGGTCCACTATGTTTTTAAACTCCATACACCTTCACTAGAATTATTTGGATATTTTAAGTTCTAGAATTGCCAATCTCTGCTGAACTAAAGGTAAAAGGAGTTGTTAACTTGCAAACTACCACTACTTGACATCACAAGGTGGAACAGCGCATTTGGAGCTTTTTGAGATGTAAACATTGTAATAATAAATTGTTAATGAAGCAAAACACAACTCCAGGTATGTTTTTGATGAGGTAATATTCTAATATGGCTTAAAACTCATGAGTCAATTTTGTGTAATGTAGGAAGTAAGATATGAAACCTTGAAACCTGTTGAATATTTCTCGGTTCATAATAAAATGTATGTGTTCAAACCTGCATATCAAAAACCCTTATTCATTCTGTATACCTACTCATATGTGGTAAAAACAGAAGAGTAAAGAGCTCTTCCTTTTCCATCTCTTTACCTCTTTAAGTGGTTTAGGATTTGGGTTTAAGGCCAAGACTGAGATTAGCGGCGTGGAGTAGTGCTGACTTGAGCCCCTGCAACATATGGAGCGGTTCAGAAGATAAATAACAAGAAAAGGTACACCAGGCTTATAAACACCAACTTTTGCATATACTGGTATTTCTGTGTGATCTCTTTTCTTACGTGGCTTTATAAAAATGTCCTTTGCAGACGTCGTATTTGACACTTACGCTGACAACGCCTTTATCCAGCTCCCAGCAACGTATTATTTTTTTTCCCTAGATGAAGTTCCTTATCTGACTGTGCTGGTTTCCCTCCTGACATTTCTGGTGAATAATGTGTCTTGCTTGGGTCTTCTTGTGAGTGATTATTGTTGGGACCTGGGAGATGAGTCAGCCTCTCTCTCTGTTTTCTCCCCATGTTGCTGACAACCAGATTAGACTCCATAAATACGCACTTGGCAGGGCTCTGAGTATGTAATCCTTGTGTCCATTCACAAACTCCTTTAAATTGCCAACCTGCCTCCTCTACCTGCGTATTATGGCAAAGTGAAATGGTCCTTCCTCATTTTTACAGTTATTTGCATGTGCACATTTTTCATCTATAGTATGTGCAAACCTCTACCAAGACAGTGGATGGGCAAAATGGACATAAAAAAAAAAAATCAAATCCCAATTAGAGTATTTATTAGGTCTGTCACAATAACAAATTTTGAAGTACGCAGGTAAGTAGTAAGAAAATATACATGAAAAATGATAATACACTGACATAATAACAATAAAGCGGGATTATCAAAATTAAAAAAGTAAATTATTTTTAAATATACAGTATCATTAAAAGACATGAACTGCAACAAATAAATAGCAGAATTAACCAATAATTAGCCATAGATAGTTATTTATTCAACTCTCTACAGCTCAAATCTTACATTATTAAGTAAAAATAATAATGTATAAACCTCCCCATTATTAAAAGAAAATGTACACACTAAATATTATTCTAGCTTTCATATACTGAACAAGTTTATGTAGTAATTATTTTGACAGGCCTAGTATTGATACAGTATTATGGCAATCCATCAGATATATGCTACAGTGTAAATGATGTGGTTGAGGTTCAAATGATGCTTAAAATACTTATACTGTAGTAATAGAACCAGATCTGTGCAGTCTCCCAGTCCTCCAGTTTTAGTGTTTCGCAACAACAATTGTAATATTATTCTTGTTTCAATATGTATGCCGTGTCAAATTATGATAATGATAATGTGTTAGGCTCTAGGTGCAAACATGATTAAAAAAAAAATATGGGGGAAAAGTACTGTTTTCATGTCTCAAGATGTATAAAGCTAAGCACAGAGAGTAAGGCTGTTTGCAGTTATTACAATTTGAATAGTCTGGGGTGATTTACATTTTATTTTTAAAACAAATTCTTGTTTTACCTTTAAAACATGGATAAAGTAATTTGTCAAATATACTATAGCTTGCAAAAATCAATACAATACAAAGCATTACAAATACATATACAGTTGCGATCAAAATTATTCATCCCCCTCTGCAAATTAGGTTTATTGGAAAAATGTACAAACTAGCAGCAGTTTACAAAAAATAAAACAAACAAGAACAATTTAAATAGACCAACACAACTAATATTACAAGTGGTTTCTCCAAATTCAACACATAATGCTACTTTTAATGACTACTGCAGTCTCCAAATTATTCAACCCCTTCATGAGAAGCATTACTAGTACTTAATAGAGCACCCTTTTGCTGTTATGACCTGCTGCAAACGTGATGCATAGCCAGACAGTAGCTTCTGGCATTGTTCCTGAGGAATCTTAGCCCATTCCTCATGGGCAAAGGCCTCCAGTTCACTAATATTATTGGGTTTGTGTGCTGCAACCACCTTTTTAATATCCCATATTTTCAATGGGGTTCAAGTCAGATGACTGTGATGGCCACTCTAGTATCTTCCAGGACTTCTTCTGAAACCAAGCCTTAATGGACTTTGAGGTATGCTTGGGATCATTGTCCTGTTGGAAGGTCCAATGATGCCCAACCTTCAGTCTCCTCACAGATGGCATGACATTTTCTCCCAGGATTTCGTGCTCCTTGATTGAATCTATCTTGCTCTACACACTGCAGGTTCCCAGTGCCAGAGGAAGCAAAGAGCATCACTGAGCCACCACCTTGCTTCACTGTAGGCAGGGTATTCTTGTATGCTTCTTACTCCTTCAGATGTACCGCTGATCCATAGGCCCAAAATGTTCCAATTTTGTTTCATCGCTCCACAGAACAGAATCCCAAAACCTCTTTGGCTTATTTATATAGTTTTGAGCAAATTGGAGCTGACTTTTCTTGTGCCTTTGGGTCAGTAGTGGTCTTGGAGTTCGGGCATGGTTCGGGCGCCTTACTGTGGAAAGTGAAACCTCAGTGCCTGCTGCCACCAAGTCTTGCTGCAGGTCTTTTGCAGTCAGTCGCGGGTTTCTACTACCTACCTCCTCAGGACTCTGGTGGCAGCTGTTGATAGTTTCCTCTTTCTGCCACATCCAGGTAGTGTAGCCACTGTTCCTTTAACTTTAAACTTTCAAACTGTGCTTCCAGCTGTATCTCTAGGAACATTCAGTGCCTTTGCTATATTTTTGTATCCCTTTCCTTGTTTGTGCAAGGCAATGATCTCTTCTCTGAACTTTTTGGACAGTTCTCTTTCTAACATGCAATGAGGTGTCACTGTTAACAGTCCAGATATTTGAGGGGTTCTGTGTCAAACACAACACTGTATTGTATTGTATTTTTCCTCTACAGGTTAACCCTTAAAGGGATATGCCACCCCCAGGTCAAACTTGGGCATCTCCCCACAGTCCAGAGACTAAAATAAGTGATAGAAAGCGTTTTTCTGGTGACCCAGCCATTGTCCAGGTCTGTCAGCACTGACCGCCGCGGTATCTGCAGCTACTCCGCGTTAGACTGGAGTCTAACGTCGCCAGAGAAAGATTTCGGCCAAAAGGAATTAATTTGCTCGATGCGTTTCCCAATTACTTTCTGTGTAGTGCACATTCATATCGAGTGCAAATAAATGTGCAAATCAACACGGAGAGCTTGACTTGGTCATTTTGGGTGGGAACTATTTTTCAGTGCGGAAAAAGACAGCCGAAGCACACACCACGCTGACAGGGGAATCCCTGTTACGCACCAGGAAGGGAGTTCCCCTGTTACGCAGCGTGGTGCGTGCTTCGTCTGTCTTTTTCTGCTCTGAAAAATAGTTCAAGTCAAGCTCTCCATGTTGATTTGCACATTTATTACCTGGAAGACATATCATCAAAAAAACAACAACAAAAAAAACAACAACAACCCTACTATACTATTACTATTTTATATTTATAGTGCAGACTCTTTCTTTTTAATAAGACTAGAGCCATAGACAGTGATGCTCTCCACTCTGCAGAATAGCATCGGCAGTCGGCCAGTACAAGATTGATCCTGACATGGGGCATATGCAAGACAGGCACTTAAGACCACCATTAGCACCCATTAAGTGTTGTTTACTTCCCTAACCACAGTATGTGTGTGCGTCTGTGTATGTGTACGTGTGTGGACTTGACTAAAACGAGACGGACTTAAATGCTTAGTGTTGTTGTAAATGTGACCTTGCTGATCCCGATGGTTAGGGCTGCTGAGCGGAGTGGAGCTCGGGTAACACAAGACACTGGCTGAAGAGCTAATTCTTCAATGAGCTCGATTTCAGCAGTTTGCTAGTCAGTTTGCATAACCTGCTGGGAGCCTTTAATAAAATAGTATATGTTTATGTTGTGTATTTTTCTCCTAAATCCAGACTGTAGACTTAAAAATATTTCCCCAGAAAACTATATAAATAAATACTTGATAGTGACTGAACAGTATTATTGACTGTATAGATGTATAAATGTATAGATTGTAAAACTACACCTAAATATTTCAGACTTAAAGGACCCATATTACCCTATTTTCTGTTATAATGCTGTTTCCTCATCACAAACATAGTACCTTTTAATTGTGTTTTGTTTCATTCACACATGTTTAACATACAAATCCTGCACATTTAGGCTGAGCTCTTCTCTCACAGTGGAGCTCAGGGCTCCACTGTGTTTTTAAACTCCATACACCTTTACTAGAATAATTTGGATGATTTCAGCCCTCAAATTGCCAATATTTACTAAACTAAATGTAGCTGTTAACTTGAAAACTACCACTACATGCCCTCACAAGGTGGAACAGAGCATTTTGCGCTTTGCAGATGTAGACAGACTAATAATAAAGAAGTACTCATCTGTGAATGAAACAAAACACAATTCCAAGTATGTTTTTGATGGGGTAATAACATTAGAACATGGCTAAAAGCTCACAAGAGTCAATTCTGTGTAAGTTTCTATATTTATAGAAACTTTAATGGACAAAGACATTTCATAGCAACACTGGTTCTATGGTCAAGACCTATTTTTTAGCTTATTTTAGCGTATTTTAGCTTCCTGTTCTTTGCAGCATTTTGGGACTTTTTCCCCATTCAAATATATAATATTTGGTTTTAAATTGTTAGTCACTATGACAATGTTTCTAATTTTTCTTTACTCAGAAACACATGGAAACAAAATGTAGTACTATTCCTTGGAGGAGCAATGATTTATAAAATAGCTGGTTTCTTACATTAGAATGAGTTGAAGTGAGTGAAAAACCGATTAGAGTGATAGACCATTGTGATGTCTCTATTAAAGAGGAATTTGTTCTAACTGCCTGGCCTGATATGTTGATCAAAACTTGACTGACTATTCAACTATTATTTAACTATAATTGCACATTTAAAGGGATATGCCACCCCCAGGTCAAATTTGGGCATCTCCCCACAGTCCAGAGACTAAAACAAGTGATGAAAAGCGTTTTCCTGGTCACCCAGCCATTGTCCGAGTCTGTCGCCACTGACCGCCGCGCGAGCTGCTGCTCCTCCGCCTTAGACTGGAGTCTAACGTCGCCAGAGAAAGATTTCGGCCAAAAGGAATTAATTTGCTCGATGCTTTTCCCAATTACTTTCTGTGTAGTGCGCATTCATATCGAGTGCAAATAAATGTGCAAATCAACACGGAGAGCTTGCCTTGGTCATTTTGGGTGGGAACTATTTTTCAGTGCGGAAGAACATGGCCGAATCACGCACCACGTTGTGCAACAGGGGAACTCCCTTCCCGGTGCGTAACTGGGATTCCCCTGGCAGCGTGCTGCGTGATACGGCCATGTCCTTCCGCACTGAAAAATAGTTCCCACCCAAAATGACCAAGTCAAGCTCTCCGTGTTGATTTGCACATTTATTTGCACTCGATATGAATGCGCACTACACAGAAACTAATTGGGAAACGCATCGAGCAAATTAATTCCTTTTGGCCGAAATCTTTCTCTGGCGACGTTAGACTCCAGTCTAAGGCGGAGTAGCTGCAGATACCGCAGCGGTCAGTGGCGACAGACTCGGACAATGGCTGGGTGAGCAGGAAAACGCTTTCCATCACTTATTTTAGTCTCTGGACTGTGGGGAGATGCCCAAATTTGACCTGGGGGTGGCATATCCCTTTAACATGATCATTTTTAGACCTGACCTAAAACTTAGACTAATTTTTTACTTTTTCTTGTGTCTTTTTAGCTCCAGAGCCTGAGCCACAATGTGATCTTCACCTTGGACTCGCTGCTGAAGGGCGACTTGAAAGGAGTGAAGGGGGTAAAATATACACCACTTTCATTCTACCCTTAACATGCAGATTAAAGCGCTCGGAAGCTGAGCAGGCATGAAAAGATGCCCTGTCAGCAATCTCCCATTACGATCTCTTTACACGTACTTTACAAAGCAACTGTAAATCTTGCCCACATAAACAATGTCTTTGTGTTGTGCTAGAGTGAGAGGGCTCTGAATAACTGGGTCGTGAACTTGCAGCCGCTCGCAGTTCAAAGGGGTGTGGCTTCTTGGGCTTGTCCCGTAGTAGAATGTAAATTGTGTGAGAGGAGTGAGGCATTCACTGGTCCGACTCCAACTCCACAAATAGCTCCCCACCCGTCCCAGCTTTGACCCCTGCATCGCTCTGTGCTGATGTCCGCCCTCTCTGTGTCTCCGCAGGATATAAAGAAGCCCTTTGACAAAGCCTGGAAGGATTACGAAGCCAAGTTGTAAGTTGTCAGCCATTTTAAACTTTATTCTGTTTATTTACACAATCTGGGTAATCATAGTCCATGAGAATTTGGCATGAACGTGGAAAATTTGAACCTGTGGTTTCAAATTTAATGAAATTGATATGAAAATGTTTTTCTATTTACTTGGTAGTAATAATAATAGATTGTACGATGGTAAATATTTATCATAGTTTTACATCAGTGGATTGACAGTTTGTGGGAAAAAGTTGAGAAGAAAAGAACAAAAAAAACCTAAAATACAGGAAGTAGTGGTGAGTTCTACGCGTAAAACAGAATACCTATGTCATCAACACCAAAAATTACTTTCAAAATCCAGGGACGATTTGTGTGCAAGGAAGGCTTTTCTCTGGCAGTTCAAACTTTCATTTAACAAGAGGAAGATTATGCAATTTACATTCATTAATCTAATCCAGGGGTCTCCAACCTTTTTCCTCTGGTGAACTCTTTTATAAAATGAAAATGCCAGAGAGCTAGCCTACTCATTTTAGCAATCACAAGAAATTAAGAAAGTATAAGAGCCATGGCAAGCCTTAGATGGGGTACAGTTAGATGTGTATAAAACAACCTTTATCCATTTATAACTGCACAAGTTAGAAATCAAAATTATATATTTACGATGGTAAATAATCAGATTTAGTTATTAAGCACAATACATATAATTCAGAAATTCGTTGGCGAGCTACTTGGAAGGGGATGGATAGCTACTGGTAGCTCCTGAGCCACAGATTGGAGACCCCTGATCTAATCGTTTCTATTTTGTAAATTAGACTAGTTTTGGCTCTTGTCTACAGTACGGTTGATAGGTAACAGTTATAGGGTCTCTAGGTAGGTCCTATCTGCCGCTCATGTCCAGCCAGGAGGTAAACTGATAAACTTAAAAAAAAAAAAAAATAGAAAAAAGAATAAAAATAACCAAGATTTGTTTGTGAAATCTTAAACACAATTTAACCAATGTTTTTGTTTCATATACCTGTTATAAGTTATCTTTTTTCTGATACTAGTACAAAGATTGAGAAGGAGAAGCGTGAGCATGCCAAACAACATGGGATGATCCGCACAGAGATCACCGGAGCAGAGATCGCAGAGGAGATGGAGAAGGAGAGGCGCCTCTTTCAGCTCCAAATGTGTGAGGTATGGAACAACATAACAGACACCAAAACTGTCCACACGCACGTTAGATTCTATAAAAATAACAGATTTATTTTAGTACGTATGACTGAAAAAATCCATAACCGTAAATATCGGGAAAATGCCCTGTTCGTATTTCGTTGTTTTATCCCAGCACTCACTGTATTAACTGTAGAGTGTGCAAGACCTGTAGTAAATCTTAGTGTTGAAAGTTTTTTATGGCACCTTTTTGCTGTACTCTCTTAATCTTCCTTTGTTTCTATATTCACAACTCAAATATTAACTGAGTGGAAATTTGCCTGGACCTATCCCTCTCAAAGGCCCTAAAGGATTATAATATATCTTCTGAACAATGATCGTCATTTAAATATGTATTAGCTAAAAAGAGCTCGTCTCAGATTATTTTAATAATTTACCGCGTACATGTGAGAGTGTGTGGATGGTGCATGCTCTGTTCCTACTTTGAAGATGGTGATTGTACTAGTGTTGTACTCTTGTATATTAAACACACACATGTAAAATAACACAGGGAGATTCAAATCCATAAAATGAACTTTATTCAGCAGTAACAATAATGTATTAAAGAAATTTCACTTTCCATCTTTCTTATGCTCACAAGATTCTTCACAAAATGTTAGTTCATACTCTTCTTTGCCAGAAAACCTCTTTAGTGGTGGGTGGTGCCGCCTACTCTTGTCCACGCTTTATCCTGCTAGGATTTTGAATACTCCAATTACATAATGGGCCAGTAGTTAGTACTTGTATACAATATTCACTCATATATTTGTACTGTACTCAACTAATCAGCATTTCATTGGCTGACTGAGTTATTTGGGGATAATAACAAGCTTAAACTCTTATATTTGATATTAGACTTGCAGCGTGACTCTCATTTGTTGCTCTGTCGCTGCTGTTTGAACAAAAGGCTATTGTGGTTTTGGAACTAAACCAGGCTCACTGTATGCATAGATGTATTTGTGGTCAGGCTAGAGAAGCATTAAGATCTCCCCATTATGACAAGTCCAATGACTTGCTATATGGCTGATAAAAGCCACAAGTGAATATCCGAGCCCAAGCCAAAAATAATGCCATTTGAAAGCATATACAAGCTCTCACAGCTGCTGCTTTATTGAGTGATAGACATTGAGTCACACTGCTATCACATTTAAAATGTGTTAGCAAACAATGGATTTTATGTTACATCAATACTCAACATATTTTAGACATCTGTTTGAGCTTTGGTTTATCATTTTTTTAAGAAAGCAATTTGCAGAATGTTGATTCACTTATTCAGTCATATTAACTTTATATGTAAAAATTCTGTTTTTAATTGTAATTTTAACTTGTTGAAGAGAGGATATGATGCAAAAACTTTTTTTTTTCTACCATTTTACAACATTGTTCCCTCATCAAAAACATGCCTGGAGAGGCAAGATTTGGCAATCTCTCCTGAGCCCTATTTGAACCCTCCTTATGGCTAGTTGTTAGATTCTGCTCAGCCCACAAGCCAACGTGCTCCCACACAACAATTCTCCATAAATATACAAAAGCATGATACAAAACTGTACACAACAACTTGACAAATCCGATGTGATGTGCAGTAGTTTCATTAGCGGGACGTACACTGACTGTGCTGTGCTAGTGCTCTGAAGGGGGAGTGACTTTGCACAGGGAGCAAAGGGAGGGGACACTCAGAGCATCAAAAAAGTGAAACTTGTTTCAGGCAAATGTAGCATTTTCAACAAACAAAAGGTAGCATGTTAATGTAAATCTAATGTGTTAGCAGTATACCCCATAGAAGAAAAATACCCCCTCTTTTAATATTGTATATTATATTTCACCAACTTACACTGGAGCCATCATGAGAATTTATGTTTCAGTTAGTGTTGGTACATTAAACATTTGTTCTTAAGATGTGTGTAGAATCCATCAGTCGTCCAGGTAGAATCCTTGGCCAAAAGAGAAATTCAGTTTGTCAACTGGACAAAAGTTTATTTGGTCGAATACGTTTCATAGCTCATCCAAGCTGCTTCTTCAGAACTGAAGCAGCAGCTTGGATGGGCTACCATGGATTCTACCTGGACGACTGAGGGATTCTACACATGTTATTTTTAATTTTTTTTAAGACAATAAAATGTGATTTTCAGCATTCAGTATATTACCTTGTGGCTTTATATGTGTAATCCCTCATTCGTACAGGTATGTTCCATAGTGGTCTATGGGCATATACTAGTCTATGTGGTCTTATACTTGTTCTGATACAGCTAAATAGCTCAAGATCATTCACTTTTCAAGAAATGTTAATTTCTTTCCTGTGAACCTGACCTTTCTAGTATCAGTACTTGTTCAAATTAATATATATGTATATTTTTATATCTATTCTAGTTTTATAGTATAGATTGGTATCTGATTTTTTTAATGCTTTTGATAACCCTGGTTTTAATTAGTTATATTTGAGCTAACGATCATCTCTTCGACATTTCCAGAGTAGTTAGGTTTGTGCAGTATTACAGTTTCTACAGTCAGTGGTTCAATCTGCTCATCCCACTTAACCTCATTTCTGTGTGTTGTGTGCTCTGGCCCTGCTGCTCTGCCCGTGTTACTCTATCAGCAGATTACAGGGCACTCTCTCGCCCCTCACCAGCTTGTGCTGGTGTGGGGGGGTATGGAGAGGCAGGGCTCAGCAGGCTGTTTATGCTCCACACAGACTGCTGCTCATTCACACAAAAGAGTCTGACCATGCACATGAGGCTGCAGAGTTCCACAGCACAGACAAAATGTGGATCAGCTCATGTGTCTGTTAGACAAAGGGCAGCAGAGGCAGGCAGTGTACGTGGGCAGGCGTTCATCCATTTGTACTGGAAAACAACTGCGGTCAAGCTAAGAGAAACATTGGACATTGGACATTGTGAATTTTTCTTAAATTTCATGAACATCAATGTGTGTCCTCTGATATAAGGGCTGCATGATTAATTTCAATCAAATCGAAATCATAATTAAGTGCAATTAGCAAATCGCGAAGACTGCAATTTTAAAGTACCATAATTTCCTCTACAAACAACTTATTCTGCATAAAAACTGCTAACCCCGCAGTTTAGAACTTTGAAAAGAATCGTATTATTTAAACGTTTATTGCAAAGCTAATTTAAATGTTAAAATTGTTCATGCTTACATTTAGTGTTTTCAGTTTCAGAAAGCAGAACAAGTCTATCAATTTGAGTTGTCAGATATACAACTATAAAGCAATTTTGCAATACATCACAGCCATCCCAGTCCAGTTGTTATGGGATTTTGTTTTAAATGAATATTAGCACATATTATGGCTATCACCTTAAGGTTAGCGAAACTGATCTTTAGACATTAAAAAGCAGACATCTTCCACACGTCTGCCATCTCTTTTTATGTTGCAAATGTGAAACTCTTATTGCCCCTTTGGAAACTTTATTTAGATCAAGGCAGTGAGTTGATACTTTCTTCCTCTTCGCGGCTCTTCCACTGTGCTTACCCATCTGGCTCTTTCTACCCCACATTTCAAGCAGCATTGGCTCAAACATCAAAGGCATGAATTTCATTTAGCTCCAAATGCGCTTTATTTTACACTGGGTTGAGTTTGAGTCACATTTTGCCTCATTACATGCAGGATCCTGGCCCCGACTCCCTGCTTACATTTGCACTTTGTACCTGTGTTCCACTTGCAGTACCTGATCAAAGTGAATGAGATCAAGACAAAGAAAGGAGTGGACCTCCTTCAGAACCTTATAAAGTATTACCACGCACAGTGCAAGTAAGTACCATTTTTTTTATATTTGAACTTTACTTCACAACGCCAGTATGAAAAGTCCTGAATATGTTTATGGTGTATGGGAGAGGTTATATTATGCTGCAACTGAACTAATGAGTTAAAACTGTTCCACTGAAAACCAACAGTTTTCCAATTCTACCAATCAAAACATGTTTTTAACAGAGTACACTTTATGCAGACGCCATAATGAACACAAATATGGCTTATATACATTAAACTAAAATTATGTGATGTAATTTAATAAAACTGCTAAGTGGGATTTGTACTTGAAGTAACATTTCAGTGTGTATTGCCTCAAATGGCCTGTACCTGATTATCATACGAGTATGTGTACAAATATATTGTATAAGCAGCTCTTATAGTCCTCAGTGTACTGTCCACCAAATTAGAAAGCATTTTATTATCTGATAATCAGGAAGTGCCTGTTAGTATGCTAGTTATCATCATAGGACTCTGAGAGTTGTGAAAATCTCTCATGAACTCATCACGGTGAATAATTAGGATGCTCAGAATGCATTAAAAAAGTGAAGAATAACTTTGGAGCACTGCAGAACTGCAGACTATTTTAAAATGACCTAGTTCTGTTTTTCTCATTTTTAAGACCGTAAAAGTCAGGTACAGCACCTTTAACACACTGAATACTCATTAATGAGATGATGCAACAACCATACTACCAACATGTCCCTTGTTGTTTGAATAGCCTTCCCCAGCACATTAGTTTAAACTTTTAAGTGACCATAAATATGCAGTGTTCCTCATACAGAGATGTTGTGACAGCTGTGGGTTTTGGTGCTTAAATAAGTGTCCGCTCTCTGAGGCAGGACCATTGCACTGGCCTGCGACAGAATGACACAATTTCTTTTGGTGTTGCTAGGTCTTGTCATAACATGGAACAAAACAATGACGTTTTCTCCAAATCTTTTCTGTATGCTCTTTGATGGATAAAGTACATACTGGATACATAGGATAGGATACATACTATCTCCTTACATTTATGTAAGTGTCTAGTGTAATGATTCATGGGCCTTATTACGCTTGTTGTTATTTTAAATACATATGCTTAATGATGTAAATCTGTATTCAAGAATGAATTTTCCTTCCTATCCATGGGATTCTTCAGAATGAAGAAAAAATAGGATCATAGTGATTAACAATTTAAAACAACATAGTTCTTTTGAATGTGGATAAAGTCTTAATGTTGTGTATAACATAGAAAATATTTACCATTGTGCTACTTTTGACAAACCAAGACTGCTTGTAGTGTGAAGCTGGGTGCTGCAGTGCTGTAACAGAGCACACACTGAGGATGCTGTGCGTTCCAAGAGGCAGAAGAAATGTATTGGACACTGAGGTCATTAGTTGTGATTTGCGGCTACAGTGCGGCGCGAGGTGTGGACTGCTGACAGATCTGTAATGGATTTCAGGATGTCCACGGCACCTCTGCAAATTCAATGCAAACCGGGCCAGCAGCAGAGCCAGTGCCAAGAGCCTACAGCTCTGACCTGAGTCCAGCTTTACATTCAACATAAACACTAGCAAATCTTCTTCTAGATCCTATTACTGATGACTTATTTGTTACTATGTTTGTCCCATTGGTGATCATGTTATGTCCCCCCCAGTTTCTTCCAAGATGGCTTGAAGACTGCAGATAAGCTGAAGCAGTACATTGAGAAGCTGGCAGCTGATCTCTATAATGTAAGACCCTGTGCTTTTGTTTTCCAGTGTGCTCAAAGTATTATAGTGTAAAGTTTATTCATTATCCTCCTCGATCTGCTTATTTACTCTGTGTCTGACCATTTAAATGCAGTATTCCAATCACACAAAACCATAGGTTTATTTTTTATGAAAGAAAACATTCTATTTCTAAAACGTTTATATAATAGGATTTTGGGACATAGCGGGTTGTTAAAATGGCGTTAATAGGCAGCTATCCAGTGTAAGTCTGTGTGTATGCATGCCTGTGTGTTTGTGAGAATATGCCTTTGATTTGTTTTGAGTACAGTGGCTGTTTATCACTGCCTGGCACAGTGTCACAACTCAGTAATTGGCTGTTAGTGTAAAAAAGGATGTAAAATCAACAGCTCTTTCTCTAGGAGTTGAGAGCTGAAATCTGAACAGGAGAACTGCAGAAATTTTGATGTGGAATAATGTGCTCCAGTCTTATATAATGAGCCCTTCTTATTATAATGATATTATTGATTTATATATATATGTGTATGTGTGTGTGTCTGTGTGTCTGTGTTGTTTTCAGATTAAACAAACTCAGGATGAGGAGAAGAAGCAGCTGACTGCCCTGCGAGATCTGATCAAGTCCTCCCTCCAGCTGGACCAGAAGGAGGTAGGCACCACAGCTGGGCCATCCACGACAGGTTGAAACATGCACAGTGAACAGTTCCAGTCCAGAAGTCCAATGCTTCTCCTGTATTTGATATTCTACCCAATAGTTCTCTTATTTAACAAGACAAAACTCTTTTATATTTATATACAAATATTAGTTCATATTTGGTCACTGTACTTTCATTATTAAAGTGTGGAACAAATAGTGATTCAGTTAGTTACAATAATACAGTGGTACCTCACCTTACGAAATTAATTCGTTCCAGAAGTGGTTTCGTAACGTGAATTTTTCGTAAGTTGAGTAGCTACAGTGGTACCTCACCTTACGAAAGCCCCAACAAACGAAAATTTCAAGCTACGAAACGCCTTCACGTTAAATTTTGGTCTCTAGATACGAAAGAAAATTCAAGTTACGAAACGCGAAATCTCAAAAATTCAATTAATGCGCGCTCAGATGCGCGCTCAGATGCGCGCTCAGATGCACACCCCGAAACGTAAATAGGCCTACACTTTATCAACACACACGGGGTTAGGTTCCAGAGGTGGCCCGCGGTGGGAGAGGTCCGCGAGGTAGGACAACTTTGTATTTTGCAATTGTTCTACATGTTTTAGGGCTGTAAATGCCTCACCACACACATTCTATGCTTTTCTCAGACTGGAGTTGGGCTTTTCTCGCATTTCTCTCTTGTTTAAACACTCAAACTTTCATAGATTTTCAACAAAATGTATTAATAGTGAAGGGTGGGGGGAGACGACTCCGGAAGCAGCGCGGAGACAGGAGCACCGCCCGCGAGGAGCACCGCCCGCGAGGAGCACCGCCCGCGAGGAGCACCGCCCGCGAGGAGCACCGTGAGCGACGCACGAGGTGCACCGAGGAGCACCGCGCGCACCGAGGAGCACCTGGCGCGAGGAGCACCTGGCGCGAGGAGCACCTGGCGCGAGGAGCACCTGGCGCGAGGAGCACGCACCCCTAGTCCTAGTCTGCACGACCGGCACCGGGTCTGCGAGCAAGAGAGAACCGCGACGCCCGGAACGCATCCTCTGGAGCCCGAGCCACAAACCAGCCGCACAGCCCTGGTCCAGTCCTGGTTTAGTCCAGGTCCAGTCCAGGTCTAGACCTGGTTTAGTTCTGGTTTAGACCTGGTTTATTCCACGTTTAGTCATGGCTCTACAGTCTCTTAGCCAATCAGGAAGCAGAACACAATGTTACACTATTAAAAAAAATGTTACACTATAAAAAAAAAACTTGGAACAGATCAGGCCTTTTCCATTGAAATAGCTACTCAACTTACGAAAAATTCACATTATGAAACCACTTCTGGAACGAATTAATTTCGTAAGGTGAGGTACCACCAATGTTCCCCCTAATGTTTTATGTGTCTGAGCAAACACACTAACTCCCTGAGCGCTCCTTGGACCCCTGTGCGCGACATCCGACATGCACCCCCGGCACACGCTGTTGCGAAAGAGCTGCACGTGCTCCTCGCACACCGGTAGAAGTTTAATACGAGACACGTACTTTTGTTTCTGAATACGGGACGATTCCCCCGTATTCAGATGACCCCGCGGCTGAAAAAAAAAGCGGAACTCTTTCATTTCTGCGCTGCATAGGTTTTCTTGTGCGCTGAGAATGTGCGAGCAGTGCGCAATTGCACAGGCGCGCAGCTTATAGGGAACGTTGGGTACCACTGTATTTCAATGGAAAAGGTCTGATCCGTTCCAAGGTTTTTTTTTATAGTGTAACATTTTTTTTATAGTGTAACATTTGTGTTCTGCGTTGCTCGTGTCTCCGCGCTCCTTGCGCGTTCCGCACTAGAGCTAAGAGGCCAAGAAAGACACTCTTTCAGCGGGAATAAGAGCGGGGCGGGGCGGGCTCTGGTTCTATCTGACCTCCAGAGCCGGGACGCCGTCACTGTGAGCTAAGAGGCCGAGAAAGGTGCTCTATCGGCGGGCAAGACCTCGGGGTCTCGCTCGGGGCGGGCTCTGGTTTTATCTGACTTCTAGGTCTAGACCAGAACTAAACCAGGTCTAGACCAGAACTAAACCAGGTCTAAACCTGAACTGGACCTGGACTAAACCAGGACCGGACCAGGTCCAGACCCGGACCAAACCGGGACCAGACCAGGATTAAATCACCCCATGCTCGCCCGCGCGTGCTCGGCCTCGAGGGGGAGGCACGGCCCGGGCTCCAGCCCGCGCCCGCAGCCCCAGTGTACTCACGGCCTTGCGCCGTGTTGACGTCGCTTTTTGATCCTTCGATGTCGGCTCCTCCTATCATTGTGAAGCAGAATTCACCAAGCGTTGGATTGTTCACTCACTAATAGGGAACGTGAGCGGGGCTTAGACCGTCGTGAGACAGGTGAGTTTTACCATACTGATGATGATTGTTGATTGTAATCCTGTGTCTCCGCTTCCCTCGCACGTTCGGCGCTATATTGAGCCGTGTCTCCCCCCACGCTTCACTATCAACACATTCCGTTGAAAATCTATGAAAGTTCGAGTGTTCAAACGAGAGAGAAATGCGAGAAAAGCCCAACTCCAGTCTGAGAAAAGCGTAGAATGTGTGTGGTGAGGCATTTACAGCCCTAAAACATGTAGAACAATTGCAAAATACAAAGTTGTCCTACCTCGCGGACCTCTCCCACCGCGGGCCACCTCTGGAACCTAACCCCGTGTGTGTTGATAAAGTGTATTTACGCTTCGGGGTGTGCATCTGAGCGCGCATCTGAGCGCGCTTTAATTGAATTTTTGAGATTTCGCGTTTCGTAACTTGAATTTTCTTTCGTATCTAGAGACCAAAATTTAACGTGAAGGCGTTTCGTAACTTGGATTTTTCGTATGTAGGGTCTTTCGTAAGGTGAGGTACCACTGTACCAAGCTCTGATTCATTGTATTGAAATTCAAAGCATTATAAATAGGAATATACTCCCCCTATTTGACATAATGGGTCAGAGAGAGTGGACAACATAAGTTGTTTGGACTGAAGCATGCTTGATCTCCATGGAATTTCATAGAGCATGTCAAGTACTTGTAACTTAGACTTAGGTTTAGACTTTCTTCATCCAGTGAAATTACTTAGACCCAGTAACTTACACATCACATTATGTTACAATAACACAGAGTAAAAAAAATATGTTTTTCTTTTCCTTGGACGATGTGATACCAATTGTGTAGCATCTTGAGAAACCAATGGGTAAGCTCTGCCCACATTTTTGGGCCGTTATGTAGGTCCGATCAAATAATTATTTGAAATGACTATAACCTCACACACAACCCTGTTTTAATACAAACTGGATAAGAGAACAGTGTAGTCGCATATATATATTTTAAAAATAATATATAAAAAATATATTTGCACTGATAAAATACAAATATCAGTGCAAATATCAATTTATGAGTCTATCTCTAGTCTATACTTAACTGCTGGTCTAATACGAGCCTGCGTTGTAATGAACTAGCGTGTCTAACTCTGCCACTACTAGCCTGTGGAGCTTGCACCGAGCGAGTGCCCAGTGCTGTACCATGCTGGTAGCCAGTGTGTGCTCAACTTTGCTGGTGACCAGTGTTGTGCCTCACTGGCTGCTCAGTGGAAAGTCACTCACTACCGCAATTAACACTGCAGCACACTGACACATAGCACACCAACGGCACATGCTTGTACATCTGTGGTTGTGTAGTGGCTATTATCATTATCCTTTTTATTCACTTCACACCTCTGTCCCCCACTTTCACACACCCACAAATGGCATCCTGTGTTTTCACATTTGATTTACACCCTCTTTTATGTCACTGGTGGTTAGCATTTAGAGAGGAAATGTCGTTAAGTTTGTGGTTAGGTTTGGAGCACCAGTAGCCAGCACACTCTTTCACACCTCTCCCCTCTATGTCCCCTTCTGCCTTCTGCTTGTCTGGACTCAAGTCTAGAAGAGTAAGTGCCGGGTGCATGCTAGTCTGTGCTGTTTGATAATGGAGTGCTTTGGCTTTTTAGATCTGTTTGGCGAGCATGCTTATACCTTACTTTATGTTTTCAATAGTATTATTATTTATGTTCAACTGCAGCTCATTTGGTTTAATAAATCATTTTGTGTTGTGTGAAGACGTTCGCATGTTTTATTAAAGAGGGCCTTGTTATTCCAGTGCCTTCAGGACTAACAGTTTGTTGTTTTGCACAGGACTCCCAGAGTAAGCAAGGTGGATACAGCATGCACCAGCTGCAGGGCAACAAGGAGTTTGGCTGTGAGAAGAAAGGCTACTTACTGAAGAAGAGTGATGGGTAAAATGCTTAAACATGTATAATATAGAGATCCTTTTGTGTATAATTCTGTGAACCATAATAAGAAACACATACTCCAAAGGATACATTCTGAACGGAGTTGTTATTCAGTTTTCATCTCATGGTTAAATTGTTAGAGCACTGTCTGATTTTATTTGCCAACCATCAGTGATTTGGCATATGGATTTCTACAGATTGTGTTCAATAATTAATCAGCAAAATTAAAAGTGCACTGCTGCTGAAGAGAGCTCTGCCACCTGCTTTTCTCCATTGAAGTGTTACTGCTATGCCTGGAATTATGTAATTATTAAATTATTTATAAGAAAGAAAGTATTATTTTATGAAGATCAGCTCCTTGAGATACACAATCTATGTTTTGAGGAGGTTCAAAGTATGTCATTAAACGATTTATGATTTATTTAAATGGAGATAAACAGGTGACGTCATCAGGCCATGTAGCAGGTCACATTTGTAGAGAGGAAAACCCTCTAACTGTGAGACTTGTTATTTTTAGCAATAAAAATGTAATTGAATGAATACTGAACATTCTAGGCTAAGCAGCTGCATCTCCATGGAGACAAACAGTTACATAGTGCATCTTTAAATCACAGCAGCTGTTTTGTCAGGATGCTAATACTAAATTGTTAAGAATCTGATTACATCTTAGATTTGGAAGTGTACATCAAATCCTTTATAAAAACCACAATGGCTGATGATGCTTTTGTCTGTTCCCCTGCAGACTGAGGAAGGTGTGGCAGAGAAGGCAGTGCTCAGTGAAGGGGGGCATCCTCACCATCTCCCATGCCACGGTGAGTGTAACCAGTCCCGGTACGCTCTCACCCCCACCCCCTGCTCTCTTCCCTCCCTGCGGTAACTGCCCGGATCAAAGCTACGACATCACGCAGGGAGGCAGCGGCGGTGGGCTCCCTCTCGATCTGGAAATGCGTGGACTTGACATAGATGGGTTGTTATGGCAACACTGGCCCCTCCCCCCTCCACCCGCTGCGCCTGGGTGACTCATCTCCACTGTACACGCCGGCACGTCTCCGGCATTGTCCTCCTCACCCTTGTGCAGCAGCAGCAGTCAGTCAAATTTGAGACTGTTGTAATGGGAAATAAACACATTCAGGGCAGAGCCGTACTGTGGCCATCTGCTATTTGTGTTTAACCTCCCGCTAAGCCTCAGACAAAAAGACCTCGTACAATGACTTGTCTGGCACAATCAGAATATGTACCTAATTGTGGAAAAGCGGTGGCAGGTCTCAAGCTGGGTCTGAAAAGATAAAATCCGACTGGAAAAAAAACTGAAAATACAGTAGCTCTAGCAATTTTAGCCTGCAGCTAATAGCATATGTGAAAATCAAATGGTCAGCTAGGCTCTGCTAAATGTCCAAAATGGTATAATAAGGATATGTACATTAAAGGGATATTTCATGGTAGATGTTTTTAACAAGAGACAGCTTTAACTTTTGGAAATGTGTAAGGTATGGTTATTGTCCTCATAGGATTTTTTTTTTCAGTATATTTATTGTTCAGTATATATGAAAGATGGAACAGTCATTTTTGGGGCTCATTTTCCTTGCACTAGTGGGAAAATCTTTGGTAATTTTTCTGTACTACAATGTGATTTGAGCTGTAAAAGGTTGAATTATGAATTTTTATGACTAGATTATGTGAAGTGTTGCATTCTATTATGTATGTATTGCAGCTCATGTTTTTTTTAACAGTATTCTACATTTAGAATACTTTTTAGAGGATACTTCTGCTTTATGGTTTGGTTACAATATTATTGTTTGTTTATGTGTAGTCTATATTTACTTAAGCAATATATCGTACTTTAGAATGTGTTATCGTGATAGGCCTAACAGTGGGGCGGGTACCATGTTCAGATCCTGAGTTTTTTCGGACTATCTTGCATAAGGCTGTGGGTTGTTTTGGGTTCAGTGGAGGTAGGCTATATACGGTACAGTATTTTTAACGTAGGCCTATGTAATACAAAAGTGGAGATTTAAAGGTTAGGTCTTGTCAAGGAGGAAATGAAATAAATTGATGTAGCATTCACATTCTTCTCAAGCTCACATTCTTTTCTCTGATATTGCTTAATTAATCGTGTGCTTAATACATTGTCATTAGCTGATTACATCTTGGACATTTTGTTCACCCCAGTTAAAGAGTCCAACCGCAATGCACCTGTCAGCTGCCTACCTACTCCATGAATATTGTATGAATGAAATTTTGGGGCAGTGCTGCTGAAGGTATGGCTCTGTTGTGGAATGGGCTCTCAGCTGTTTGTTTGTTTCTGCCGGTAAGCCCAGTGAGGCTGACATGCTGCAGGCTTATTTACTAACACACATTTGTTTTGGTGGATTAGCTCCCAAGTGAATAATGATCATGAGAGATGAGTCCATGAGCCGCTTATTGTTCACATTCACCGTTTTATAGCATCAAAGAGTGACGTAGGTTTAAGCACTGCAGCATGACATCATACAGTATCTGTGTGCTGTGGGCATAGGGGAAGTGGCACTTAACTAATTATTTAAGTACTAAACTGTAATGTGCCTGCTGCTGCCTGCTGTGGCATTGTAGCCCTATCCATCAGTAGATGCTGCATTATGATTTATATGTAGGCAATTGTGTGTTAAGCAATTTTTCCTTTCACTTTCCATTTTGGATGTCCTAAGATGTCCTATGGTGCCACTTGTTGAAATTTTTAAGTAGAAGTTACCATCGATACCGTTGTTGTAATGACGGTAACATATAGTAAAGTGAATATAGTGGAATACATTTAGACTGTATATATATATAAATGGACATAAGTAACTTGCTAGCCGCATTCCAAATAGGACGTGTTCCTGGTGACGCTTCTGGCTCCAATTGACTTTACACTGAAAAATGATTACTTCTCTCTGTGTATCTGCTCTAGTGAACCTCATAATTTTAGTTTTAAAATGTTTGTATTAACCCACTCTACATGATCCTGGTGTTTTTATTTAGCTATTTTTCGCTATTATTCACTCCTTTAGTCCACTTTTTAATATAGAGGGATACATCGAATGACGCTAGCTTGATATGCGTCTTGGTCTGGTGGCTATATAAGATAATACTAATGCATTGGTCTTGAGTATAGTTCTTATCAGTATGTCTTTTTTTTTTTTATTCCTGATTGCTGAACTGGGGAGGGTGGCATGAGGCCAGCTGACTGAGCTCTCAGGCTGTTAGCGTTTCATTAGCACGTGCCCGGCCCCTCCCCTGTCCCACACTGGCACCAGACAATGTTCAGTGTCCGTGTGCCAACTGGACCCATTATTACAGTACACAGGGCAGCCAGTGCAACCCAGTTTCCCCGCTGGCACCGAACAAGCCTGGAGTTCACACTGTCAGGCTGGGCAGTCTGAATGAGCCCTGCTAGCTGAGGTGACGAGACAATGGCCCTGCAAATCTTGAATTATAATAGTGATATGCAGTTGCTGAAAAGATAAAGTAATATGTTCAAATTCAAAATATAATGCAACGATAAAGATGCACTGTAACTTTTCCGGGGGAGAGGCTGCCGCCTACTTGTCTCGATGGAGATGTTATTGCTATGTCTTGAATGCTCTTGCCTTTTTTTAGGTACAGAATAAGCATGCATTCTGACTGTGAGCTGGCTCTCCTCTACACAAATCTGAGCTGTAACTGCCTGGTCTTCATGGAAAGTCGAACTGATAAAATAAAGATCTGAATTAATACAAAAGAGTGCCATTAATTGCATCATTTTATGCAATTAATGGCACCGTCATATAAAATACATGTGGAGAAAAATGGCCAAATGGTTATAGCTCATTGTCTGTGTAACTTTACTATAGTGTAAAAAGTATTTGGCTGATCAGACTCATTTGGCATAGATAACAACAGTTTCTAATGTAATTTTTTTGTATGTGTTTACAGTCTAACCGGCAGCCGGTCAAACTAAACCTCTTGACCTGCCAAGTGAAGCCCAGTCCCGAGGATAGGAAGTGCTTTGACCTTATTTCTCGTAAGTCCTGCCATTTTTTTTTAATGTCAGTTATAAAAATTAAAATTTTGATTCAAATTAGTTTTTCTGATTTGATATTTGTCTTTGACAGATAACCGGACATATCATTTCCAAGCTGAGGATGAGCAGGAGTTTGTGATGTGAGTATTACATTTTGCAAGTTCCCTATAACAGTTAATAATAAACAACTTGTCACAAAGTGTATTCGGTTAGAGAGATGGAAATTGCGTGGGTTTGTAGATTTGAAGTTTGCTCTATAATTCACACTACAGTCACTGGAACCAGCTACCCAACCACATCCTTAGATAGCCTCACGCTGTACAAGAAATCTAATGTATGCAAGATGATCTAGCTATAAATGTATTTATTAAATCTTTCACATCTTTCCTGGTGGTTCCCTGGGTCCTTTTGAAATGACATAACTGCATGATGTTTTTTTCTTTTTATTGTTGCTTAATGCTTGATCATCTTGTCTTGATCAGTTTCATCCCCTGTTGCATATTTACCAGAATTCAAAACAGGTCAACACTTTGTTCTCTTTAAATCCAGCTCTCTGAAGGAAGTTGCTGTGCATTTTCTTAGCCCACTGCCGAGAACTGCAGTAAAAACAGACTCGTTTTGATCCTGCTTGGTTTGCATATTCCCAGTCTAAAATAAAGAGGATCTCTAGTTGCATTTTTGCTGTGTGCATGCAGTCCTTTGGGATAAACCCGGTACTCCTCTCTGCCTGTTCTGTCACGCACTAGCAGCAGCAGTCTTTATGGGATTCTCCATAAAATATTCAGTGGTTTTTCTTTATGCATTGCAGCCATCCAATTAAGCAGGGGCCATATTCCGTTTCACATAATCTAGAATAAGAACAGAGAGATGATGCAATGATTGTTGGCACACTTCAATCATCAAAATAGGCTGCTTTTAACACATTTAGATGAACACATTTATGTTTGCTTTTCCT
This sequence comes from Paratrypauchen microcephalus, assembly GCA_036785185.1. Classification (NCBI taxonomy): domain Eukaryota; kingdom Metazoa; phylum Chordata; class Actinopteri; order Gobiiformes; family Gobiidae; genus Paratrypauchen; species Paratrypauchen microcephalus. Next base: position 5,806,434 of record JAVJIX010000040.1, on the reverse strand, counting down.
ACTACCTCTCATCCCTTGGCTTCATACACAAAGGTGACTGACAGTGACTGGAAATGCTGACAGGTTAAAAGCGGTGAGGGTCACAGCAGTGGGTGGAATGTGTGGAGATGTGAATGTCAGGAAGCCATTTTGACTGTGTCTCATTCTATATCTATGTAATGTATTTGTTGTTAGTATAGAACTCTTCACTTCAGGTTCAAGTGATAAACACATTTTTCCATTGACATTTTCAAACCATGCAGTATCTCCATGTATTGCAAGGTTTCAGATGACTTCACAATTCTAGGACAATAATATTTTAGGGGAGGCTAATAAAAAATGTTAAAATGCCTAGTTATGATGTAATATAGCAGGTTCTAGGTGAATCTAGTTACTAATAGAATTTACCTTTCAGATATTTCTTACCTTGTAATAACTGATTTTTCATTTTCCAAGACACAATTAAATGGCGGTGCTTCTTTACCATAGCAACAGTGTTTCCCATCAATATAAATGTCTAATCTTCTCCACTATGATTTAGAAATGAGCAATAAATACATGTATACATTTATTTATTCATATTATCCTTACTATGAATTAAAATGCAGCTGATTCTGAATAAAGATTGCTTTTACCGTCATATTCTCAGCACATTTTTGTGAGAAACACTAATGCTGACATTGTAGGAACACACAAATTCATATACCTTATTCTGTATAACTATCCCTGACAGTCCACCCTTCTCTTCACAGCTGGATCTCCGTGCTGACCAACAGTAAGGAAGAAGCCCTGAACATGGCGTTTCGTGGGGAGCAGAGCAGTGGAGGGGAGGACGGCTTGGAAGACTTGACCAAGGCCATCATTGAAGACGTCCTGCGCATGCCTGGCAATGAAGTGTGCTGCGACTGTGGGGCTGCTGGTGCGTAGTCCACCATGTGCCCTTTCAAATGCCACTTGTACATCCTTTTCTGTTTTCTGCTTAGTCAACCCTCTCAATCCTTACCTTGCTGGAGCTAACTGCCTTTGCCTCACCGCCTTCTAATGTTAATGATATGTTATCAAATCCCACTTAACACTGCATATGACGCTGATAATCTCGCAATGTTGCAGCTATTTTTGCATCTCCTCACATCGAGCAACTTCCAGATTCCCCCAGCAACCATTGACGGAACAGGCAGTAGCGCGCTAATGCAGTAGTGCTGTTAGCATTCAGGGCACAAGCCTCTCTCCACATCCTCCCCCACACTCCTAAGCCAAGATTCAGCACTTGGGAGGGCCGTAGACAATCCAGACCCCGGAAGCACATCCACACACACACACAGAGTTAACATAAACACACAAGGCAGAAACTCTCTTCACAAACATGGATAAGTTTAAGAAAGAGTTTCATTACATCACGCGGTTACGTAAGCCACACGCAATGACGACCCCCTACAATCCTCAGAGAGCCGAGGTGATTGGTCTTGTCAGCTCCACTGTTTCTATACATGACTAAAGCAGAAGAGCAGATGGGCTGTAAGCTGATTTGTGTTGTTTCACTTAATGAAACATCAATTGATTTTGGTAACATTTGAAATAACCTGATGCTCTAGGCTGCATATGATTTGATAGTGCCCAGTGCATGGCGCTCTGTAGAGCTTTGCAGATTTAGTATGTATTAAGCAGATATAGGGGTCAGTGATGTACTCTCATTATAGTTAACATGGACCCAGTGACCTCTTCTCAGCTTGGGTCTGTTCTTTGCGTAAACGGATGATGTTCTAGCTTCACTACCTGGTGTTTGCTTATTTGTATGGTCCGCTCTGAACTGTGTAGCTCTCACCATAAATTCAGTTGAGCTATAGGCTCACTCCCAGATTGCATCATTAACGGTGTTGTGAGAGACTAGTGGTCAATCATTCCCAGTCAGTTTACCACATAGCCTGCATACGTTTGGTCTACCACATAGCACATGGATCTATTTGAAATGGATTTACTGTGTGCGTAGTTGAGTATTTGTTCTTTTTGTAGTTCAAGTGTGTGGTGAAAAGTACAAAGATGTGTACCTGCCATTTTGTGCTTGATTATAATGTATGCATTGTGTTTTTAGATCCAAAGTGGCTGTCTACCAACCTGGGTATTCTGACCTGCATTGAATGCTCTGGGATCCACCGTGAGATGGGTGTTCACATCTCCCGCATTCAATCTATGGAATTGGACAAGTTAGGGACCTCGGAACTCTTGGTAGGTGATTTGAAATAAAGAACTAACTAACCAAATAACTATGAGACTGTAAGGGCTATTTTCTTCTATTGTGTAATGTTAAAAGCCATTCAAACCAATTATTTTGAACAGAACCTTACAAATAAAGCACTTATCCTGAAGCCATGTGAATGCTGTTACAATTGTCAACAATCACATGATCTCATCTTGACTTTTACCACTTCTTTTTCAGCTGGCCAAGAATGTAGGGAATAGTAGTTTCAATGAGATCATGGAGGGAAACCTCACTTCTCCTTCACCAAAGCCCAATCCCTCAAGTGATATGTACGTTATGTATTTGATCTATAACATAACCATGTTGTTTTCATGTCAGCATTTTTATCCTTTGTTTGACTGAATGTACTTTTTACCCACAGGACAGTGAGGAAGGAGTTTATCAACGCTAAGTATGTGGACCACAAGTATGCGAGGAAAACATGCTCATCTGCGGCAGCTAAAATGATTGAGTTGTTTGAGGCAGTCCAGTCCAGGGACCTGCTGGCTCTCATCCAGGTCTATGCAGAGGGGGTGGAGCTGATGGAACCCCTCCCAGAAGCTGGACCGGTGAGTCTAACCAACAAGGACAGACTTGGTTTAACGTATGGAGGTCATACGATGAATATTACTTCTGTGCCCTCCCAAACACCTCCTGCATTGTTTGGAGTTGATTTATTCCAGACCCTCTGCTTGAGGTTGTTTTCCTTCCACCAGGGCAGCCACATGCTGACACATTTGTACCAGCTGGTGAATTATTTGGTGGCTATAGTTATGGGTGTAACAGTTGGGAAGGGTTGAGTCATCTGGAGAAGTTCACCAGCAGGTGGTGATATGCAGCAAGCTCCTCCACATCACAACCTTTATGTTATCCAAACCCATATTTACATATGCAATACCAGTGCATCATATTCATTGTTAATGAAAAAAGAAAGATTTTTTGTAGAACCATTCATAACCTAAATTATGGTGCAGCAAAATGCCGTAAAAGAAGACCACATAGCCTAACCAACATGTGTTATGACCAAATGTGACATAATTGGGTCATTGGACGAAAACACGCACATCTTTGAATTTCCAATAAAAAATTAAGTGTGCATTACAGCCATATATTGAAAGTGCGTCTTCATGTAGTGACACAAGAAGGTGCTGCTGTTGCTGTTAAAGAGTCTGACTCACCGATATCTGATCTGCTGCTGTCAAAGCATCTGAAAAGCTGCTGTCTGCGGACATGGAGGCATCCCACACGCCCTCCACTCCAACACAAGTGCAAGATTTGTGTGCTGTTCTATATATGGAACTAATGGTATAGATGACTAGACATGTCAGAATTCATCTCATGTATTTTCTCAAGCGCAAAGGACTTAAAAACGTATAGATTCGGGAACAGAATGATTGCCCATGTAATTTTTTCACATAAGAGAAAGATGGAACTTGATGATATCTTTAGAAAATGTGTTGATTTTAGAAGCCATTTTGTTTACTGCAGCTTGTTTAAATGCTCAAAGTACGACAGGGTGGTGGGAATAGGGAATGGATGCGCCCAGTGCCTCATGCCTCTCCTCTGTGTTTGATGGCCCCCTACAGGAGGTTGGAGAGACAGCACTGCACTACTCTGTAAGGACTGCTGACCAGACCTCACTGCACCTGGTGGACTTTCTTGTGCAAAACAGGTACATTTTTATTGCAAATTACACTTCATGCAGCGTTTTTAGCTTTAGTAAGACACCTACTGGTTAGTTTATGTTTTTCAATAGTCAAAAAATGTTGACCCATTACATAATGAAAAGTAATGCAAAAAGATTTTCAATGAAAACAAACACTTAGAGAAGACCAAGATTAAACAGTAAGTTTCTTGTTTTGTGTTGAATAAAGCAGTCGACATACAGAGGAAAGCTTAATGCACTGTTCAGCTCAGATTCCCACAAGGCAAACAGAAATGGGTCAAGCACTTGTTCACTTCCTTAAAGGCAAAGTAACGTTATTTTACAATCTGAGCCTTCTTTCGGTAATAAAACAAGTAGTTTTACTCACCCATAGCATTTTTCTGTCAATTGGAGCAGTATCGCAGAACTTATGTTGAGCCGTTCTGTTCTAGTAATGATCCCGTATCTGTTAACATGGTGCTGTATCATTTGCTCGGGGCATTACTTTGCGGTCTCCAAATAACACAAACTTTAGCACTTTTCAAATCATAGAAGCCCGATGTCTTAATGAAAAATTTCGTTTGAAGCAAAAGTGGCCTGTAATCCGAGATTTAGCCATAGTTTCGAGTAGATGAGGACGCCAGTGCGCATGCGCGGACTGCTCCCGGGACCCAAATAGGAAACGCAAAGCTGAAAACTATGGATAAACCTCGGATTACAGGCCACTTTTGCTTCAAACTAAATTTTTCATTAAGACATCGGGCTTCTATGATTTGAAAAGTGCTAAAGTTTGTGTTATTTGAAGTAATGCCCCGAATACAAATGCTAACAAATGCTAACAGAAACGCCACAACGTAACTTTCTTCAAACAGCTCCAAATGACACGAACGTGATATGGGTGAGTCAAACGACTTGTTTTATTACCGAAAGAAGGCTCAGATTGTAAAATAACGTTACTTTTCCTTTAATTTATTCCATTCTCTTCTATTGATAAAAGAAGAAATTCAATTTGTCAACTGGACAAAGTTTGTTTGGTCGAAAACGTTTCGCCGCTCATCCGAGAGGCTTCGTCAGCTCTAATTAGAATGCTGGTAAGACGCTTGCTTATATCTCGCTGCAGGGAGGAGCTAACTAGCTAACTACTTTCCGAAACTATCTCATTGGTTTCAGTCTTTTGTTTCTCTGGCGTCTAGATAACCATACCTATTCATCCCTACAACGACTGTTTTTCACACCTCTGGCCCTGACCTGGCTAGCCCTATTGTTCCCCTGTTTGCTTGATCTAGGCTTAAGAATGGAATTATAGATGGGAGACAAATTATGTCTGACTCCACCATTTCTGTTCAGAGAAGGATTCTCTTTTTTGACAAAAATAGCCTCTTTAACCCCCTCTCAAACCAGTTCTTTTCCCTGGCTAAGATCTGAACCTCACTGTCCTCAAAAGAATGGCCTGTGGCTTCTAGGTGAAGATGTACGGCAGATGACGGTCCACTCTGGCACGCCCGTCTGTGTTGGTACATCCTCTTGTGAAGTGGTTGTTTTGTTTCTCCAATGTAGCGCTCACCGCAGTCTTCACTACACTGAATGGAGTAGACCACATTGCTTTGTTTGTGGCTCGGTGTTTTGTCCTTTGGGTGGACGAGTTTTTGTCTTAAAGTGTTTGTGGGTTTGAAATAAACTGGGATTTCATATTGTCTGAAAATCCTCTGTAGTCTTTCCGACACGCCGGCCAGGTAAGGAATCGCTACCCCTCTTGTTTCTTGCCCTTGTCTCTCTTGATTTTGTTAACAGCCCATTTAGGATATCCACAAACAGAGAGGGCTTCCTGCACATGTTGTTCTTCTTTTTCCTTACCCTCTGTGCTTGTGGGAACCACTTGGGCCCTGTGTTGTAATGTCCGAATAACGCCCAGTTTGTGCTGCAGTGGGTGGTGTGAATCAAAAAGCAGGTATTGGTCTGTGTGTGTGGGCTTCCTGAAGACTTCTACTTGGAGTTGCCGGTCTCCTCCTATCGTTACTGCACAATCTAAGAACGCCAATGTCTTATCCTTGGCATCTTCACGGGTGAATTTGATATTAGGATCTACAGAATTGATATGTGCAGTAAAAGGTTCCAAATCTTGAATTTTGATTTTTTAAAAATTATCATCCACATAACGAAACCAGTGTGTGGGTGGAGTGCCTGGATATGAAGCTAAGGCACTCTGTTCAAATTGTTCCATGTATAAATTAGCCATGATAGGGGAGACCGGTGAGCCCATCGCACAGCCATGGATCTGCCTGTAGACGTTCCCTCTGAACTGGAAATAGGTGGTATTCAGACAAATTTCCAGCAGTTGGCAGATTTGGTCAGGTGAAAGTTTGGTTCTCTCTTCTAGCTTAGAATCCTGTAGTAATCTCCTTCTCGCTGCTTCGATCGCTACAGCTGTGGGGATACAAGTGAAAAGAGAGGTTACATCAAAGGAAACCATTGTCTCATCCTGACCAAACTGGAGAAACTTAACTTTGTTTACAAATTCGGCTGTGTTCTCAATGTGGTGCTCCGTGTTACCCACCAATGGAGCCAAGATGGTTTTTAGGTGTTTGGCCACATTATATGTGATGGAGTCAACACTACATATGGGTCTGAGTGGTACTCCTTGTTTTTGAATCTTGGGGAGGCCATAGATGCACGGGATCTGTAATACAGTTGTAGATCAATGACTTCTTCTTTCCTCATCTTCTGCAAGCAATCAATTATCTTCTTTTTGTACCCATTGGTGGGGTCCCGTTTCAGTACTTCGTATGTTGTCGTGTCACTGAGTAGGCTGTTCACCTTCGCCTCATAATCAGTTTTCGACCATACAAACTTTGTCCGGTTGACAAATTGAATTTCTTCTTTTATCATGGATTCTACCTGGACGACTGAGGGACTCTTCACACGTTCTCTTCTATTGTTTACCTACCAGTGCCTCAACTGCACACACATAGTCTGCACAGAACAAGAACATTAAATCAGTAAATCAACATTAAATCAGTGGTATGCTTTGGTCCATTATTTGAAATGCTTTACATTCTACCATAGAAAATGAGAAAACCTCTCAGTTGTTCATTTATCCGAATGGGAACAATGAATACCCACCTGACTAATTAGAAAAGTGTTCACTACACAACACTGTGCTACAGCAGACTGCCTGTTTAACAGCCCTTAAAGTCATGTGACCTGTGTGTGTGTGTGTCTGTGTCTGCGTGTGTCTGCATGTGTGTGTGTGTCTGCGCGTGTGTGTGTGTATCTGTGTCTGTGTCTGCGTACGTGTGTGTATCTGTGTGTGTGTCTGCGTGTGTGTGTCTGTGTGTGTGTCTCTGTGTGTGTCTGTGTGTGTGTCTGCGTGTGTGTATGTGTGTCTGTGTGTGTCTGCGTGTGTGTATGTGTGTCTGTGTGTGTGTCTGCGTGTGTGTGTGTCTGTGTGCCTGTGTGTGTGTGTGTGTGTGGTACCTCAGTGGTAACCTGGATAAGCAGACGGAGTGGGGGAACACAGCCCTGCATTACTGCTGCATGTTTGAGAAGCCTGAATGCCTCAAGTTACTCCTGCGGGGCAAGCCAGCCACGGACATCAGTGAGTCACAGCCACTGCCTAATGTCATCTGTGGCCACATATGAGGCTCTAACTGTTGATTATGCTCACTCTCCCTCAGCCAATCAGAACGGAGAGACTGCGCTGGATGTTGCCAGGCGACTGAGGAACACTCAGTGCGAGGAGGCAGTAAGTATTTTTCTGTGGCAAAGGCAGGACCACACAGTGAGGTCTCTTTTGGGATGTCACACTGCATTTTAATTGGTGCAAAAATATCACTGCTAAAAATCCAGAAGTAGACAAATTACAGAGAATTAAGAATGATATAAACAAGTATTTTTATTATAGTCAGTTTTAACACCAGGTGGCAGTATAAGGACTGTATAGAGCAGGAGTGGGCAATTATTTTTCCCCAGGGGCCAAATGAGAAGCAGAAAATATTGTGGAGGGCCAAGCCAAAAGTTTGAAGTCTATTCTGGTTACTAATTTTATTTCTACGTTGAAATCAGTAAATGGCATTGTTTACAGAAGCTGGTAAGTTCTGTGTTATTATTAAGTAATGAGAGAGTGAGGATTTACAAAAACTGAATTTATTCAGTAAAATAATTCAAAACAATGGTAAACATGGAACATTTGTAACTCTTTCAGTCACATTAACCCCACAATGCTTTCTGAGTTTAAATTTCTTAACTTTGTATTAAGACACCACAATGTCTTTGTATGCCAAATAATATAATACAAGATATGTCACTAAATGTTTTTGTCCAATTGCCAAACTGTGTAGAAAAAAAGTCAAAGTTAGCATGTTTTATTGTTTTTTTTCTTGATCAGTGAGAGAAATCTGACCTCTTTTGAGCTTTAACAAGTGCATCAAAGTCAGGTTCATGTTTGAGGTGGAGATGTGAAGCACGTCCGACAGATGATCATCAGTACAAATGCATTATGTACAATTTTGACAGTAGGTTTTTTCTTAATTCCAAGCAACCTTTCGCGGGCCGGTCAGAGTCGGCTGGCAGGCCGTATTTGGCCCCCGGGCCTTGAAATGCCCGGGTCTGGTGTATAGCCTCTGGCAACGTAATGCCTGTATTTCAATGTACAGTATCTTTATTATTAACTGTAAAATGAGGATGCACTCAAAACAATCCTGAATGTAAAATGACTGAATGATTTTCCTGTCTAAATATTGCCTGTTTGTGCATGTCAGCTTGTGCAGGCCGCAGAGGGGAAGTTCAACCCCCATATCCATGTGGAGTATGAGTGGAGCCTCAGACTGGAGGAGATGGATGAGAGTGATGACGACCTGGATGACAAGGTTTGAAGACCAGTGATGTTATTACAGCCCTTGACCACTCTAATGCAATCCACTTAGGAGCCCGGCTGATGCTGGGATCTAATTGAGCACTGTAGCACTTTAGTGCAGGTCCACTGCATAACTGTTCTCACAGTCACAGTCTTTGAAGTCTTTGAGGCATCAGTTTATGTTCATTTTGGAGGCAAGATATTTAGACTTTCAAATTCAGCAGAATTAATTTTGAAGATTTAATAGACGTGTAAGCAAACAAAGCAAAGTTATGAATAAATTAAGTAACTAAATAAATAAATAAATAAAAGAGACATTATGTTTTTAAATATGTGAAACATTAAAGTCTTTGCCTGAACTGGTGCCCTTCCTGTGTGTCCTGGTGCAGCCTAGTCCCATTAAAAAGGACCGGTCTCCCAGGCCCCAGAGCTTCTGCCACTCCTCCAGCCTGTCCCCCCATGACAAGCTCTCTCTGCCGGGCTTCATCAGCCAGAGGGACAAGCAGCAGCGCCTGTCCTACAGCGCCTTCACCAACCAGATGTACAGCGCCTCCACAGACCTCAGCTCCTCCCCTGTGGCAGACGGACCCCCACTGCCCCCCAGGAACCAGGGCAAAGGTCAGATCTGCCTGCTCCGAGAGCCTCGGAGACAGGATTCTTTTTTTTTTACTGTTTAGTTACCTGTTGCTCTGATACAGTTTAATACATATGTTACAGTCTTTACAATATCATTTTGGTGATTTAAAATGTTGATATGTCTATGGCATATGGCAGAGGTGCATTTTGCAATATTTTTTCTTGAAAATGGTTCCAATCTGTATACCCACGATAGAAAAGCAGGAAATGAAGTGTCACGCATATTCATTAACCTGTGACACACAGCACACACTGATCTGCTGTCTCTGCAGTTTTACAATGAATAATAACAGTCCTTCCAGAAAGGAATAACACTGCAGAGACCTACAGTGCATCATAAGCGTTGTTACTAACTGATGCTTCTGTCTAAAACTGGATCAGAGATCAGGTTATGACTGCCAGGCTATACTATTCCATTGGTTTATGCAATTTTGATTTTGATTTTGGAAAATTCTAACTTTTTAATCAATCCAAACTATATTGTCATAGGTGTTCATCTTGGACAATACATAGAAAGCATACGTAGTTGAATCATGTTGTATCAATTCAAAGCATGTGATTTATAATTGTTGATAAGGACTAACTTGACATACTGTCTAATACATGCTAATTCCTCAAATGCTTGACATTAGCAGCAGCAGCAGCAGCACATTGGTCCCTCTCTCTCAGGAGGTGAAGCTGAAGAGTGGGGCTGGCTTTGCGCAGTGTGGCCTTTTATGCTTTGCCTGTCATGGATAAGATTTCATCTCGTTATTTAGTATTGTGTGGGAGCAATTCTTTTTGAGACTGACATACTGTCAATGTTCTCCCACACTCCTCATCTCGCTCTTTCTTTCTCTTTTTTGTTTCTCTATTCTTCCAGCTCCACACTTGGCATTCCTTGGCTCTCATTCGCACTACGCCACACTGGCTGGCACCCGACCATACATCAGTGAATATCCTGATTTTATGTTCCCCTTCTACTCGGCTGTGTGCCCCATTTACAAATGTCCCTCCGTTGTTCAGGCCTTTACTGCTCAGATTTACAGGCTGGTGGAGTTTTATAAGCAAACAATGGGATGATGTACGCAGACTGGGCCTTTAGCTCATCTGCATTGTTTTTAATGTAACCTGAATGAGGTCCACCATCCTTGAGCTGTAAAACCTTACCACAGCTGACTTCCTCTCTGGCTGAGCTCTCTATTAGCTGCTTTACTTTACTTTTCTCTCGGTGTTTAACCAACAACCTCTATTGTAACTACACACTCTATACCTACTCTCACCTGACCCACAGTGGAAGCACAATGTCCCTTTAACTGTTTGCATCTCCTTCCAGATGTACCTGTTCTGTACCTGTTGGCTGCCTTGGATGAAGTTTGTTCTAATGTCTTTCCTCATTGTCTTGCGGTCTTTATTCCTGACAGCCCAGCCCATGTGAGCTGTTGTGTTGCTCCTGTCTGCTCCTCCTTATCCTGCTTCTGTGGGTTGTTTTGTCGGGGTTTGATCGGTTGATTTTTTTTGGGGGAGGGACCTCATCTCCTCATGTGTTTTTATGTATCGCTCCTCTAGCTCCACCCCCATCTGGCCCTCCCTCTGCACTCACTCCAGGAGGCAGCTCCACCCTGTCCAAGAAGAGACCACCGCCCCCCCCTCCTGGACACAAACGTACCCTGTCTGACCCACCCAGCCCGCTCTCCCACAGTCCACACAGTAAAGGGGGCTTAACTGGGGGTGAGCACACCGACTATAGGGCTGTTATACACTGCCTCAAAGACAGAATGCTAGAAACAGTGCTATGTCCAATATGGAGTGTGCATATAAACCAAAGTTTATATAATGTTATACCTGGTAACTTTATACTTCTATAAATTAACATAATTTTAGCATTAGATAACTGGCATACGCTTTTCCTATAGTCACTGTATTACAAAAAATGGAGTAAATTGCTATAAAGTGAGTCACACTAAAGTGATTCTTCTGTTCTCATTCAGATGCTTTATTCATCACACTGCCCTGTGAACAGCCTTCACAGTCACACAATCACACCAAAAACTAACAACCCGCTGTAAACCTCTGTTGTACCAGATTACAAAGAGCTGCTGAAGTTTCTGGGCACTGGTTTCCCATGAGAGTTGCAAAACTTAGATACACTTTCTATCTAATGTGATACATCATGTAAATATGACTGTACTGTCCCCAAACTGCATCCAAAAATAGGACAAGCTCTGGCCTGAGAGGCAAACCTGTATTTTTTACTCACACTGTAATACATTGGATATAGTCGAAATAGAATGTCAGATGCTCACACACAAAATCCTCATCCTTGATTCTGACCTGCTGGCACTCCCTTGTGTAAACTAAATAGTTGTGTTATTTAGATGCTCTCATTTGTCTTTTGTAGTGTTTTGTGCATTCTGTCACACTTACCCAGCACTGTCATGGAGGGCACTTTACACTCCACTAAACCACAAATAATCCAGTCTCATGGAAAGCTCAGCCAGATGACGCCTCCCTCATTGTTCTATTTAACCATCACAGCATGTTGATTTATCTCCACATTGATCACAAATAATTGTGCTTAATTGTTTGACAATCCTTTGATTAATTTGTTTGTCATGGTGACTGTTAATATTGTAGGAAGTGACTCTACCCCTCCTCCAGTCACCAAGATGTCACCTGTGTCTAATAAATTTGAAGGCATTCCTCAGCAGCAAAGGTACTCGAAACCCTCTCTAAATATGATGTCATGTTACATTGTGTATTTTGCTTTTTAAAAGTGTGATTGTCTTGACATAACTGTCTAAATATTCTCTTCTCAGCACTACTTCAAGTAACACAAAATCTACACTTGGGCCGAGGGTATTGCCAAAACTACCTCAAAAAGGTATGAGGATGAGTTTGTTTTTTGGTCTATATAAACAGTGAGAAAAGTTATTTGACAGTAGCACTTATGTGGGATGAAAATAGCTCAGTGAATGTTTAAAACTTTTATCAAAATACAATACACAATGCAGTACTCAAGGACACTGTTCATTAGTGAAACCCTGACATACTGACATTAGCCACACTTACGTTTAAAAGATTTTATGTTTCTTGTGCTTTAAACTACAATAATGGGGAATGTTCCTAGTGGTTATGCAATGTAGTGCTTAACAATATAGCTGTTTGTAACATATATTTGTGTGTTTCTCAGTGGCATTGCGGAAGATAGACACTATACACCACCCGTCAATGGATAAGCCCACCCTTCCTCCAGAGGTCTTCCAGAAGTCTCCACCTGGAAATGACACTCCCCTGAAGGCCCCTGCCCCTGACAGGCCTCAGCCCGGAGATCTGCCCCCTAAACCGCAGCCATCAGAGCTGCCCCCTAAGCCTGGAGAACTTCCTCCCAAACCTCACCTGTCGGACCTGCCACCCAAGCCCCAGCTGGGTGACCTACCGCCCAAGCCCCAGCTGAAGGACCTGCCTCCCAAACCGCAGCTGTCCGACCTGCCTCATCCAAAAGTGGGCCCGTCTGACTCTGCTCCCAGGCTGGACACAGTGCAGAGGCCCCAGACTCAGCCTCCACCCCCTCCACAGCCACATCCACAAGCTCAGCCTCAAGCCACCTCACCAGCACCGCCACAAGCCACGCCCAGCCCCCAGCTCACACCCCAAGCCACGCCCCAAGATTCACCTTCACCCAATCAGCAAGTGGCAATCGTTCCCTCCTCGCCACAGTCTGCAGAAGACACAAATGGAACCCCAGCTGGAATGGCCGAAACTCCAGTGCCCCTTCCTCGAAAAATCAACACGCCAGTAAGTTTATTATTTATGTATTATGTATTATTATTTATGTATTATTTATGCATTTAATTAAAAAAAAATTAAAACACCTTCTGTAAGCTGTACTGTAAGAGTAACAAATGGTAGCATTAATTCAGCTATAAACTGTTTAATTAAACCAGTTTTGTATAAAAGACTCAAATTCAACTAAAAATAACTAGTACTTTGTAGTATTTTTGATATGTATTTGTAATTGAATACATTTTTAGCCAGGTAACTCTTTTACTTACTTTAACTTTTTTTTTTTTAAACACATTTTCAGTACTTCCACCACTGGCCAATATAAACCAAATTGAACACTTAAGGCAGTACACTGCTAACTTCCAAATGTTTGCAATTTCTTTCTGCAGGGGAAGAGCAAAGCACGTCGAGTGAAGACCATCTATGACTGCCAAGCTGACAATGACGATGAGCTAACATTTGCTGAAGGGGAGGTGATTATAGTGACAGGTGAAGAGGACCAGGAGTGGTGGGTAAGTCTGCCTTCAGGACTATCTATAGATGACCCTGCTTTTTGTTTCTTTGAATGTTGTGGAGAATGACATTTAAAGAACCTAATTTTGAATGTGTATTTCTTTTTTGTTTCAGATTGGCCACATTGAAGGAGAACCTGAAAGGAAGGGGGTGTTTCCTATGTCTTTTGTGCACATCTTGAGTGATTGACAACCAGAAAGACTTGCACTACACCTCTCACTGAGTTTGGAGGCCCTGTAAATAGCTATTGTAACACCCATCGCCACAAGACAAGTGTCCTAAAGAAAAAACAAGCAGAAACCCAATAAGGCTCATCTCGCCATGGATATCCAGTCCATGCTGTACAAAGAATGTGTGTATTCTTCCTCTACCAGTATTATCTTAACCCTATAGCACGGCTGTGACCAGGCCTCAGAACCCTAGCACTTACCTAAAGTCTATGTTTATGCTGTTACTGTGTATATATGTATGTAAATATATATATTTGTGTGTGAGTGTATATACATGTTTTATTGTACAAAACATGTACCATTTCACTCTACCTGTCAGACTAAGCATCAGGGCAGTGGAGTTTGAATTTTATCTTAATTTTAAAGGCCCTCAAATAATTATCAGCTTATATTTCTGGAAAAAGAAAAGGAATGTGAACTAGGTCATGTCATTTGTGTCTTGCATCCCTGTTTACCACCACAATGAAATGAAGTGGCAGAAGTGTCCTACAGACCCTCTCAAGATGAAGATTTCATTAAATGTACTCCTTGTTCTTGCTTGCTTTGTGTGTACACGTATTATGGTTGTTTTACAGTATAAAAACCTGCTGCTATTGTATGGTGGAATATCAAAGCCTGTGGTTCACTGTAGGTCGCTAATTTACTCCTTGTTACACTGTCCACTGTCCGTGTGCTGAGCTCACACCATCCCTGCAGTCCAAATCTGTGCATGGTGTAACAATGACTGGAAGTGAGTGGAGTGTTGCATACAACACACTCACCTCAGGGTCTGAAGAGCCACTGAAAACAGGACAAGTATCCTGTTAAAGCCACTATTTGTCTAGTATGGAAAAGGACAACTTAGCAATAACTTTATTTTTTAACAGGCTAGAAATTAGTGTACACAGCATTGTAAAACCTCATGAGCTTGATTAATCATAAAACCATTCCATGTTACTGGACTTGGCACATTTCCACTTTGCCTGTGAATCAGGTCTGTACTAGGTTGGGCTTGTAAAGGCTGAAGAGCCATGTATTTTCACCCAAACCTCACTGACTTGCAATTTTTCCATGTAAGGAACAAACCCATTGTATCATTAAAGTGCTGTACCTAAAAGTTTCCTCTGCTTACAGTGAATATAACACTGCCACTCATCAAGTATGAAAAAAGCAGATAACTTTTCCATTTCTTTATTTTTCCCCATCCTCAGTCTTAACTAAAATACACATCCAACTTGCACATTTGAAAACTGATGTCTTAAAGTTGAACACAAAATACTACCGTGTAACCACAGTGAAACATGCTAAAACAAAATTTACAAATACCAGAAATCTGGTAAACAAAATTATTTGCACACTTGTGCTTTAAGTTTGGAGCCTGGGTGTTTGTCCACTGACTTGATGACTCCCACAGCCACAGTCTGTTTGAGATCTCTTGCTGCAAATCGACCTGTGGACAACAGGAAAACCTGATTTTAGATGCATTGCAGTACAGATGTGACATTTGTAGAGGACAGTTAAGTGGATGTTGTACCTAAGGGCGGATACGTGAAGAAGCTCTCCACACACATGGGTTTGATGGGGACCAGTTTGACTGTGGCAGCATCTCCAGACTGCAGGATCTGTGGGTGTTCTTCCACCTTTTTTCCTGTGCGCCGGTCGAGTTTCTCCTTCAGCTCAGCAAAACGGCAGGTCACATGGGTTGTGTGGCAGTCCAGGACTGGAGAGTAGCCCGCCTTTATTTTGCCAGGATGGTTTAGGACAATGACCTACAACACAAGATGATCAGCTTCAACACCCTGTAACATATGCAAGGGAGTGAGCCATACCTGAGCTTCAAAGCTTTTGACATCTGATGGAGGGTCCTGTTGGGCATTCCCAGCGACATCTCCACGGCGCAGATTCTTCACTGACACATTCTTAATGTTGAACCCAACATTGTGCCCTGGCAGTGCAGTCTGCAGCCCCTGGTGGTGCATCTCTATGGACTTTACTTCAGCAGTGAGTTTAGCCGGAGAGAACATCAGTGTCATGCCAGGTTTGAGGACACCCGTTTCAATTTTACCAACTGGAACGGTTCCAACACCTAAGGCAGATATTTTTGAACATTTGAATGTCTGGGATTTACCCTTCAAGAGTCTTCAGGGTTACAAATACTTAAAACTTACCTCCAATTTTGTAAACATCTTGCAGTGGTAACCGTAAAGGCTTGTTGATTGTGCGCACAGGTGGGTAGATTGAATCCAGGACCTCTAGCAGTGTTTTACCACTGGCATTCCCATCTCGCCTCCTGACTTTCCACCCTTGGAACCATGGCATCTGTAAGGTGGGGGGGTTAGAGTACAGTTTGGCTTTGGAAAACAATTAACCCTTACCTTCTGAGACGCTGCAATTATGTTCTCCCCAGTCCAACCTGAGATGGGAACGAAGGGGATGGTTGCAGTGTCGTAGCCGATCTTTTTTAGGAAGCCACTCACCCCTCGGACTACCTCGTCGTAGCGCTTCTGGCTATATGGAGGTTCAGACAGGTCCATCTTATTCACACAGACAATGATCTGCTTCACTCCCAGTGTGTAGGCCAGTAAAGCATGTTCTCTGGTCTGACCACTTCTAGATACACCCGCCTCAAACTCTCCTTTTGCAGCAGAGACCACCAAGAGTGCAACATCAGCCTGAAACAGTTCAGTTAATAAAATTAACTTCCACAGAAACTTAAAGTACTTTAAGTACCTGTGATGTTCCAGTTATCATGTTTTTGATGAAATCTCGGTGTCCAGGAGCATCAATTATGGTCATGGAGTACTTTTGAGTGTTGAATTTCAACAGTGAGATGTCAATGGTGATTCCCCTCTCCCGCTCTGCTTTTAGTTTGTCCAAAACCCAAGCAAATTTGAAAGAACTCTTTCCCGCCTGTTGGAGAAAAGTCTTAATTCATTCGATTTCAAAAATAATAGTAATGGTTGCTGGCCTTATGCTTACCTGTGTGGCAGCCTTCTCAAACTTCTCCAGTTTTCTTTGATCAATCCCACCGCACTTGTAGACCAAGTGCCCTGTGGTGGTGGACTTACCGCTGTCCACATGGCCAATGATGACCACATTCACATGAGTCTTCTCCTTACCCATAGCAACAAGCTTGATTCTGAAACAGATACTGGTGTAGGCTTAAATTGTTCTAAAGTTGCACACACTTCAACATTCTCAGGTCAAATGAACCAAAAGAGCATTCTGGACTGGATTTGTATGAGCCATGCAATCAAAGCCTGGTGTGCAGATTAATCAGGATTGATTGGCAGCAACTGGTGGGACATAGGGGTGCATCAAATAAGCCAGACAGAGGAAATCTACCATTATCTGATCATTTTGAAATAGAACAACCTGATATAATTGAGTTTCAGGTTATAATGGGTCCACATTTGATTGTCCTCAATTGTTCGCTGCAACTAGGGACTATAGGTTGCACACTGCTCTCAAATTACTCCCAGGTGTGTTTGGAGATGAAAGCCCTTGGACCACCTTTAGTCTGAGCAAGATGATAGTGGTGCTGACAGATCTATGGCTCAGATGCAGTAACTTCATATGAGGAATAAACTAAAGAGCAACTGCCATGACCTCAGTGAAGAAGAAGCATTAAAGTAAAGCAAGGTAGATGCAAAAGGTCTAAGAACTATTTGTAGTAACAAATAAATAAATAAATAAAGTAGCATAATGATTAAACACAAAACATCAATGTCCTATTACTATAACAGGACACTGATGTGTTTTGTTTGACACAGTTCCTGTATAGACTAACTAGCATGTATGTAAAGCATGGCTACTTACAGTGCCATAATTGTATAGCTGGCTCGCTACTTGTCCTGCTACAAACATTATTAAAAGTCATAATTATACAATTTATTAAGCATCAACAGCACCCTCTGCAGTTGGGTTTGGTTTGGATTTTAACGGTCTAGACTGGTTTACAAGTCAATTCTGGAGTGATTGGAATGGCAAAACCCTACGATAATATTAGTCGTAGAAGACTGCTTATTTAACCAAAATTAACGTCAACGTTATCAACAAGAAAAGCTCACCCGCATCTCTCAAGCGGGCGGCTCTATGACCACTCAGCGTGCACTATATATATCCCCGCCCTTCGCGTTTAAAGGTGGAATAAAGCGAGCCCCCCTCTTCGCTTTGACGGTCCAGATGACGCTCAGAGCCCAACCCGGAAACAGCAGCAGCAAATCGCTTTTTTCTTCTTTGAGCCTGTGCCGCTGGCTTCTAGCGTGGTATCCAGACCAGAGCCGTGTTTCTCTACGAGCATCAAGGTAAGACTTTTAAACTATTCATCGATTTGGGTTGTAAAGGCGAATCTGATCAATCGATGCCGCTGTCCTCAGCTTTTTGGATCCTGACTTATTTTACTATAGTGTACTGTAGTTCTGGGGAGGTAGGAATAATTAGGTTTCATGAATGGATTCGCTCAAATGAAAGCCACATCTCGTCCGTTAAGTTGCTATTTAACCTCGCCCGCACTTAACAATGTTTTATATCTACAGAAGAAGCAAGTCGCATCATTAATGTGGTTTACTATCCACTTCCCCTTTCCCAAAGAGCAACCCTGGCGACACTGCGAGCTACATTTTCCCTTCTTTTAGCCAGAGGCACTGAGTGTCGCGTGCCTGACCCATATTTCTCTAATGCCAGGTTATTAGCTTGCTCTCCTCTTGTATGTTACACTATAAAGCCCGTTAATCTGTGCTGCCCCAAATGAGACGTATGTGCGCGGATTGGACTGCCCTTTTTAAGGCACTAAATGAGTGATGCAGGGGCAGCAGCACCATCAAAGGAAATGCACACCCTGACAGCGGGAACAGCCTCCAGCTCATTTATATGCGCGCACATGTGATTAACAATCGGATCAATGCAAGCTTCCAAATGGGTCATATCAAATAATTGGACTTTGATATACAAGCTTATACTGCAAATGCTTCCCTGCAGTACCAAAGTAGATTTAACTTGATTATTTCTAATGTAACCTTGTAGGAAATGGATATCAACCAGTCATAATCCAGTACAATGGAATTATTCCATATTAAAGACCTTACTGTAAAAAGAGACAATGTATTCTTAAATGTATTCTGGCCAGACTTAATCTTCTGAATCTTCTCTGTAATTCACATGAGTTGTTGATGCATGTCTGGTAAACTTTTCATTTAAAGTTGCTAAGTGTAGTTTGTTCTCATTTTCTTGTTTGCTTCAGCTGTCAGGCCAGCACGGAAGTCTGTTATTTCCTCTCAACCCAGTCTCTGCAAAGGTCCCCGAAAGTGGAAGCGAAACGTCCAGTAAGACACTTTTTCATGGTACTCTGGGTCAATACTTGTGGCCAATGTGACATGAGACTGATGAGAATCTCATCTGGCATTTTAATTATATGCATTTGACCCTTATTGTTGTAACACATTTGACAGATTGAACTGTATGTTGGAAAATATGCAGTGTCACCTTGCAGCCAAACCACATTGATGAACCTGGTACTTCCTCTGACTCAGAATGTACTAACAAAAAGACTTTTTCTACACATGTAGACTTATTATAAATTAAAGTTATCTTATTGTCATAGCTGAGTAAAGCATAAAAATACAGGAGTGGATGAGACATGCTTTGCAGCACTGATGTACATGGTGTGACTTGTTGTGCCATGTCTTGTACTCATAGCGTGGAGTAGTTGGTTCTCTTAAGCTTTTGTGTGTTAGTCCATTTAACTCAAATACTATAATAAGAAAAACAAGTTGTCTGATGGAAATCCAAAGTAACGTGTTTCTGCAGATGACTTAAAATGGCAAAGTCAAAGTTTGGTCATAAGTGCAAAATGTATCAATACCATTTTAAATCACTGCTTGAGGATATTTTTTCAAGCCTGAGCATCTGGACATTACAACTGAATGCAGTGCTAACGAGTGCAATATACAGTAGTAGATTTAAATTATTAATAGTTTTTCAGACGGAGGTAAACTGAGGACAGTGCTTGTAGAATTCCTCAACAATACCTGGTTCTTTCCATTCTTCGTGGAGGCTATTACGCATAATTTAATGTCAACATGTTTGGTGAGGGGCTGCATAGAACACACCCCAGAGTCATCTGCTTCTGCCTTCATACTCACTGCTCCAGTTATTCTCACTATGGGGCTCGCTCATCTCCTGCTGACAGGATAGACATTCATAACATTTCAAAAGTAACCACATTACAGTATCATCTAGTGGTGTTTCCTTGACATGTGTTGCAGTTGTACCAATGCCTGGAGCTCCATTCTTGCAGAGAAGTTGTGCATTGAGTTTACAGTGGCATCACGTGGTAAAGGCAACTGGCCAGGTGCTATTGAATGGTCTACGCAGGGCAGAACACTTTTATTGATTTTCTTTGCCATGGTGCACTTTAATGCTGTTTGTGCATTCGTATTAACTTCCTCTTTAAGCTATTTTGTCCTGTTCAGCAGCTTGCACCGCTGCCACAATACACCTTGTGACCTCAGAAGTGTATTGGAGAGTTTGCAGTCTGCACATAGAACCAAAAATATGTTAGACTGTGCATTTTTTGGTGTTTTCTGGGTGTTACAAGTTCTTTAGAAAAAAATGATTATTGACCACTGGAATAGCAAAGGTTAACTTTCACTCTGCAGTCCCCTCCTTCCATTCATTTCTATGGCATGTCCGCTCTTGCCCATAACAGATTTGAGTAAAAATGATGACTGTGTGAGCTACAGGGAAAGTCTGACTATGGCCCCTCTAGCAGTTCTTTTGACTGTTACTAGTGACTTTTAGAAGTAGGGCTTTCATGGACCATATTTATATGATCTTGGTGGATTATGGTGGACCAATTAAGCATTGGATATTTTAAGTAAATATAAAGTGTTTACCATTTGGGGCCCACTCATAAGGACTAACTATTCTGAATAAATGATCAAAGGAGAAGTTCAATTTGTCAACTGGACAAAGTTTGTTTGGTTGAAAACGTTTCGCCGCTCATCCGAGAGGCTTCGTCAGCTCTGGCCCTCATGCTGGTTCGACCCTGTTTATATCTAGCTGCAAGGGAGGAGCTAGCTTCCCTGAACAAAGCTCTGACCTATCCCCACTACTCTTTTGTTTTACGAATTCCTCTGGCGTCTTGTATTAGCATATCTATCAGCCCGCTCACTACACTGAAACAACTCTGAAACCATCAGCTAATCTGTCTCTTTGTATTTCAAATTTCTCTGGCGTCCAATTCCCTATTCAAGACAACGACCCTCTCCACCCCTCTGCAATGGCTTGTCTGTCCTAATGATTCTTTGTTTGAGAATCGAATTATAGATGGGAGACAAGTTGTGTCTAACTCCCCCATTTCTGTTTAACGACGGATTCTCTTTTTTGACAAAAATAGCCTCTTTAACTCCCCTCTCAAACCAGTTCTTTTCCCTGGCTAAGATCTGAACCTCACTGTCCTCAAATGAATGGCCCGCGGCTTCTAGGTGAAGATGAACGGCAGATGACGGTCCACTCTGGCCCGCCCACCTGTGTTGGTACATCCTCTTGCAGAGGGGTGGAGAGGGTCGTTGTCTTGAATAGGGAATTGGACGCCAGAGAAATTTAAAATACAAAGAGACAGATTAGCTGATGGTTTCAGAGTTGTTTCAGTGTAGTGAGCGGGCTGATAGATATGCTAATACAAGACGCCAGAGGAATTCGTAAAACAAAAGAGAGTAGCGGGGACAGGTCAGAGCTTTGTTCAGGGAAGCTAGCTCCTCCCTTGCAGCTAGATATAAACAGGGTCGAACCAGCATGAGGGCCAGAGCTGACGAAGCCTCTCGGATGAGCGGCGAAACGTTTTCAACCAAACAAACTTTGTCCAGTTGACAAATTGAACTTCTCCTTTGATCATGGATTCTACCTGGACGACTGAGGGACTTTTCACGTATTCTGAATAAAGACATAATGACTTAATGACAACGGTCAAATAATTGATCAAGAATGATTCAGGCTTAGTAACTACTTAATGACATGCTACTGTTTGAATAGAAAAACATGCAAACCCACTCGGAGTAAGGACTAATCTCCACAAATTTGACTAGGAAAAAATGTTCCTTTAGCTATAATATTCTACAGTATGGCATACAACTTATCTCCATGGAGAGTGTTCTGAAGTATAGTTTTAAATTTCTATTTCCATAAAATCACATTGACTTTCCAAACCCAGACAGTTCCATTACTATCACTTTAAGGCTATTAAGCTGTAGTTAATATAACATGTTACCTAATTTGGTAATGCCACGGAGTATACAAGGCTGTCTATTTTAGTCCTAAAAATGTACTTTCTAATACTGAAAAGGCTCAATGTAGAATTGTAATCAGCTTTGATAATCTTGTACTTTTTGTGCTGACTAAACTGTATTACACTGCTCTACTGCTTGGATCTTGGGTGTTTTCAAATGGCTTGTTGATCTCAAGCACAGGATCTGTATTTTTGTGAATTGTTTTCGTAGCCTTGGGCCCTGGGAGCACTACACTTCTGATAGTCAGCAGTCAGTTAAGTGCCAGTCTAGATTGAAGCATTCCTCTGCACTCACTCTCTGCTCTGGTTTTATGAAGTCTGGTTTATCTGGAGCCCTGAGCGGCACTTAATGAGTGGAGAGGAGAGCTATATCCTTGACTGCGGGGGCCAGCCAAAGAGCTTCATCAGGATGCTCCCATTGTGCCTTAGCATCTTTACAGTAAACACTGAAATGGAGTTTGCATAGAAACACCTCGCAAAGGGCTATAAATAACACTGGCTCCTGAAAAGGGAAAATGCTGTGACAGAGCGGGCCCCTACCCCCACACCTTTTTACTCAGATATCCTAAAAAACCCTCCAGGCTTGGAGTTCACATAACACCAGAGTGGAGGGGACAGCTATAGTGAGCAGGATTACAGTGTCCATGATGCAACACAATATATACCAACTAGAGATATAAAGATGTACAATGTTTTCTTTTCAGTTATTTTAGCTGTGGCTGGTCTCTAATGCTCTAAAGCCCTGACCTGTCTAAGGAGACCTGTCTAAGGCCCTGTCTACACGGCAACGTTGTGGAGTGAATTTTTTATCATTTCGGTCTCGCGTCCACATGGCACCAGCGTTCTGGGTACCCCAAAACGATATTTTTTGGGAACGGGTTCCAGAGTGGAAAACTTAAGTTTTTTTGGCAAGCATTGTGATTACTGACTTGACTTGCAATTCAAAGTTTACATTTTAAACAGGTTCCAGAGAATTGATATAAAGGCTAAAATAAACGTTACCGTTGCGGAGTCGTCTGGACGAGTAGAACGGATTTGTTTACGCCTACGTCACAACTACATGGCCAGAACAAATGGCAGCCTCGCGCACAACATTCATTCATAACAAGACAGCGACCATGGCGGACACCAGAATAGCAGTAGTAGCAGTGCTGCAGTCACTGCTAAGTTTACTTGCGTTATTGAAAGAAAATGCACTGGTGTTATACCAACTAGGCGAGCAGCAGAGACGCTTACAGCACAACATGCACCAGATTCTTTTAAACCCGCTGTTGTGTGCTGTAAATAAAGAAAAACGGCAACCATTTCTTTTTAATTTTTTTAATTGCATGAAAATTTACCTTTTACAAACAGGCACATGCAGTATCACACAAAAAAATATGTAAAGGCAGTTCTGTTTTCATTACACAAATTCATACAACTATATACAAAAAAATGCGTTATTGAAAGAAAATGTACTGCAGTTATACCAACTAGGCGAGCAGCAGAGACGCTTACAGCACAACATGTGCCAGATTCTTTTAAACCCGCTACGGCGTGTTACTAGACATGCCAAAAGGAGATTTGGGATGAGACCTGGAAGAACAAGTAGCTGGTGGGACAACTTTGTGAATGCTGTTGTTATGGACACAGAATGGAGAGAGAACTTTCAGATATCCAGAGCTTCGCTTGTGGCCCTGAGTGAAGAACTTTTGGCACGACAACCAACATGAGAGAAGCAATTGGGACGTTAACGAAGGTTGCTCTTACGCTGTACTACCTGACCGATGAGGGAAGGCTAAGAAAGACGGCTAACTCCTTCGGTGTGTCGCGGCAGGGTGTCTCCGTCGTCATGATGCAGACGTGCAAAGCCATCGCTCTCCACCTCGGTCCGAAATATATCAAGCTGCCCTTCACAGAACCCAAGGCAGGGGGGCTTGTGCCTTACGTCTTCTATTGTTCTGGAATATCCAGATGAGACGGGCTTACAGCGCGCATAGAGGCATGGCATGTGTATTGCGTCGTTTTCAGCAAGCGTTCCATTGCCATGTGTACGTGATATTTTACTGATCCGTTCCCAGTGTGGATGTGATTTTTTTTTTTTCTTTTTAACCTGGTAAGAAAAAATCCTGCATTGCGTTGCTGTGTGGATGTAGCCTAAGGCTAATGATTGTCAAATTTAAAACTATTTACATGGCAGGCAACTAGAGATTCACATATAAGACTCCCTGAACTTCTAATAGTTGCTGCTCTTGTACACAATGCTAGATAGGATTCATAAAGAAACCGTCGGTATTTCCGTTACATCAGTGTTAAAATTCATTCCTTATTCTGCATACAAAATTGGCCAAATGTCTAGCCATGCACTAAATAACGCTCCAGCACCTGATACTGTGAACAAAACCCTAGCAGTATTTTGAATGAATAATGCGTGCTATACATTGAAGCAGTGACCACAAGCCTGTTCTGGGGCCGCCCACATGTCACTGGACACTATGGAGCAGGGTGTCACCACAGATGGAGAGTCAGCATGTTAGAAATTCACATTTTATATGAAACGGTTGCCATGCATGCATCCCCCGCACCAAACATTCCTCCAGCTCTGCTAAGTGTTAAAACCACCACGTAAAACCCAGCTGGAATTCAGTCCTGTTAAATAAGGATCACTTTATTTTATGTAGGAGTGGTCTGGCAATAAATAAATAAATAAATAAAAAGTTAGCAATGTTACAGCTTTGGTCAAGATGAACATACATTACAGTCTACATTGATCCAAAATGTACAGTCATTTATTATTGTTCATAATCATTCAGTAACTATGCATTTGCAGTGAGTATTGCTGATGACGGCCACAGACCTTGAACCTAATTTAAATACACATCATATCTTCCCACTTTTACGACATCCTTCTTCATGTTTGAACACTGAATACAGCAGTCATGGAAAATGGGAAGCGACGTTACAAATCTAGATATGATTGGTAGAATAGATCCCTATATTGTCCCTTTCGCCTGTATTCCCTAGAAGGATATGTTGGACATGTTTACATAGTGGAATGTGGGCTTTGCTAGTATATGTGGGAAACAAAAGGTTATTGTAATAAAAAATAAATTAAAAAAAGACAGTAATATGTTCTTAACAGATTTACCCCAAAGTGTGTAAAAATTTTGACTTGTCAGTAGGCATGAAGCACAGAGGGTAAGGCTGCAAAATGAACCCCAATCCAACTGAAATCACAATTTGAATGGGCACAATTGGCAAATTGCAAAAGCTGTAATTTTTAATGCTTAGTCTGCATCAAAACTGCTAAAAATTAAAACAAATTTGATTTTTGTGAAGAGTCCCTCAGTCGTCCACGTAGAATCCATGACAAAAGAAGAAATTAATTTGTCAACTTGTCCAGTTGACAAATTAATTTCTTCTTTTATCACAAATTTGATTTTTGTATTTTTGTTTGTTTGTCAGTCCTCGGTTCTATTTTAGCTTTTTATATCAATTCTCTGGAACCTGTTTAAGTTGTGCAAGTCAAGTCAGGAATCGCAATGCTTGCCAAAAAAAGGTGGAAGGGGTAGAAGGCACCATTTGGACACTCAGTGCTCTGCCTCCGTTCTATATACTCACAGGTGAGGTGAGGCAGTACATTTGTTATTCTAGCACTAACGCTGGTGTGCTATTGTTAACTACCGTGTGTGACTATGCAAAACATCTTTATTTAGAACCCATTGATTATCCAGCGGTGATGTACATTCCAACGAGCCTGGACATGTCGACGTATATATTAACCCTTTCTTTAGCAGGTTGTCCCTATATGTTGCACATAGGGTTATATGCCTTTCGTCAGTGTCTCGTCGACTAATTGTTTTTATGTAGATCATAAGGATTTGGGACAACAACAGAAAAAAGTTGGTGAGTGAGGTGAAGATTTGTGTTTTTTTTTTTTTGGTGTGTAAAAAGTTTACTCTGTCTTTGTATAAATAACGCACACACACCTTACTCCTGGTTCAGAGCTGGTTTAATCCTGGTTTAGACCTGGTTTAGACCTGGTTTAGTCCCGGTTTAGTCCCGGGCCCCTGCTGTCCACTAATATGTCCCTTTGATGCAGAAATAATATGATAATATAACTCACCCCATAAGAACACGGTCAGCTCCGTAGTTTGTGGTGTTGTCCAATAATTCGCGTGTCCACGTGTATGCACGTGGAAACCGACCTAATTATCCCGAGTCCCGAGGCGAGAGTTCCTCCTTGCGCAGCATTAACCTAGTGTACATATTAACGGTGCTCGCTCACAGCTGATCAGCGAACAGGCGCAAACACAACAACACTAATCGTCATGATTGGCGGGAGCGAGATTGGTGGGTATGCTGCAACATGATTGGAAGCTGGAGCGCAGTTCGGCCTATGATTGGCTCTTGGAACTGGCCATGATTCATATAGGTCACCTATTTTGACTTCAAAACGGCGAATTTTGCCAAAAGGTGAGAGATTTTCATTTGATTGATAAAATGCCACAAGGGATGGAAGAAGGGATGCCCATTTTAGAAGAGGAATGATTTTTGGCTATTTTCTTCCCCCTATCCCTCCTCAACTCGAGTACAGGGCTGAGCAAGTATGCGCTGCCTTGACTGCAGTCTGAGCCCCCTTCAAACCACGCTCCGAACCGTGCACTCTGGGAATTGGGACACGGCTTTGGTGTACGTGTTGTGCATTCTTTCTTTGCAGCCATGATTTCGTCTGACTTTTCTGGGAACAATCGCTACTTATGACGGCGTCAGCGCCTCCTGCCACTTTCGGGTGAAATCCCTGGCGAAAATTCCCACGCATGCGCAGTACGCCAATCCAATCCGATATCGTGCACAAGGCAGCACCAAGCGGATTACTATGGGCATTTAAGCCAGGGGTTCCTATCGGATTCGCGAAACCAATCCCTATACGATCCTTAGCCTGTGCACATGAATCCGTTTGCACTTGGATTACACTCGTCCATGTGCACGCAGTTTATTGTATGACTCAACAGGAAGTGACTTAAGGCTGACTTTGCAATGCTGAGAAAGAAACTCACTTTATTGCCTCTGATCATGTGGGTATAACCAGTGCCAAGATGTTATGAAATATGTTTGAACATGTTGGAGGATCCAGTGTAGATTGGTCTACAGTTGGCACTGACATCATGTGAGTGTCAATGTAAAGACCCAGGACAGGGGTCAGGATCTGTAGGATCTGTATTTGATCTGTACAGGATCTGTATTTTTGTGAATTGTTTTCGTAGCCTTGGGCCCTGGGAGCACTACACTTCTGATAGTCAGCAGTCAGTTAAGTGCCAGTCTAGATTGAAGCATTCCTCTGCACTCACTCTCTGCTCTGGTTTTATGAAGTCTGGTTTATCTGGAGCCCTGAGCGGCACTTAATGAGTGGAGAGGAGAGCTATATCCTTGACTGCGGGGGCCAGCCAAAGAGCTTCATCAGGATGCTCCCATTGTGCCTTAGCATCTTTACAGTAAACACTGAAATGGAGTTTGCATAGAAACACCTCGCAAAGGGCTATAAATAACACTGGCTCCTGAAAAGGGAAAATGCTGTGACAGAGCGGGCCCCTACCCCCACACCTTTTTACTCAGATATCCTAAAAAACCCTCCAGGCTTGGAGTTCACATAACACCAGAGTGGAGGGGACAGCTATAGTGAGCAGGATTACAGTGTCCATGATGCAACACAATATATACCAACTAGAGATATAAAGATGTACAATGTTTTCTTTTCAGTTATTTTAGCTGTGGCTGGTCTCTAATGCTCTAAAGCCCTGACCTGTCTAAGGAGACCTGTCTAAGGCCCTGTCTACACGGCAACGTTGTGGAGTGAATTTTTTATCATTTCGGTCTCGCGTCCACATGGCACCAGCGTTCTGGGTACCCCAAAACGATATTTTTTGGGAACGGGTTCCAGAGTGGAAAACTTAAGTTTTTTTGGCAAGCATTGTGATTACTGACTTGACTTGCAATTCAAAGTTTACATTTTAAACAGGTTCCAGAGAATTGATATAAAGGCTAAAATAAACGTTACCGTTGCGGAGTCGTCTGGACGAGTAGAACGGATTTGTTTACGCCTACGTCACAACTACATGGCCAGAACAAATGGCAGCCTCGCGCACAACATTCATTCATAACAAGACAGCGACCATGGCGGACACCAGAATAGCAGTAGTAGCAGTGCTGCAGTCACTGCTAAGTTTACTTGCGTTATTGAAAGAAAATGCACTGGTGTTATACCAACTAGGCGAGCAGCAGAGACGCTTACAGCACAACATGCACCAGATTCTTTTAAACCCGCTGTTGTGTGCTGTAAATAAAGAAAAACGGCAACCATTTCTTTTTAATTTTTTTAATTGCATGAAAATTTACCTTTTACAAACAGGCACATGCAGTATCACACAAAAAAATATGTAAAGGCAGTTCTGTTTTCATTACACAAATTCATACAACTATATACAAAAAAATGCGTTATTGAAAGAAAATGTACTGCAGTTATACCAACTAGGCGAGCAGCAGAGACGCTTACAGCACAACATGTGCCAGATTCTTTTAAACCCGCTACGGCGTGTTACTAGACATGCCAAAAGGAGATTTGGGATGAGACCTGGAAGAACAAGTAGCTGGTGGGACAACTTTGTGAATGCTGTTGTTATGGACACAGAATGGAGAGAGAACTTTCAGATATCCAGAGCTTCGCTTGTGGCCCTGAGTGAAGAACTTTTGGCACGACAACCAACATGAGAGAAGCAATTGGGACGTTAACGAAGGTTGCTCTTACGCTGTACTACCTGACCGATGAGGGAAGGCTAAGAAAGACGGCTAACTCCTTCGGTGTGTCGCGGCAGGGTGTCTCCGTCGTCATGATGCAGACGTGCAAAGCCATCGCTCTCCACCTCGGTCCGAAATATATCAAGCTGCCCTTCACAGAACCCAAGGCAGGGGGGCTTGTGCCTTACGTCTTCTATTGTTCTGGAATATCCAGATGAGACGGGCTTACAGCGCGCATAGAGGCATGGCATGTGTATTGCGTCGTTTTCAGCAAGCGTTCCATTGCCATGTGTACGTGATATTTTACTGATCCGTTCCCAGTGTGGATGTGATTTCTTTTTCTTTTTAACCTGGTAAGAAAAAATCCTGCATTGCGTTGCTGTGTGGATGTAGCCTAAGGCTAATGATTGTCAAATTTAAAACTATTTACATGGCAGGCAACTAGAGATTCACATATAAGACTCCCTGAACTTCTAATAGTTGCTGCTCTTGTACACAATGCTAGATAGGATTCATAAAGAAACCGTCGGTATTTCCGTTACATCAGTGTTAAAATTCATTCCTTATTCTGCATACAAAATTGGCCAAATGTCTAGCCATGCACTAAATAACGCTCCAGCACCTGATACTGTGAACAAAACCCTAGCAGTATTTTGAATGAATAATGCGTGCTATACATTGAAGCAGTGACCACAAGCCTGTTCTGGGGCCGCCCACATGTCACTGGACACTATGGAGCAGGGTGTCACCACAGATGGAGAGTCAGCATGTTAGAAATTCACATTTTATATGAAACGGTTGCCATGCATGCATCCCCCGCACCAAACATTCCTCCAGCTCTGCTAAGTGTTAAAACCACCACGTAAAACCCAGCTGGAATTCAGTCCTGTTAAATAAGGATCACTTTATTTTATGTAGGAGTGGTCTGGCAATAAATAAATAAATAAATAAAAAGTTAGCAATGTTACAGCTTTGGTCAAGATGAACATACATTACAGTCTACATTGATCCAAAATGTACAGTCATTTATTATTGTTCATAATCATTCAGTAACTATGCATTTGCAGTGAGTATTGCTGATGACGGCCACAGACCTTGAACCTAATTTAAATACACATCATATCTTCCCACTTTTACGACATCCTTCTTCATGTTTGAACACTGAATACAGCAGTCATGGAAAATGGGAAGCGACGTTACAAATCTAGATATGATTGGTAGAATAGATCCCTATATTGTCCCTTTCGCCTGTATTCCCTAGAAGGATATGTTGGACATGTTTACATAGTGGAATGTGGGCTTTGCTAGTATATGTGGGAAACAAAAGGTTATTGTAATAAAAAATAAATTAAAAAAAGACAGTAATATGTTCTTAACAGATTTACCCCAAAGTGTGTAAAAATTTTGACTTGTCAGTAGGCATGAAGCACAGAGGGTAAGGCTGCAAAATGAACCCCAATCCAACTGAAATCACAATTTGAATGGGCACAATTGGCAAATTGCAAAAGCTGTAATTTTTAATGCTTAGTCTGCATCAAAACTGCTAAAAATTAAAACAAATTTGATTTTTGTGAAGAGTCCCTCAGTCGTCCACGTAGAATCCATGACAAAAGAAGAAATTAATTTGTCAACTTGTCCAGTTGACAAATTAATTTCTTCTTTTATCACAAATTTGATTTTTGTATTTTTGTTTGTTTGTCAGTCCTCGGTTCTATTTTAGCTTTTTATATCAATTCTCTGGAACCTGTTTAAGTTGTGCAAGTCAAGTCAGGAATCGCAATGCTTGCCAAAAAAAGGTGGAAGGGGTAGAAGGCACCATTTGGACACTCAGTGCTCTGCCTCCGTTCTATATACTCACAGGTGAGGTGAGGCAGTACATTTGTTATTCTAGCACTAACGCTGGTGTGCTATTGTTAACTACCGTGTGTGACTATGCAAAACATCTTTATTTAGAACCCATTGATTATCCAGCGGTGATGTACATTCCAACGAGCCTGGACATGTCGACGTATATATTAACCCTTTCTTTAGCAGGTTGTCCCTATATGTTGCACATAGGGTTATATGCCTTTCGTCAGTGTCTCGTCGACTAATTGTTTTTATGTAGATCATAAGGATTTGGGACAACAACAGAAAAAAGTTGGTGAGTGAGGTGAAGATTTGTGTTTTTTTTTTTTTTTGGTGTGTAAAAAGTTTACTCTGTCTTTGTATAAATAACGCACACACACCTTACTCCTGGTTCAGAGCTGGTTTAATCCTGGTTTAGACCTGGTTTAGACCTGGTTTAGTCCCGGTTTAGTCCCGGGCCCCTGCTGTCCACTAATATGTCCCTTTGATGCAGAAATAATATGATAATATAACTCACCCCATAAGAACACGGTCAGCTCCGTAGTTTGTGGTGTTGTCCAATAATTCGCGTGTCCACGTGTATGCACGTGGAAACCGACCTAATTATCCCGAGTCCCGAGGCGAGAGTTCCTCCTTGCGCAGCATTAACCTAGTGTACATATTAACGGTGCTCGCTCACAGCTGATCAGCGAACAGGCGCAAACACAACAACACTAATCGTCATGATTGGCGGGAGCGAGATTGGTGGGTATGCTGCAACATGATTGGAAGCTGGAGCGCAGTTCGGCCTATGATTGGCTCTTGGAACTGGCCATGATTCATATAGGTCACCTATTTTGACTTCAAAACGGCGAATTTTGCCAAAAGGTGAGAGATTTTCATTTGATTGATAAAATGCCACAAGGGATGGAAGAAGGGATGCCCATTTTAGAAGAGGAATGATTTTTGGCTATTTTCTTCCCCCTATCCCTCCTCAACTCGAGTACAGGGCTGAGCAAGTATGCGCTGCCTTGACTGCAGTCTGAGCCCCCTTCAAACCACGCTCCGAACCGTGCACTCTGGGAATTGGGACACGGCTTTGGTGTACGTGTTGTGCATTCTTTCTTTGCAGCCATGATTTCGTCTGACTTTTCTGGGAACAATCGCTACTTATGACGGCGTCAGCGCCTCCTGCCACTTTCGGGTGAAATCCCTGGCGAAAATTCCCACGCATGCGCAGTACGCCAATCCAATCCGATATCGTGCACAAGGCAGCACCAAGCGGATTACTATGGGCATTTAAGCCAGGGGTTCCTATCGGATTCGCGAAACCAATCCCTATACGATCCTTAGCCTGTGCACATGAATCCGTTTGCACTTGGATTACACTCGTCCATGTGCACGCAGTTTATTGTATGACTCAACAGGAAGTGACTTAAGGCTGACTTTGCAATGCTGAGAAAGAAACTCACTTTATTGCCTCTGATCATGTGGGTATAACCAGTGCCAAGATGTTATGAAATATGTTTGAACATGTTGGAGGATCCAGTGTAGATTGGTCTACAGTTGGCACTGACATCATGTGAGTGTCAATGTAAAGACCCCCCCCATTGTGAAACCATAGTGGGAACAGGCAGCCTTAAATCACTAACAAATGAGCTCACCCTGAGGTCATCTGTCATAGCTGCCTTCAAAAGACATGTTTGAATACATTTGTGTTTGAGGACAATAGAATACAGTCCAGATTGTGGAACAGACATATCAGAATATTGAATAGATTATCGTGGTATTCAGATGTATCCCTGGATGATGTTCTGACTGACTTTTAACCACGCCACCAAGTTATTTTTATCATATTGACCTTTATGGCACATTTACTCTTTCATGCAAATGATAAACTAACATTTAGCTTCAGATAAATGGATTATTGATACGACACTGTTCTATATTTTCTTGTATTTGATGTGACTAAGTCAAAGAATGTTGAACCTGATCATTTGACAATTGCCCATTGTCTCATTATGTATTTGCTGTCAACATTCCTGTCTTAAGTCCTATAAAGTCCTTGCTTAAAATGATTAATCATCCATTGCTGATTTTATGACTATTTCTCCTATAGGTCCTACATTACACACCTGTTTGGGTATCGCTTTATTATTAGTCTGTCTACATCTCCAAAGCTCAAAATGCTCTGTTCCACAGATGATTCCTTGTGATGCCATGTAGTGGTAGTTTTCCACAGCAACCTTTACTTTTAGTTGTGTTGAAAATTTATAATTTTAGCCCTGAAATTGCCAAATGATTGTATGAAGGTGTACAGAGTTTAAACCTGTTTAAAAAGCACTTCCTGTATTACCACATGACATCACAAGGTAGAACAGAGTGTTTTCAGTTTGAATGGAGAACACAGCCTGAAGGTTTTGTGTGTTTAAACACTTCTCCATATGTGACAAGGAAACAACATTATAAGCTGGATCAGAAAATGGCTCTTTAAACTGCCAGAAGACCTCACTGTGCAGGCTGTGAGTCACTGGAGAAGTCTTGCCATGGTCTGTGTGTAACTCACTCTGCCAAACGTCATGCAGCTACACTATTCATGAGCTCATTTGGCCCTGTGTTTGGCCCCCAGCTGTAGTGATGCAGAGCGGGCAACACAGATGTCACCCACAGCCCGTCTCCTGTGACCTGTCAACGCGATTCAGTTGGCCACTGCCCTTTGTGTGAGGGAGAAGAAAATAGCTAGGCTATTGCAACATCCAGTCTTCATCCAAGCCCTCTGCACCTCCTCAGAGCCGTTTGAATTCTGAGAAAACGGAAAATTATGCCAAAAATCTAAAAGTAGAGAGCAAATGATCATTGAACAAAACAGGACATCAGTGATATCATGCTGGGGGTGTTCTACATGTATATCTATGGTTGAATTTTCAGAAGTTACCATAGCAAGACAATGTACACATGAGCAAACACTGTCAAAAAATATTTACGACAATCTTAAAACTCAAGAAATAAAAAACAAAATGGATTTAACTGACACATTTTCAGGAGCCTGTGATCAATACCAGTGTTCATGGATGTAGGTGTTTGATTTTCAACAAAAAGGGTGACTAACTCGCCCACCTTGTGACCATTTCTTTGTGTGAGAGACTTGTTTAACATCACAAATCAGCTCACTTGTGTTTCCAACCAACTCATTTATTTATGGTTGGATTCTGTTGAAACAAAAATCAGATTAACTAAAATTAACTAGATTAGCCAGATAAACTAATTTGAATAACCACAGCTTCAGGCAGAGCAGCGTCCACAGTTGGCATCACAATCATCCACCTATAAAGTTACATGGTGCACCTTTTTTAACTTCAGATAATTTGACCATTTAGTTGGTGTCTTATGATTATTGCTGATAATATAATGTATTGTGCATAGGTTTTTATTCTTCTGTTTTTCTTTCCTTTCACAGTCTGATCACATTCATGCTTAACCGACTACATTTGTATGCCACTTGTAAAATGGAGAAATGTCTGGGATCTGATATTGGGGCAGCCTGGTTAACCTTTGAACTGGCCTTGTATAGATGATATTAAAAGTTAATCAGAGCCTCATGGAGTAAGAAAAGGTTATAGCCACATTCCAATTGGAGCTCGAGCGTCTGAACGTGAGGTGAATGTCCGAGGTGGGCCTAGAGGAAGCAGGGAGGTACAGAAAAGCTGAACTGAATCAGAGGAAGTGTTGCACAATGGGAAGTAGGCAGTTTGAAATGGTGCCTTTTTGTTCCAATTATTATTAAAGCGTTGATAGCGACACAAGCCTGAAAACAGACTAGTCAATATGGTGAGGCGTTTCTTCAGTATTGTTCCACTTTGTGCAATTTGTGGATGAAATCATTATTGCAGGCCCATTGGGTCCAGGGTGTGACCTGCTTTGAGTCAGCTTGTGTAATGTTGGTATTGGGTTATTTTCTTAGCTTTTTTTTGCAATTAAGCTTCTCTTTTACAGAACATGATAAATTGCATTATGATAGTAATGTCCTAACTTCGGAATTTCATTGTCAGTATTGTAGGCTGTGATTTCTATATATTGCCATGAGTATGAGTAGTGGTATATTAAAACTTATTTGTGTAAAATTGTATCACAGCCTTATATAAACATAAATTTGTTTTAGGAAACATGGTAAAGTGCACATTTTAATACTGTACATTTTTCAACTACATTTTTAAGTGTTATGGTTATTTCTTAGTGTCTCATTTGACCAGTAGATTATTCATATTTGAATGTGCTTATAGACTAACTTGTACATCATTTTTTGCATTCTGCTGCTAAATGTCACCTGTGTTCTGTGTGCCCCAGAGGCTGACCTCTGCTGGGGGACTGTGACCGGGGCCAGCTCCCGCCCAGGCCTGGCTGCTCCTCACCAACAGACCCACAGCTCGCTGCTCGTAAGTTACACATCGTACTACATTTAAATTGTACTTTCTGATGAAGGCATGAAGCGGGTGTTTCATTGGACATCGCCATGTTTCCACTTTTTAAATGAAAGTGACCCAATTACAGATTTTTTTTTATTACAACACTACAGGGCTTAGCTTAAGAGCCTTGTTCTGTGTTAATTGTTAGACAAATGCAATTCCACAATTCGTTTTGGATTAATGCATTTGGATGATTGTTCTATTGTGGCTACTCAGAACATTGTAAGAAACTCCTACCCTCTTTTGAGAAGGAATATATTGCATTGAGCGAAACTGATTTTTATTATTAGTTTTACAATACAAATGGCAATCAACTGTTTAGCTCCACAGTTATCAACATTAACTACTTAGACCATTTACTAGCTGCTATTTAATGTTCTAGAAAATTAAAGATTCAAAATATTTAAATGTGGTGGATTCAAATCAAATCATATTTCCTGTTTTTAGTGCAGTGATGTCTGTATTGATGTGGTTTCTGCCCCAGTAGATGCATGCCATTTTGTTGCTTCCCTCACCCATTATCAATGTGCTGTGCTTTGGGTGTATGTGTTACTCTAGTGCAGGAAATTAACTGCATTGTGAGACATTGTAGGGATTGAGTAATATAGGTTCTTCCTGTTCCCAAGGCCACAGTCTTTATGTACAGGCATGTTTTAAGGTCAGTGTCCAGTTTAACCAACGAGGCTACCACACACCAGCATTTTGTTTTCGTTTCTCTTGTGTGTGAGGTTATGGGTGATATCCTGTCTTCTTGCCCTTTCTACAGTTTATTACATCCTTGTCTGCTTGGATACGGTTGCCATGACTCACTGTCATCATATGACTTGCAGTAGTCTCAGGTGCTACATACCGATATTGATGTCTGTGAAAAGGATGGGTCAAATGCAGAAGTCAAACTTCTCCCGTGCATCACTGTGTGTCATTGTGTGTGAGACCAATAAAGGCTTAATCTAATCTATGATGTCTGTGAAAAGTGGGAGTAGTTCTCTTGATGTAAATAGCTGTTTGGAGTGCCATTTTTGTTGGCAGAAGAGAAAAATGGACATGCATTGTAAATAGACACTTGATGCATGCAGTGTAAGAAGCAGGATAGTTGTGTTTAACCAAAGGAGTGTGAGGCAGGAGCCTGGGGAAACTTTTTTTTTTAGGTCTCCCAGTTGCTATGACTAAATCTGAGTGAACATCTCCCTCTACTGGGTTGAAAAGGCACTACCATTTTTTACATTTAATCCAAAGGTTTTTTTTTATAAGCGCACTATTCAGTTTACTGGTAAAGGGTCTGTCATTAATTTATTCAAAATTTTATACCCATTTTGATTGCAATTTAAGCAGCTCTATTTTACAGGGCCCATAACATAGCCGATAACATGGCGTACTATGTTATGGGCTATGTTATGGGCCATGTTTATGATGTCTATAATGTTTTTTCCTCATCAGAAACATATCTGGAGTTGTTTTGTTTGACTCATGCATGTGTAACATACAAACCCTGCATATTTAGGAGTTCTTCTCTCAAACAGAAAATGCTCTGTTCCACCTTGTGATGTCATGTGGTAGTACAGGAATTGCCCCATACACCTTCACTAGAATCATTTGTATGAGTTAAGATCTGGAATTGCCAATTTCTACCAAACAAAAGGTAGAAGGTAGCCGTTAAAATGAAAAGTACTGCTTCACATCATCATTGCAAGGTGGAACAAAGCATTTTGAGCTTTGGAGATGTAGACAGACTAATGATAAAGGGTTAATCAAACATGTATGAATGGAACAAATACAACTCCAGGTATATTTTTGAAGGGGTAACAGCATTGTAACATGGCTTAATTACCACAAGAGTCCATTTTGCATAATATAGTTTATTATGTACATTTGCCTTGTATGGCAGAGCATATGGGAGATGGCTTGGATCCTCCTGCCCAGCATCGAAAGGGAAACATGAGCTGATAAGTCTGGTGATATGTGGAGTGGTTTGTTATGCTTGCTAACGGCTCCCCGCTCCTCTCCCCTCATCCATTATTTATGGGGCTGGCGGCTCGACACAGTGGTGCTTCCTTCCCAGGTTCTGTTAAGGATTGTGTTGAACTACAGTCATGTTTGTATGTGTGACTTGTGTGGCAATGTCGAATTTATCTAGAAATGTAAAAATAACTCAACTAACCCAACAGTCAATAACCTACTTTGGATAGGTAATGACTGCATGTGGACACTGGGTGGTGCTCTTGTATAGTGGATGATACTAAGGCTTTACAAATTATGTTGATATGAAGAAATGTATTTCTTATTAGGGATATTTTTCAACTATCTTTTGTAATTCATTTTTAAATCTCATTATTGCAGAGTGGCTGTATATTGCCTTTTATTTGAATATTGCTGCCCCTGCCCTTAAACAACTACTCCTCTTCATTATACATGTAGTAAAATTGCCCATTCATGTGTGAACTGGCAGCTTGTTTGTTTTGGCTCTGCTCCTCTCAATTAGGACTGAACAATTTTGGGGAAAGATGGCTGATTTAAATTTGTCATTTTTATTTTTATGTCAATATTCAGTTCACAGTGCATAGTTTCCATACTTCCAACAGCATTGACACTCTGAGAATACTGGCTGAAATATAGTACAGTAGAAACTAATAAGAATCTCCTGCATTTCTGAATGTGGTTATAGTGTTCTAAACTACAGGGTTGGCAGGATTTATAAGACCAGATGGAGTCTAAAGATATTTTGTTGTTTAAAGACATAAATTGCAGCTTTTTGGAGTTTTTTTAACAGTTGAAAATGCAATAATTGTAAAATGATATGGAAATTACATAAGATATTTCTCACTCCCTAATCAAAGTAGCCAAAGATGCTAATTCTGCTCTATGCCATCTTTGTAAAATATTCCTTTTACCTCAACACTATTAAGCCTGTCGGTAGATAAGGACAGGAGTTTGGGAGTGGTCGTCACTACTCTTATTAAACGCTCTACCCTACGTATCCAGCAGAT
This sequence comes from Paratrypauchen microcephalus, assembly GCA_036785185.1. Lineage (NCBI taxonomy): Eukaryota > Metazoa > Chordata > Actinopteri > Gobiiformes > Gobiidae > Paratrypauchen > Paratrypauchen microcephalus. Next base: position 5,768,264 of record JAVJIX010000040.1, on the reverse strand, counting down.
GGCACTCCCTCCTCACAGAATACAGTGGACATGCTGCTCCTCTCAATGTGACACTCATCCTTCCAAAATCTGCCTTGTGCCCCACCCAAAATGATGTTTGCCTCAATCTTGCCAAGAAGAAATAAAATGCTGTAGTTCATAATTGTAATAGGTGTTCAAATTTAGGATGGCCACCACCTGGGCTATGTTACGTACCAAATGTGCTGAGGTGGGCGTGTCAGTCAGAAGGTCAGTGGAGTGATGGCAGTGCAGAGCTGGTTTAGTGCAGGAGAAATGGGTTTGGGATGCAGATGTCCCCCGAGACGTGTGCCGCTTGGACTGACGGAAGTGAGGCAACACGTCCTCCTTAATGATTTTCCGTACACATCCTGGGACCACTGTAGAGGACCCTCAAGGGCAGGGCATGGACTACAGGCAAAGTGTTCCAACTAGGGCAAAGTCAAACCACATGGCAGCGCTTAAGATGCTTATGACATTTTGAGATAATGTATAACGTAGCACTGTGTAGTTAAATTTTGATCAAGATTGAGATTCAGTCCTTTAATAGTCAATGATTAGTTTGGTGCTTAATCCAGAGGTCTGCAGTCAATTCTCAGAGTAAATGAAAATTGAGTTCACAATTGTGTTAAAATGAAATGAAAAGTAAAAGTTTGTATACATTTATATTCAGGAAACTTGTATTAAGAAACATTTGATTAGATTTTAATCTGTCAAATCAGAGGGTTTTGGTTATATTGACAACTGGAAGATACTTGACACTATCATGTCTTGTTTGAGTATTGCACAAATTTGACACAATTCTAAAATTTGGTTGGAGTGAATTCTCCATTTATCACTTTTTTCCCAGGTCTTTTTGTGGAATTTTTGATGATCCACTCATTTTCAAAACCGTTATTTCAGTTAATCCAATAGTATCTTGAAGACCATACGTCTCCCACCTCAATGTTTAAATCATGACTTTACTCTGCACAGTCAGTGTTTTTATTTTTGCTGGTTTCAAGTCTTGAAGTATCGCTCTCTTTATTGCTCTTTAGTTCAGTGAAGCCTGCGTTTTAGCTGACTCTTGTTGTGTGCGCCTGTTGCCATGGTTTCTAACTTTGATCAGGTGCCGTCCAAAGAGAAGGGCTTATGCGTGGATCGCAGTGCGCCCCCTTTCATCCTCGCTCTGATCTGCTATCCCTCTTCTCCCACTGACACATTGCTCCTAGATGCTAAATAACTGGACAACTTGTTATAAAAAAGATCTTTTAAACCACTCCAGCTGATGTCATATCTAATGTTTGTAGGATTTCAGGACGGTTTGCACTTGTAGGTGAACTTGATGTTTACCCAGCGATAGGGGCGTGGCTATCCACTTCACCCCACAACCGCATGACAGATCCACCCCCCCTTCCTTTGTATATCCCTAAGCTATTTGAGTCAGCTGTGTAGTTATAGTATCAGGGGTCACAGTTGCACAAGACGACCCCCACTTGGGAAGAACCGAGCATCCCCCCTTTTTTTTAAATCAAAGTGGGCCAGTGTCTGCAATCTCCAGCGGGTCCAGCCCTGGTCCAGTGGGCTAATGCGATGTGGCGTGTCACCCGGGAAATGTAGGTCAAGTTTAAAGCTGCCTTCCGTGCCCGCCCCCCAATGCAGTCTGACTACCTATACGCCCCACTGTTAAAATTCTCACCTACACTTCTAGATTTAAGATTCTTCATATAAACTAATCTCAGAAATGTGTTTTAACCCAAAGACCTACATTTCATTTATTATTACAGATTGAACCGCTCCGCAGTCCCGGCCCATCCCCCCTCCACACCTCCAGGCGAGCGCTCTCCACGGCTAAACCCACGTGACGATCCGGAGAGTGGGGAGGGGGAGAGGGAAGGGCCAGAGGAGGCGGAGGAGGGCGTTGTTTTCACTGCCATAGTAAAGCACGTGGGCACGTGGATCCTCATGCTGCAGCCCTGCATAGTAGAATGTCAGCACTATTACCACTACTAGCATAACCCTCCCCTCTTTGCGAGCACCGCCCCTCGCTCTAGCCAGCCATCAGCGGCCGCCGCACTTAGTAGGACAGTGCCGCAGTGCTGGGTTTCAGCTGTGGCCCGCTTCCTTATTGGTGAGATGGAAGGAGAAGGGGGAGAGGGAGAGATGGGAGGATGGAGATGCCAAAAGGTAGTGCCGTGCAGGGGTCAGACTGCTGCATGGGTGTGGTAGTTTTAAGGAAGCTGCAAGTACTCAGTTAAGTTGTGTTGTTGTTTTTTTTTTATTGTTTTTTATTATTATTATTATTATTATTATTATTATTATTATTATTATTATTACTACTACTACTACAGCTTTTCAAAATAATTTGTTTTTTGTGCTGTGTTTACAATTGGTATAATCCTTTAAATATGAATTGCTGAGCTATCCAAAATACAGTCTTAAAGTACCTGGCAGCAGATTTAAAATTGTCTTCTCCAGTTGACTTCCCTCGCTCGTAATCCGCTGCTTTTTCGGCGCATTACCTCATCTCTATTCAAATATGCATGTTTCAAGTCCTACTACTACAACAAATACTACTACTGTACTCCTCTCTACTCATCCCCGAGCTGCCCTCTGATTGGTCGGAGCAATGTTTTCAATGGCACCAAATTTTTTTCGACTCCATGGATACAGCGAGGAGTTGGGTAGACTGCGCTCAGCCAATGGGAGGGCTGCGCGCTCTCCTGGTTGTCAGATTCTGCCCCTGGCCCTAGAAGCAGCCCTCCCCTCCTTACCTCCCTCCCTCTTTCTCTCCCTCTCTGTCCATGCACGCGACGTCTCTGTGGGAGGGTTCAAAACAACAACACTCCCCTGCCCGGGACGTGTCAGCACCTCTAGTGGACAGTAAGGGAGGGGCGGCTTTCAATCCCCAATTTACGCCTCTGATATTCAAATCCTACTACACTATCACTAAGCAACCACTCATAGTAACTCATGTGGGCTAACTAACTAAATGGAGCAGGGCTGTCATAAGAAGTGTAAGACAATCTTGTGTAAGCCGTTTATGTAATCCTCATTAGGAGCTGGAGTTTTGACCTCAAAATCGATAGCATGAAAAATTCAATGTACATGGAATATAAATTATGAATGAATAGTATGTCCTTTTGAATGATTTTTACTCATTTAAAGCCCACTGTGCCCAGTTAATTACAAGTGGCATGGTAATTAGATTAGATACAAAATACCTTTTTTAATTTATATTTTAGACTCGCATTTGGTCTTTGCCATTATTTATTAAAAAAAAAAATCTAACTTCATTGCGAGACTTCTTTTGTAATTTTCATAACATTCTCTCAAATCATGAAACTTTTATCTTAAATTAAAATTTCTTGGTTACTCTGAATCATAAATTTAGTATTCGCACCCACAAACCCCCCAGTTTTTGACCTTATTTAGAAGCACCCAGGGGAGCAGCTGTTCCACTGAAACAACACTGACTTCTTGCAGCTCCACTTGCATTTCCCCACTCTGCTGATAGGTGGCGCTAGAGGACCAGAGGAGGCCCAGCTCTAGTGGGCACTGCCCCTACATCCAGCAGGGCGAGGTTACCATGGGCGCCACAGAGGCAGGATCAGGTGCAGCTCAGAGACGGGTAGGGAGTGGCGGGTGCACGCACACAAATACACACACGTTCAGGTCGCATTAGCACAGGGCACGAGATGAGAGGCTGCCAGGTGGGGGTGCAGGTGGTACCACTCACAGCATTCAATTTCACATTGTCCACTAGCCTCAAACTCCACACCCAAGACATCATAGTGGTAAATTAAGGATGGGACAAGAGCTCGTGCCACAGGATAAAAAATAAGATTGTGCACACAACTGAGAAATTATCTTGTGAGACTTTTTCCCATAAGCTTGTTTGGCTCTATAAAACAGCACTGGTGAGTTACAAAAAATAAAAATGAGCAATGTTGTGGCCAAAATTATGAACTGAACTGTGCCATTTATTTAAATTCAGTCAAAATATTGTCATGTGATGTCTGGCCTATCCTGAAATAATTGTTTTCTATCACATTCTGGTACAATTTTAGAATGGAAATATTGTAAAGTGTATATTGTGGTAAAGCTATATTATAATGTATTTTAGGTTCCAACAAATCTTTGACCTCCAACTGCCCTTCAGTATTTTCTTAGAAAGTGATCTAAAACACTGCAGGAAAAAAAGATGTCAATTCATCACGATCATCTGAGCAGAATAAGGACATGACCCACTGCGGCACTCCCATATTACTCTAGCATGTCCTCCCTCCCTGTGCTGATGTGCATCTCATACATTTTAAACCCGCCTCACCAGTGCTGAGTGTGTACTTTGTCTGTCGCAGTACTAGTAGCCCCCCCGAGTAGCCTGTGTCATCCCTCACCTGCCACTCACATCACCCGACATCTGCCTGTCCAGGTCTGCTTCCGTCACTGTTCGGCGGCGTCACAGAGGGTTGGATCTGTGCTGCTGATGATGCCTGTCGCTTGTGATCTGTTACGAACTGGAGTAGAGTGAAGACTTGACATATGCCTGACCTTGGCTTCTGAGAAGGATGCTTTCATACTTTCTAGGAGTTGAAGTTATGGAGACTTAATTTAGAAAGGGTATGCACTTTAAGTACTAGTACATAGTGACATGGACACCTCCAACTTTTGGCGAGTCAATGTCTGGTATCAGGTTGTACTTTCTAGTTATTTTTTGTGCAGACACTAGAGTGACCTACTACTTGGTTTGTTTTTAGCAACCTTTATCGGGTTTTTGGTCTTTTGGACATTCATTGATTATGTTACAGTTTCACTGTGAAAGAGATCTAACAAGCTCATATGAACGCACAATATGCAGAAGGAAGGAGGCTCTCTTGTGCAGAGCTCATGCACATAACATTGGGTTTTGATAGTCCTCTGTACCACTAACATCTACAGAACTAGGATCCCAGGCATTAAAAAAAAAAAAAAATACACACACACACTGCAGTACTGTGCAGTGGTAGTTGTTGAATCTATTTGAGCTGAATGTAAATTTCTCCTCTGCAAATGGCAAAGTTAGAGCAATATGTAGTATAGGGCTGCACAATATATCACGAAAATGTTGATAGCGCAATATCTGCTGGGGTAATCTGTATCACAACAAAATTAATATATCCATTTTACAGAAGTGTACCATTTCTGGAAAGTAAAATGGACACATGGCAGATTGTATTCATGATTTGCCTTATTAAATCCTACATAAGATTTGGGTTTGTCTTAGTTTTGTTTTATGTTTTTATTTTGATCCAGTTTGCCTTGTAAACAAAGGCATGCGTCTCATGAATGATGTTTACTAATATAAAAAGCCTTTAATATAGACTCAGAGCACATTTGGTATTTGGTGTTTTGAAAAATGAATAACTTAAATTTTAATTTCTTGTGTGCTCTAAATCATAAATTTTAGATCTGTCTCCACAAATACCCCAGTTGAAAATGACCTGCTTTAGACACACCCAGGTCATGGAAGACTAGAGGAGGCACTGCCCTCATCTAGCAGGGCGAGATTTTTTTGTTTTAGATTAACTGAACTTATTGTGCTAAAAAGCATATTAAAATTTTGTTATTGTATAATAGTTATTGATTGGTAGTTCTAATGTAGTGTGCATTTTGTTATCGTTTTAACCCTTGAGAATGACTGGATTGTCCTTTCTGTATGTCAACAAATTATTTTGCCGTGGCCTTATAGCTCCTGCAGTAATAATGAGCCCCTGTTACTGTCACAACTGCTATGTACTTACATTACAATGGCTTGTTAAATATTAATACAATGTTCAGGTCATATTACCACTGAGCTTTATTGCACATCTGGAAAAACAGACCTGTGCTCAGACATTCAAGTTAATTCAATTGTTTTTCTTATAGCAGATAACAATATTTCAAGTTTGTGGTTTAAAAAAAAAACATCTTGTAAATTATTTCTGGGAAACAAGTTAATAAACCATAAAGGGTTAAACAGATTTGGTTATATTTGTATCATACCTTTTGCTTTGCCCTTTGTTGTGACATCTGGTCGTAGTGGGCACAAACACGAGGGAGTCTTTGGGGAGCGCTGGTCTGTGAGCGGTGGGCACATCTGGGGCAGAGTCACGGGGTTCACTGGGAGCACTCAACCACAGCAGTCTGCGGAGTTACCCCTGTCATGCAACGCCCTCATGAAAATTTTAGTATATGGATCAGCCCCTTACTGTATGCTGAATTGACTACTAAACATTGCACGATAGGGTCAGAAAGGGCTACTGGCATCAGTGCAATACCAACGTGAAAAGTGACAATTTGCCAATAAACTTGAATAAATTGTAAAATTACACACGTGTAGTAGTAATTGAGGTAACTTTGTAGTAATCAAATTGGGAAGAAGACACGCTAAAAAATGTACCTTGGATCGGTTAGCATTTACTTCAATTTTAAAGATGGACCATGTAACTTTTCTGGTGGAGGGTCCCCAACCTTATGGTCTCCATGAAGATGATGAAGTTTATGGAGATTATGGTACAAAAATTCCAGCCCTAAAGCTTCATGCAATTTTCTTGCATGTCAGAAAAGTTGTAATATGAAATTTTTTTCCCCCAAGTTGTTTAGCCCTAATGGACATGTTATTGCTATGCCTGAAATGTTCCCCAGTATGGAATTAAAAGCGTCTAAGTTGCAGAAAAGTTGCATAATGCACCTTTTAGATTTGATCTATTTTGTTCAAATTTAAAAACAATTGAGAGATTCTTGCTGTAAAATTTTCATTTCAAATAAATTGCACATTAATTACTTTATAGTCAACAGTCAACTCTTAAATTAAACTGCATTGTGTATAACTTAATTTTGATTTCAGTACAGTGGTACCTCACCTTACGAAAGACCCTACATACAAAAAATCAAAGCTACGAAACGCCTTCACGTCAAATTTTGGTCTCTAGATACGAAAGAAAATTCAAGTTACGAAACGCGAAATCTCAAAAATTCAATTAATGCGCGCTCAGATGCACGCCCCGAAACGTAAATACACACGGGGTTAGTTTCCAGAGGTGGCCCCTCGGTGGGAGAGGTCCGCGAGGTAGGACAACTTTGTATTTTGCAATTGTTCTACATGTTTTAGGGCTGCAAATGCCTCACCACACACATTCTACGCTTTTCTCAGACTGGACTTGGGCTTTTCTCACATTTCTCGAACTTTCATAGATTTTCAACGGAATGTGTTGATAGTGAAGCATGGGGGGGGGGTTGGCACGGCTCAATATAGCGCCGAACGTGCGAGGGGAGCGGAGACACAACAACACATGATCAGTAGGGTAAAACTAACCTGTCTCACGACGGTCTAAACCCCGCTCACGTTCCCTATTAGTGAGTGAACAATCCAACGCTTGGTGAATTCTGCTTTACAATGATGGGAAGAGCCGACATCGAAGGATCAAAAAGCGACGTCGACACGGCGCCGGGCCGCGCCTTTCCCTCGGGGCCGAGCACGTGCGGGCCGAGCATGCGCGGGCGAGCGCAGGAGCCGCGCGGGGTGATTTAATCCTGGTCTGGTCCCGGTTTGGTCTGAGTTTGGACCTGGTCCGGTCCTGGTTTAGTCCAGGTCCAGTCCAAGTCTAGACCTGGTTTAGTTCTGGTCTAGACCTGGTTTATTCCACTTTAGTCCTGGCTCTACAGTCTCTTAGCCAATCAGGAAGCAGAACACAATGTTACACTATAAAAAAAAAAATTTACACTCTAAAAAAAAACAACCTTGGAACGGATCAGGCCTTTTCCATTGAAATAGCTACTCAACTTACGAAAAATTCATGTTACGAAACCACTTCTGGAACGAATTAATTTCGTAAGGTGAGGTACCACTGTATATTGACTTGACTGTGGCGTCCTTTTCAGTTTTGAGTATTTTTTTTTTGGGTAGAGCTTTTCAATCCTTCTCTTACTCCACAGGTAGCAGAACATGGGGAACCTCCTGAAAGTTTTGACATGCACAGATCTGGCACAGGAGCCCAATTTCTTCCTGGACTTCGAGAGTGAGTAGAGCCCCATTTCCTCTTCCCATATTGATCAATTCAATCTCTTAATGACATTATAAACTCTGAACTAAAGTCTTACCCAACCTCTCTTATCTTCCATACTGTGATCCTTCCCAGAGGCAGGCCAATCAAATACCACTAAAGCCTCTCCAGTTTCCATCAACCCACCTCTTCAATATCAGAGTGTGTGGAGCATTTCAATCGGGCACTGCCAATACCCATTCTGTCTATAAAGTTCAGGCTGTATTGGCTCAGGCTCCGTAGACTTCTCTGTAGCATTCTGACACTTGGCAAACCTGCTATACCCCAAATCTTTAGATAAAACAAACCAAAAACCACTCAAATACACACTTTCATACTGTAGCTTTTCTATATTTCAAATTCATTTAGTATGTTGCATAGACCCAGTGGCATGCATTAAAAATACATCTCAAATTAAAAATGCATGGGCGGTGATATGAGCCATTGCAGGTATTTTTTGCAGAGCAGTTGGAGCTTCTAACCCGTTTCAAAATTGGCACGCCAATGTTGCTTCAGGTGTTTTGTTGGCAATTTTTCCTGCCAAAATCCCTCTCAAAACAGTTCAAAAACTAGCCAGTATACAGTGCATATTATGGTCTTATTTTGCTCCATTTGTCAGAAAAGGGGATTGTATCCAAACTAAATAGAAACGCTAGAAAGATGAGATTACAGCGCAAAGAAACATTACCATAATTGGAAGTAGCATATTCAATTTTCATACTCTGAGCTCAAAGGATTTTAATGGATTTCCTCGACATGTCTTTTTGAGAATATGTTGATTAAAGATTAGATGTCAATCAGATCTGCCCTACTGACCTTGTTTTGTGTTTTGTTTTGTTTTTTTCAATCAGATGCCCAGCCCACAGATGCTGAGCGCAATGTGTGGGAGCAGGTGGATGTAGTGCTCAAAGATGCCAAGGGGATCCTAGATGAGCTGCAGGCGTACAAGGGGGCGGGTCAGGAGATCAGAGAGGTAACATTTTGTGCAATATAGGACCTTTAAATTATGCCATATCTTTATCACAAAGATGAATACATAAATTGGTAGTATTAAATGTATAGCTAGGGTAGATGCATTGTAATTACTCATGAAAATATGCTATTCTAAACTTATTCTAATCCATAAATGTTAATTTTGTGGTCTTTTGTACATTAACTTTTAAAGACATACAGTAGAAAATGTCTTCTAGCTGCAAGCCATCTTCATTCCCACAGTTCTGAAATGTACATGGTGTAAATTATACAGATTTTCTGATTGAGCTTTGAAAATATATTGAAATGTTTGATTGGAGCTTTAAAATATATTACTATATTACACTTCATCTCGATCTCACACTCTCCTCTGCATCTCTTCCTTATCTCATACCTTCTATACAGTTTCTATGTCCTTTCACTACATCCATACATCTCCTCTTTAGTCTTCCTCTAGATTTGTCTGTCTGTCTTCAAATCTCACAACTTCTCCTGCACCTGTCCAACCACCTCTATCTACTCCCATTTTAGTTTCCAAAATATCAAAGATGAATTATTCCTCTGATGTACTCCTTAAAACGACAGATTTGAAAAATTGTTGTTAGCACTATTATACATAACATGGCTATCAAATATTACATGTTTTCTCCTATTGTGTCACCTTTAGTTGTTCTACTGCACATAAAGGGCAGTATTGGTTTTGAAGAGTCTAAAGTGGTGCCAATCATTTCTAAAAATTGGGTCATACCACTTTGATTCCTCGTCAAGCCCGGTGTCTACTCCTGGAACTGTCTCCCGATGGTTGCATAATGATGACATCACTTCTGCTCATCCTTCACTCTTCACATAAGCATCGTCTTATGAAAACACTAATGAGTAAACTTCTATGTGGAGGAAATTGTGTTGTGGCCCTTGTTAAACCCAAGCAATAACTCTCCAATTAGAAAGTGATTTTGTTTTATTAAAAATGTTGATTATTTTTCTGTTCTCAGGCCATACAGAATCCGAATGATGAGGTGTTACAGGAGCAGGCGTGGGCCGCTGTGGTGCCACTAGTCGGGAAACTGAAAAAGTTCTACGAGTTCTCGCAAAGATTAGGTGAGTTTGGGCGTGGATGTGTCTGAGCTGTCAGTAAGAGGACTACATTGAGATCGGTCTAATCTACAGCACTAGTCTATTGGCAATCTGATGTGCTCGTCCTTTATGTAAACGCAGACATAGCCTCCATATGTGACCTTAATTGTTTGATGTGCATCTGTGATATTGAGCGCTGAGCTGCAAAAGTCAGCAGACAGCCAGCACATACACATTACATACCATTATATAAGCAGACCCCTCCCTCCCCTCTGCTGCATTGCTTGCGTTGCTCTGTGCATTGACCTGTCTGCAGGATGAGGTCACATTTGTTTAATTAGCGTAGATGGGGGATGGGGCTATAGGCTTACTGTCTCTGATCTTCTTATGACCCAGTGTTTTGGGGGGCCGGGGGTGTGAGGATGAAGTCTGCCGCGCCTGGACGCGCATAATCCCAGTGGCGCTAAAACAAGGTAGTCAATGGATGGCGGCGCTCCTCTGTGTTGCATAATAAGAGTGAAGTAGGTCAGTGCTGCCGAGCCGAAGCTCTGGGCGTGTGCCTGGACTCAGGCTCCAGAGCTGTGATGGCTCCTCTGTCGCTGTCATGTCTGATCTGTGGATAAGGCTTCTGGGCAGGGCTATGGAGGGCTGAGCGTAACCTAAAGACCAGAGGTGTGACTGCCGGGAGCTTATGTAATCGGCTTTGTGCACAATAATTCTATATACTTTTCTTTTTCATCTGAACAGGACTGAACTGAAGTACTTTCAAACACCAGTTTCACAGAGTAAAAAGTGAACCATTTTAATGTGTTTGTCATCTGTTAAGCCTATGAGGCCTCCTATTCTGTGAGGGGACAAGTCTCTGTCCCACCCAGCCCTCCCTTCAGCACACCCAGTGGCTCACTCCTCAGTCTCATGGCTACTCCCTTTTACTTTAGTTTTGATCGAGGTGCTGGAAACATGCTCCTCTAAGGACAGTTCTAATCAGGCTTCAGTACAAATGCTGCCAAAGCAGATGGGAGTCATTATTGAATGGCAAACGTGTTCAATTTACTGTAGTGCAGAGCCAGCTCTGTGTGTCTGAAACACCTGATTATCCTCTACAGAGCACTGTCCATGATGAGACCTCTCCTCTGCTCGTCAAACTGTTTATAAGTGGAGAATATGAAAAGTTGTATAAATCTTCCTGAAAAGCCTAGTCCCATAAATCAGATGTGCAGCAGTTATGTCATTTGTGATGCCTTTTTTGGGTGTCTAGACTGTTTCTGAGCACTGTCTGCATTTATAAATACAGCCTCCCTGTGGGCACCAGAGGCGCTTGCATTTTCTTTAAACTATTTGGACCAGACATCTTAGTCCTTTAATATAAATGCTTTGGAGCCCATTCAGAGCATTTGGTTTCATTACGTCCCCATTTCCCTGTCTCTCCTCCTCGTGCATGTTTAATTACAGATGTATAGGCATGCACAGTGGGTTCAGGACGACACAGGCCTGTATTTACTTACTGTCAAAACAATGAGTCTAATCCTGCTTGAATCAAATCCTTCCCCACTACCCCCTCCACTCTATGCCAATGAGATAATTAGTCCCATGTCTGTTGTATGTGGTCCCCTGCCCTCCAGACTGGCACTGGGCCCTGGGCAGTCTGGGCACCGCAACAGCCCCATTCTATGTGTGCCTAATGGAGATGCCTGCACTCTTCACATGTTAGGCTGCAGTGGCCTCATTGAAACAGCCTTTATTTAACCTTTTTAGTAGTACAATCTAGGAACCCAAACCAACTTGTGAACCTAAACAAAAAATAAACAACATAATAAATTTTCATCCTCAATATTTTCATTCAAATCAATATTGGAAATGACAGTGTGTACGTCATATCTGGGGACACTGGTAATACGCTTAGGAACATTTTTATAAAATTACCTTAAATATGGCCACAATGCTAAGAAAATATACTGTAGTATGCAGAACTTCTTTTAACTAGCTATTGATTTTATAATGCATTTCCGCTTAATTCCCTTTTTCCCTGAGTGATATTCATTAATCAATTGTCTTTCTCATGATCAGCTCCTTCAACGACATATTAAGGTTTTCTAAAATGCAGAGTAGTGCTGATACACCGCTTTCTTCTACATAAAAGCATTTTTCCTCTGACTTATGACCTCTGCATTCTCAATTTCCAGTGTGACAGAACTCTGTACCATCACTTGTTAACCAGCCCCTACATCTATCATATAAATTGTGCACATAAAGTACAACTTTTCACTCGTGGCTCATATATTTCCCCTCCTGTGCAGAGGCGGCGCTGCACAGTCTCCTGGGAGCTCTGACCAGTGAGACTTATAATGACCCCACTCAGCACCTGGAGAGGGAGCAGGCCCTGGCCAAGCAGTTCGCCGAAATCCTCCACTTCACTCTGCGATTCGATGAACTCAAAGTAAGTCTGGCTTATAATGATAATTGAAAAAAAAATGTTAATTACGATTTATCAGATTTATCTTATGAGTTAGATTTTAATTATGTTAATTTGAAAGACTAAAATATGAACAGCAAATTCATACAAGAATCTCATGCATTTCAAAACATTAACTGGTCAGATTTTTATATAGAACTTTGCCATTTTCAAGGAACTGAAAGCAGTTTACATCAAGGAACCACTCACCAATTGGACAAACATTCAGATAACAATGTCCATAGAGACTGTGGGCAAGATGGGTTAAGTGCTCAAGGATGCAACAACAGCATTAATCTGTGGGAGTGGGATTCGAACCACCAACCTCCAGATCAGTGGATAAACACTGAGCCACTGTCACCCAAGAGGCTAGTTGTCAGGATAAGCTAATTGCAGCCATTCCAATTGCAATTTGTATTGAAATGTGTTATATCCTGCTGCTCTAGCCTCCTTGTGTCTCCCAAAAGTCCAGATTTCAAATGGTGACTGCCACAAACTGGTCGTTGTAGTGACCGGAAAAGTCACTCATCTGCCTCACATTGAGATTTATTTATTTATTTATTTTAAAGCAGTCTGTGATTCTTAGCAGCTGCAAGTGAGTACAGGAGAATTAATTGATTATTATCTGTTGTTTGGAATATGATTAATTTCAGAATCAGACAAGGATTTATTTCTACAAACTAGAAATGTGCTTTGGTATGATAAAATAAAAAGGCATGCATAAAGTAAAGTGTTTTAAAAATAGACTAGAAGAAAACAACAACAAAATATTACATGATCTTGTTTATTCTATCTAAATGTCTCCCGCTGTCAATAGAAATAAGAGTGTAAACTAGACCCACTTCACCACAAACTGCAAAGTGCAACCCAGAAAGCTCCAGCCCGGGTGACGCTTGAACGCCCTTTGTCAAAATCATGATCACGCAAGACACTGACTGAAGTTCTTTTTGCACCCCCAAATTTTTTTTCCAACTGCCCCTGGGGGTATTTTGCCTCAACAAAGTCCCAATTAGCTGCCCTCACCCAGACTGGCACAATAACTCCACCGTATTAGCGGGCGTGAGGTGCTATGCCAGTCCTAGTCCTCCCTTTTTACACTGGTTTATGGGGCTTCTGACCTACTTAAAGAGTGTGTGTGACATCTCTCCCAAAACTAGTCCATGTTCTGCAGAGGGCGCAATGGACACAGACCGCACACCAGTCCATTGTGGCGGGATTACCAAGATGTCTGTTTGACTCTGGCTGTGACAGGATCCAGTGGGATTGCGGGTAATTAGCCTCATGATGAGCTGTCACTGGTGGGCATGTTGAAAAGATGCTAGTTTGGCTCCACACTAAAAATGGATTCATAATTTGCACTTATCAGGCTCCAATACAATCCAGTTTGGGGGAAAATGTTTAAGTGATTGACTGCATCATTGATTCATTTAGGGTATTGTATTACATGCTAAATGATGGGATGAGAAGTCATTTTAGCTTCTTTATTTTCCATTGGTTCTCAATTTCATTTTCTTTTTTTGCTAAAAAAAAATAAAAAATAAGTAAAATATTTCTGACAAGCATTGCAATTGCCGTTAGATTTGTGATTTTGGTTATAATAGGATTCTGTTCAAAGTTGATATTTTAAATGTGTCCAGAAGAATTGACAAAAAGACTGAAATATAAACAAGCAACTAATACAAGAATCACATTAAGAATGTGTTTGTACAGATCCATACTACAGGGTTAGCATTTTTTGTGGAATAAAAGAAGATATTTTGGGGAAATTATGGTTAATAAAAAAATCACAGCTTTTTACGATTTGCTAACTGTGCCCATTCAAATTAAATTTTTTATTTGATTGCTAATTCATGGCCCTAATTCATGCCTTAAAATCAGGAACAGAGGTTTGGTTCATTATGAAGAAATAGTTTATAAAGAATGATTCAGGCTCAGTAATTACTTAAAGGGCCCATATTTCACTATTTTCTGATCTATGTTATAATGTTGTTTCCTCATCAGAAACGTACCTGGAGTTGTGTTTTGTTTCATTCACACAAATCCTGCATATATGGGCTGAGTTCTTTTCTCAAACTGAAAACGACCCACCTTGTGATGTCGTGTGGTAATACAAGAAGTGCTCCACTGTCTTTTTCAACTCCATACAGAATCACTTGGATCATTTCAGCCCATTTCAGTAGCGATGGATCACTACTGATCTAAAGGTAAAAGGGAGCTGTTAATTTGAACTATCACTACATTAACCTGGGAAATCCCAGGCTGCTTTCATTCGTTCCGATCTAAAAGACAGCCTGGCAACTGGGCTAAGCGAGCTCTCCTGATTTTGGGAGCCAATCAGAGAGCGGGGAGGGGTGGAAAGACGGTGACATGTACTACGTGACAAACGGTTTTAGTTTGAACTGACATGATTGACTATGGGCTACGTATACGCCAAATGATAGACATTCGTTACGGCCAATAAACGACCGTTGGCAATCGTAAAGCACACCTCCGCTTCCAGATATTCAGTAGGTGGCTCCCAGACCATATATCACTTGTGATATGGTCTGGTGTAAACCAGGCAACCACTACATGACATCACAAGGTGGAACTGAAGATGTAGACAGACTAATAATAAAGGGTTACTCAAACATGTGTGAATGAAACAAAACATAACTCCTGGTATGTTTTTGAAGAAGTAACAGAATTGTAACATGGCTTTAAGATGACAAGAATTGATTTTGTGTAATATAGGACCCTTTTAATTAAGGGGTTAAGAGTTGGGGTATTGCTGTACTATTAACCTTCTTCAGTGTTACCTGGTCTAACACCGTAACTAAATTATTCCAGACAGTTAAAGACGTGAATGCAAAGAGAGTGGGTGTGGGAGGATGCAGACCTCCTGTAAATGTAGAAGTATAAAGATATCCCTGTTCTTGTCCTGATCTGAGCCCCAGAGCCATACTTGTGCCCTGTTGGTTAATACGTCCTGTGACAGCCATTACATGTTCAATCCTGACCTCTTGTGTCTCGCGCTCGGGTTCCCCGTCTCTCACTGTTTTCAATTAAGATGTGTTATTTCTATACATTTTTACAGATGACAAATCCTGCTATTCAGAATGACTTCAGCTACTACAGGAGAACGCTCAGTCGGATGAGGATTAACAATGTACCGGTAAGAATTACTAGTTTTGTTTTATTCAGGAAAGTGTGTCCTATAAACGACATTCTAGTGTGGTTGCGATACAAAAATTTCAAACTATTTCAAGGATTAGGATTTAAGGATTAGACTTGATACTCGATGCCAGTTCCGATACCACAATGACGGTAAAAAACGCTCTTTCTTTAGACAATGACATTTTCAACATTAAATAATAGTATTTTATTTTATATTTCCATGTGGTCTTATATCTGTGTAATCCCTCAGTCGTCCATGAGTATTTTAGTTTCAGTACTACTTTTAATATCAAATTGAATACTTTTGAAAGTCCTACTCTTTTTTCCAATGGTTTTGATTTGCGAAATTGGAAATCTGGACTCAAAAATGAATCTTGTCTTGTACTAATGGCTTTTAGAAATTATTATGGAAATACTGAAGCCGGTGAGCTTATTTCAGTAAGTAGCTAATTTGTGCTTAACATGTAATTAAAACCAGATATGTTGTGAAATTGCACGGCGCTTCCTCTCCATTAGCAGATCTCGCTGTTGTGAGACGATCCTATGGCGTCAGATCCTCCCTGTGCATCCATGCACCTAGCCTCTTATGTAACATGGAATGCTGCTAAGAATAGACCTGTACATTACAGATCCCGGAGCTCTACATGGCCACGGTTTGATCTCTGATGTAGATTTTATTTCAGTGAATGCCTGATGTGTGACTGATGTGTGAAGCAGGCTGGAGAAATCAAAGAAATCCAGAAATCAAATCTGATTAATTAAATTTCAAAAGTGAAGGGCATTTTATGAATTATTTAATACAAGATTTGAACTGAAAGCAAAATGTTGTTCTAATGTTTTTTTTTTTTTTTTAAGTCCGTAATGTACACTATGAATGTTCTAAATAGCAGTTTGTACCATATAAGTAGTTTAACTAAGTACTGGGTGAAACAGTGCAGCTGCCATGGACCAGTTTACGAACCCTGTGCACTAACATTGGTGGGCATGAAACTTCACTCATCTTCCCTCTTTATGAATGTGCTGTTGGATGGTTGGAGGTTGAAATGGTGGTAAGATGACTAGATAATCAGTCAACCAAAGGGTGCTATGGCTATGGAGACTGAACAAAAATGAAGTGCTTAGTAAGCTTTTGAGGCCTGTTATAATTACTATATTGAATTATCGTTCAATAGATGTTGGAGATGAAACAATAGTTTTTATCATGGGTACTTTTTATTTAGTTATTTTTTTATTTTTCATACTACTGTAAAATTTGACTCATAGATACAAACCAACTACTAATTAGTGTTTCATTTTGCTTTTTGTACATTTATTTATTGCAGCTTATTAATTTTTTATTTTATTTTTTACATTGTACACCAAAATGCCTCACTTCAAAATTTCATATCCTGACTACTATATACTTTTGAATGTTCATAAATGCACTGTTTAAGATTGGTTTAAATTCATTACAAGTAGTCCCTTTTTGCCCCCTTGGCCATTGCCTTTGCCTTGCTGCTCCAGTCACAGTCCAGACACATTTATTTGCTGTATTGCCTCCGTAGATGTGTGGCTCCTTATGTTATGATAAAACACTGTTGTTTTGTACCTTACCCACTTTACTTTATAGTCTTATTGTTCAAAGCATTGTTCTCTCAGATACCTCTGCTCCTATCAGATCCACCTCTCCAAGGACGCAGGGCATACTTTGTTGGCCTAAACTGTCTGATCGAGTTGTCTGTATACACTCAGAACGCAGTGACACTCCCCTTCCCCAACTGTCTGTGGGGAGGTATTACTCTAAACTACACCATTAGCTAAATAGGCCCAGGCAGTCGTTAGGACGTGTCACCGTGGAGACGCATCCAGACTCCTCTAGCCTGGCGCGCAGATGAAACGCTCCCGTCCTGCTGTAAACAGACTTTGAGCGCCGTGTCATCATTTGTTAAAACATGAATTGCTGGAACGTTTTAGGGGGTTATTCTCATTCTGTCAGTGTTCTCATGAAAACAAAGATGTGTTATTAAAATCTGTGGACAAATTTAGCTGTTCTTTGAAAGGTGTTTTCAGTGGTGGATTTGAAAAATGAGTTGCTGCTGCTGTTGGGAAGTGTATTTCTTTATAAAACAAATAATTACCAAAAGTAATTAACTCTTTTTGCAGTATATTTTTTCAGTCCAGGGAGTGTGTGTGTAAATGTTTGCGAGTGTCACTTATTCTTAGCCCAGATGCATGTCAGCAGCACACCCCTGCAGTTAGAGAGGTGGTGCATGTAATGTATGCTAATTGGGCTGTAAAAACACACATAGCAAAATCCCATAATGTGAGCACATGAAGAACACAGATTGTACTGTATATAATGGAACTTATCAATATTAGAGCATATTTGTACATTATTGTTGGCTTAAAAGGCTCATATTGGGCTATCCTCTGATGCTACAGTGTTGTTTCCTCATCAAAAATATATATGGAGTTTTATTTAGTTTCAATACCACGTATGAATGTTGTGTTCTTCATATTTTAGATTGTGTTCTTCTCTCAAATGGAAAAAACTCTGTTCCACCTCGTGTTGTCATATACTAATAAAAGTGCTCCACTGTGACATCACAAGGTGGAACAGAACATTTTATGATCTAGACAAATAATGCAGGGTTACTTAAACATGTGTCAATCAAACAAAAGACAACTCAAAGTGTGTTTTTTGATGCAGCATTAACATGTCTTATCTCTCACAAGAGTCAATTTTACACATAATATAAGACCTTTGATGGAAGAACTAGCAAACTGTAGTATCTTATGGTGAAGAAGTAGAACCTTTTATAGTGGTAAATGATGTGTTCAAGAAAATAGGCAGTAATTAATTAACCTGGACAGGTCTCACAATGTGAGATTGTTAAATTCTTTAATTATCTTGACCCCCAAATCCAAGCCTCACTGTAACCTCAACCATTTTATCCTTATTTTGGCTGTTGTGGATGTTTTGGCCTAATGAATATTTAATATTCAACAAAATACTTCCTAATTCAATGGCTCAAATATTTGACTTTTCCCAGGCGGAAATTGAGAACGAGGTCAACAATGAGCTGGCCAATCGGATATCTCTGTTCTATGCCGATGCCACACCCATGCTCAAGACCATGAGTGACGGCACCACCAAGTTTGTGTCTGAGGTATGCAACCACACAATATTAGAATACATGTATTTTATTCATTCATCACTGATCTGTCATATCAGAAGCTTGACATATGATCTTTGCTTTATAGAACAAGAACCTGCCGATTGAAAACACAACAGATGTCTTGAGCACAATGGCCAGTGTATGCAAAGTCATGCTGGAAACGCCGTAAGTGAACCTCTTTGGGAATGTCAGTGATTTAGTAAAGGTCATTTATTTGGCAACATGCATTATTCTTTGCTGATAGTTATTTTGTATTTTATTCTACTAACTGCAGCACATACAGCAGTTCTTAAAGACGTATTGTGCTTGTGTCTGCCATATAGTTATAATCTATGACACCCATGGATCATTGTTATAATTTGGACATTTTAAATTGCAGAATTGATCTAAAACTATGTAACAAAAGAAACAAGTCTGCTGGCTTCTGCGTTAGAAAACTGCGGTGCCCAATGAGAGCAGATGTCGCTGTAAATGTCATCACAACAAAGAGTTGTGAAGTTGCCAGCACCTCCTGTGGATGGCTCCACATCATGCTAGCAAGCCCCAGATTCATTATTTTCTTATTCATACCAAAATGACTACACGGTGTTTCTGAGTCCTATGTGTATCACAGATTAATAAAATTAAATTGGAGAACAGAGTTGGTAAGGTAGTACATAGCGGTAAGTGTGAAGTGGTGAAAACAATAGTTGATCTGTAAAATGGTGTTGGCAAAATGGCGTCTTGAAAATAAGCGATTTTAAAGATTGCTCAAACATGCACAAATCACAATACATTTTAGTTTCAGTAAATGGTGAGTGAAAACGACTAGCACATGTTTGAAAGCTCTGCAAAGTTGTTTTTGCTTAATGGGTCTGCTTTAACAATGAAATCATCCATTCAATCATCAGTGAAAGTATTGATATTATCTGTTTGTATATTTACTTTATATATACATAAAGTAAGCCCTGTCCTTCATTGATGTACTGCAGGGAGTACCGGAGCCGATTCAGCAGTGAGGAGACAGTCTCCTTCTGTCTGCGGGTCATGGTGGGAGTCATTATACTGTACGACTACGTTCATCCGGTTGGCGCTTTTGCCAAGTCGTCCAAAATCGACGTAAGTCTGGTTTAATCTAACGCCGCTCCACGTGTCCCTCACTGCCCTCTGACCTCCTTTTAATCTGGTTTATGCTGCACAGATGAAAGGCTGTATTAAAGTCCTCCGAGACCAGCCGCCCAACAGTGTGGAAGGCCTTCTCAACGCTCTCAGGTACACTCCTCTGTTTGAATTTCATTATTAGGCATGTAGTTTTATGGTAGAGGTTACACCACCAGATTTCCTCCATTGAGATGTGATTGCTTTGCTCAAAATGTTCCCCAGCATGACAATAACCACCAGGTCGAGTCACAGGTCAGCTCTAGAGTGGTTTATCAAGGGATTTTTAAGCAACTGAACAAATGGAATTTAATAAATGCAAGATCAGTTTAATGCCATATGATTGAACATTCCAAGCAAAGTAACCTCCACAAAATAAGTTACAAGATGGTTATGTTCTGTCACAGCAAATTAACCAAGTTTTAGGCTAACAATCAAGCCTATATGTTCACAATAGGGAGATTGTAGCCCCAATCCCTTATTTACCAACTATCAGGACCAGCACTTTAAGTTTGTATTAGGGATGTCAATAATTAATCGATTAACGATTAATTGTCGATTAAGACGTTGGTCGATCAAAATGCATTCGTTGCGTGGTCATGAAACAAGGCAACCGCGCTGCGCCAAGCTCGACTCGCAGCCGGCCGCAGGCGCCAACGGCACTGCTCAGCAGCCCTGGGTGTACGCGCGAGGCGAGATCGAACCGCGGCGCCCGGAATGCGTCTCAGCCCGAGCCGCTGCTGGTTTCATGCGCCTGGTTTGTGGCTCGGGCCCCGAGTTTCGTGCCCGAGCCACAAACCAGCCGCATGAAACCAGCAGCGGCACGTGGTGGTTTAATCCTGGTTTAGTCCAGGTCTAGACCTGGTCCAGTCCTGGTTTAGTTCAGGGTTAGTCTGAGGGACTAAGGGACTGAGGGACTGAGGGACTTTTCACGCATCCAGGGTTAGTCCACGTTTAGTCTGGTCTAGTCTCTTAGCCAATCAGGACAGAACACAATGTTACACTATAAAATTTTTTTAACACTATTTTAAAAAAAAAAGGGCGCTTTGTGTTACAATTTTGTATGAAAAGCGCCTTATAAATATTGTTTGATTGATTGATTGAAAAAAAAATCTGCGAACCGCGATAGAGCTGTATTTTGTTATTCAGCATCAATACATTTGTCTGCTTTTTACTAAGGAATAATTAATTGAGGAATATATAATATAATAATATTATGATATATTTTTGACTCAGTGTTATGTATACTATAGCTTATATTCTTAAAGACCCTATTGAAACACTAAAATTCAGGTGAAAAACGCCGCTTATCAGTTAATCGTTAATCGATCGATAAGGTCAATCAACTATCAATTAATGAATTAATCGATAATTTGCATCCCTAGTTTGTATATTTATTTTTTGTAATTGTGCCATATTCAAGTGTCCCTCACCCTCAAAAAAGATAAGAATACATGCTTGGCTCTGGTGCACTGTAGACTATAGACATACAGCTGTTTGGATGATGGAGCAGACTCAGAGCGCTGTGTCTGGTGTTGTTAATCATCTTACACTGGGCTACTGATGGGTCAGCGGTGAGCCAGCATGTTTGGGCGTCAAAGCCTTTTCACATGGGACCATCACATGTGACACCCTGACCCACCCGTCCACTCACCCAAATGTGAGCTGGCTGTCCGGGCCCCTGCAGCTGCTCAGCCTGACGGGGCCAGCCTCATGTGTCTCATCCAGAGCGCACAGCAAGCAGGCTCTGCCAAAACATGTGTTCAAAATAATTACCTAATAGGTGGAAGCTGGGAGATAAAAAAAAAAATATCTGGAAACATTTGTTTATTATCCTGATAACCATATTCAAGCATTTTGATAATTGTTTGTCAAATTTGGCTTAATAAACCTTTAATAAAAAATAAATACATTTCTCTTCACAGTAATGCAACTATGTTAAATACATCACTGAGCTGGCCAGACATTGCACAGTGTAACTTGATACACAATCAGTATTCTGCACCATCAGCACCCACTAAGTGACCATCTCATGTGCAGTATATTAATATTGTGTCAATGAAGTGCATTCATATTAAAATAATGGAAATACACTTCATATCATCGTACCGTACATCTTCCCTTTCTTGAATCCTGTAAATTCTCCCCATTTTTATAGACGACAAATATTTTACTATGAACATTTTGGTACCCTTGTCAATGTTATGCATGATCCAAAACATATTGTAATCCTATACAAGCGTTAGCCCCAGCCTTCTGAATCAAATCTGGCATCGATTCCAAGAAGATTCACTGGGCGTCTAGCACACTACACACATTTGCCTGGGGCTGTATGTAAACGCGTGTGTTTAGCTATAGCATGTTGACTCCACACAGGCTTTTTAATAGAACATGCCTCTCAGCTGAATGTCAATGAGGATATTAAGGGAACTGAAGACATCTCAAGACATTAACCACAACTGTGAGCTGATGTCGTGTTTATTGTTGTGTCCCCACAGGTACACGACCAAGCATCTAAATGACGAATCCACCAACAAGACCATCAAGAGCATGCTGCAGTAGAAGTAAAAGTACTCATAGTAGTAGTAGTTGTAGTAATTGCTGCCTGATGTGTACTACTGCTACCAGGGGAACGCCACTGTCCTGACTGATGTCGCTGCACAGAATGTGTTTTTGCTTTTTTAATTTAAATTTTTTTGTTACGGAGATGAAAAAGAAAAAAATAATCGTACTCCGCCCAGTTTTATATAATGCAAAATGCTACTGCCGTCATTCGAAAACGTCTTTTTCGGTGCCAAAAAGATGTTGCTGAGATGCTTTCCGTATACAGGCCACGCTAAGATGGCAGCTACCGTAAGCATCGTGGATCCTCTGGTGTTTTTAAGTCTTTCCCTGTGTCAAGGGACGGGAGCGCTTTGACTTGAAAAATTAAAAAAAAGAGAGAGATTTATAGAGAAGTATATATTATTTTCGTTATTTAAGATTACATCCTCTGCATGGTGTTAATTTAAAAAAAACAACCTCTGTTTAATTTGTCTGCTCAATTGTGCATTACATGTTTTGTTATCAGAATGGTACTTTGTCGACGTGAGAGTACTGTTTTTATATTTTTTATAGTTTTTAATTTTGTGCGTATGTCTTTTTCATAGTTGTGTTTGAACTTTAAACTGTGATAAGTGCAAATCAAAAAGTATCATTGGGAGTCTATACTGTCTGTGTACAGTAAGCTGAGGCTGGATAAATTAAAGGAGAACTCTTGTTTTCTACTCATGCTGTCTGGAATGTGTTTACTTATACATTTTTGTTTAAGTCACTGATGCAGCCTTTTAGGAGCAGCAAGGAACGGTAAAGCAGTGCCTGGAAACCCTTTCCCAGATCTGGGACAGGTTCATAAACATGAGAAGGTAATTGAAGGATTAGAAAACGGAGAACACAAGGAAGCCAGACACAAACACGTACAGGCTAGGGCCTTGCATGATCCAGGCGTTTATCCTACAGCTTTCTATGTATGTATATTATATGTAAGTGAACCCCCTAATCACCTGTATTTTACTTTCTTGGTGAAGGAAACGGGACAGAAAACCACATAATTTCACATTTCAGATAGTAACAATGTATATAATAATCAGTTTGTTTTCTATATTGGTTTTTTGGACCCTAAGATACTTTACATTGGGTTGTTCTTTCACTCCATACTTGGTGATGGTTAGCTGCTGTAATAGCCACAGCTGCCCTGGACTGACTGATGCGAGGCTGCCAATCTGCACCATTGCCCTGTCCAACCACCACCACCAACACTCACATGAGAAAGGCGAGTTCATGTACTCATTAGACATAAACATACCTCGAGTTGTGTTCTGATTCATTCACAGTTCATTCATTCAGCCCTGGAATCTCTACTAAACAAAAGGTAAATGGTAGTTGATAACTTTAAACTACCGCTTCATTACATCACAAGGTGGAACAGCACATTTTGAGCTTTGGAGATGTGGACTAATAAGGCATTCAAACCACAAAATGCAACTCCGTGTAGGTTTATGATGAAGTAACAGCATTATAACCAGCTCAAAGCTCACAGGAGTTACATTTGCGCAATATACGACCTTTAAGTGTCTTGCCTTGAGGTATAGCGACTTTACATCACCTGGTATTCCTCTGATCCCAGTGCTAACCAGACCCAACCCTGCTTAACTTCCAGAATCATAGTATCAGTTATGGAAACAATACTGTATACTCATGGAATGTTTTTTTCTTTTTTTTTTCTTGAATGTAAAATCTCTAGTGTACTTTTCTCATGCGATGCACGGCAATATTAGCCGTTAAAATTTACTTTTTGATGTGTCTGAAGTAACAAAAAGGTAACTAGCAGAATTAACTAGCTTGTCATTCCTGGCAATGCTTCAGAGTTGACCATTTTGTCCTCACCACTCAAAAAACACCCTTACTAAGGTGATGAAATTTTGCTTTTAAAATCCAAGTTGAATTAAAACAAAACTGAACCCCCCCCCCCCCCCCCACACACACACACACACACATCTTCATTGTCCCAAAGATTCAGTGCCATTAACGCGTGGTTCTTAACGTAATGGCCGCTGTCTGCTCCAGTTAAGGCCTCGCTTATAACATGTCAATTACTCTTTATCATATAAGAGCACTTTTGGGAGACATTGTGCCTGTTCATTTAAAACCCTTTTCTAATCTACTTTCAGCACATTTTTCATCTGGAAAGGACACTACTACTTCTTATGCAGAAGTATTGGAGACTTCTCAGGGTCAGTAGCAAGGAGGAGGGTGCGTCCTATAAGAATCAGCAGTGCATGGTGGACTGAAGGATGTAACGATAAAAATGAAAAACTGTCTCTCTAGGACTTTTTTTTTTCTGGGCTAACTGCTATGTCACGTATGGGAGAAGTCACACCAAAAATGTACCCGTTACTGTTCTCACTCAATAACAGTTGACTGAAATATGAACGGACACGCATCAGAGTTCACACTTACATTAGACATAGTTACTTGATGATAGATAAAATGTGACCTCGATGGGGCTGGAGATGTGGAAGTTGTGCTTGAACAAGATCTTTTGCAGGTTGTGTGGACAAGCCTCTTCTGTTTTAAAATTGTCAATGTGTGAGCTTGGGGGACATATTATGGGCTTTGATACATGCTATAAGGGAGTATGAGTGCTCCGAAAATGTGTGAATGAAACAAAACACAACTCCAGCTGTTGTTTCCTCATTTCTTGATGAGGAAACAACATTATAACAGATCAGAAAGTTGCATAATATGTACCCTTTAATGTTATACAGTGGAACATTACATTATCAAAGCATCTCCATGGAAGCAAACAGGTTGCACACCAGAAAAGTTACATAGTGCTGCTTTGATATTTGTGTTTACATCTATAATGACCTTATATTGACTGGTTTAGCCCGGCACCATGTCCCTGAATGACCAGCTCTATATGCGTCTCATGCTCTCAGCTCTGAACAGGAACTTGGTCATGTTGTTCTCACCTCGGTCTGAACGCGGCGTTCTGAGGGGCCCCTGGGAGCCGAGTGTGAAGGCCCCCTCAGCTGACACACAGGAGCCAAGAGCCTGGGGTTTATGACTGAACATGCCAGAGAGTGCGCACGGATCCCGAAGGGAAATGGAGCGATGCATGATGGGAACTCACGCAACATCAGTCCCCATGTGTTTAAGAGCTTTAAGAGATTTCCAAGGACAAATCGCTGTCTTTGAAATGTTCGCCAACTGTGTGTGAGCCTGAGAAGTGAAACGGGGTGAGACAGAAATAATTGAGGGTTTTGTTTCACAAGTTTAGTGGTGAAGTGTCTTGCCCAAGGACACATTGTGACAGGAAGCAATAGCAGAATCACCAGCCTTCAGATGGGCAAGTGTCGACCAACTCAAACTTGAAATGGTTTTGTGTTTGGCAGTTGAACTCCCTTAATTTAATTTAACATCATTTCACCAGGCCCCCACCTAATTGTCTCCACGGCAACGTGATTATTGTCTCTGGAAACAGGTCGCGTCTTTGGGGAGGCGAGCCACTCAATGAGCATGTTTTTCACTGTCTTTTCTAGCAATTAGTGATGCACCGATCCAGCTGTTTCAGGCTCGATACCAATTTCAATACTATTTAGGGTCTGCTGATCCCCAATATCAACCGATACCAGAGCAGAGGCTAAAAACTGTAGCTGTTATTTATCTCTCAAATAACAATAGAACAACTTTGTATCAAGACACATTGAGACTTTCTTGGCCGGCTATGACCAGGAAATAGTCTTATTAGATCAATTCATATGTCCAAACGAGACATCAGCTGAACCGATATTTGGAAGCCAATATCTGATCCATCACATTTTTACAAAACGCCTGTAACTGAATACATGCAAGATAAAGATGTTTAATGCTGTACTATGGAACATCTCATGCTTGTGTAAATAAACAGAACCTCATTATGGACTTAACTTTTTTTTTTGTGTAGAAGTAAT
Organism: Paratrypauchen microcephalus; assembly: GCA_036785185.1. Taxonomy (NCBI): domain Eukaryota; kingdom Metazoa; phylum Chordata; class Actinopteri; order Gobiiformes; family Gobiidae; genus Paratrypauchen; species Paratrypauchen microcephalus. The sequence goes on along the minus strand of JAVJIX010000040.1, from coordinate 5,741,782 downwards.
TTGGACTAGCTCAGGACTCAACCATAAAGTTAGCTCCATACTGAGCATTGATCAGAAGGAGTTCATCTTTCGCCTACATGCACATTACCAAAACAATTTTCAAAACGGCTTTCAAATACCTGATGACAATTTACTTTTATTGGCCTTGAAAAAATTACTATTAACCCTGAGTACTTCCTTCTCTCACACAGCCGTTAGAGTAGTTTTCAGTATTCCTTTGAAAACCCTGAGAACGTCTTGTGTCCTTAAACCACAAGGCCCTGACACGTTGCTCATCTGTCTCTGGGGGTGAGACAAGTTCACTTTTCTCAGAAACCCAAACGGCTGTACCCCCCCGTTGTGTCAAAACATCAACGGCTCTGTGTGGGCGGAGAGGATGGGGTGTCCCTGCTAAAGATGGCGTCTGGTTGTAATCGGAGACAGTTGGACAGACTTTGGCACAGGGGCAGGGCTGTACTCAGAACCACTGGATATCTGTAGAGCAGTCACTGGAGGTACGGCGCTCCCAGGAAACAGTTTGGCACATACACAACGTTCAGGCTCATCACTTCTTACAAAATATAAAAGTGATCACTAGAAGTACAGGTCTTACTCGTAGACTGTATATAGAAGCCAAGTTCCATATTAGGAATAGGAATTTCCTTACAAAACAATGAAATAAAAACGCCATGATCATGCAGAGCAGGTTAATATGAACATTTTAAGACCAGAGACTCACTGCAGCAGTTACAGAGACGGGTGACAATATTTCAATATAAAGTCATGCACACTTCCTAGATGGAACGCAGCGTTTAGTGCAGGGGTGTCAAACTCATTTTGGTCCGGGGGCCGTATCCAACCTACTGTGATCCCAAAGGGGCCGGATCAGAAAACTCATGGCAAATATACCCCAAAAAAAGTCAAAATATTTGTGCAGAGAAATGCAAATCTATTACAGAAGTCTTTTTTTATTTGATGAACTCTTTCTTTTACAAAATATTATATTATGAACAACCTGAAACTTAAGGAAAAAATTAATTTTAACACAAAAATACAGGTTTCCATTTCACCTCCTGAACAAATAGGAATTAGTCCATTTTTCTTGGAAAAGCCTGCCCTCGGCGTCCACTTTTCTCATTTTTGACATTTTGCTAATGAGGGTGTAACGGTTAACAGTCAAAACGATGGTCCTTTAAGAGTGTTTGGAAAGAGGCAAGTCTTCATTTGTTGCACAGAGGCGCTGGAGACCCTGCTATGCTAAACTGCGCAGAAAATGGGCATAGGAAAATTACGAATATTTTAAAAGAAAATTAAAATTTAATGAAAATATTTTAATAGAAAATCAGCCAAGGGCCAGATTAAAGGTCTTGGAGGGCCGGATCTGGCCCCCGGGCCGCATGTTTGACACCCCTGGTTTTGTGGGTTAGCTGTGTCCATTTATACATACAGCCTACAGCCTAACCGGGATGAGTTTATAAACGCTTTTCACAACTTTTAGGGACTGTGCATAGTTTTTCCATCATGATAAGGCAACAACTAGCATGCTAACACACACTTCCTGTTATTTGAAAAACAAATGTGAACAAAATCATGTACAGAACCTTTAAAGACGCTACATGTAGCTTTTCTAAAGGAAGATCCGCCACCACCTCCATCTTATTCCACTTCTGGGTCACGGGGACAGCAGTCCAGGCAGATCTGCCACCCAGAACACAACGCACCAGCCCCCATGGATCCTTACGCGGGTGGTGGGTCCACAGGAGGATGGCCCATGTCACAACCAGCCTTGATGCACTTCTGTCATGGGGGCTAACAGTGTCCGCAGACACTGGGGGCGAGGTGGGGTTAAGTGTCTTGCCCAAGGACACAACGGCAGCGCTCATCTGTGGGAGCTGGGATCACACGCGGTCCACCCGTCGAGAGCGGTTTACGAACTGCCGTCCCCGATCCGCCTGCTTCTCTTCATTAATGTACATGTAATTGTTTTGCCTGAAAAGTTTCACAGTAAGGCTTTAAACTTACTATCGCCATGGAGGCAAGCAGGAAAACTCTGATACGTCAGATCTATGTAGAGGCAATCCGTCTTACAGTATAAATGACAGTTGTTAAGGTTTTTTTTTTTAGCAAGTTGCACATTTAGTCAGCTTCCCTCTGTAAAGTTCAAAGCGTTCCGTTACTCCTTGTAATGTCATAGCGCCTCCGTGTTTTTAAAGTCTATACGTCTCTGTGAGCCGTCAGCTGTGATTGGACATCTTATTTGATATTGTATTTGATATTTTATTATTTTTATATTTTATTCTGATTTGTACACATACATTTATTATCATGTTTTTATTTTTATAATTATGTCTCATCTGACACTGGTCTATTACACTTTGGTTGCTATTCCATCTATTTTTTTGTTACCCTCTGTTACTGTGTATATTATATTTGATGAGTGAGCTACTGTACCCAAAACATTTTCCCTTGTGGATCAATAATGTTTGTCTAAGTCTAAGAGGAAATCTTATTCTCATCATTTCCAGCACTTAAAATGGCTTCACAAAAATCGCTCCTTTCAACCTAGCAGCTACTGTTCTTAGCGTCATTTGAACTACTACTACTCTTCTCACCATTCCACTGAAATACGTGCGTTTTTATATGTTCAGAAACGATGACGGATACACTTTTTCTTCTTTCTGACATTTCATTCGCTATATTACCTGGACCTGCTTTCTCTGTCATCATTTTACTCCATTTATTCATATCTTGTCTCTGTGCTCGTAACTGAGATCTATTTCTTATCTAACATGTGGTGATATTTGGCAGTGTGTACAAAACTGTCAGGGGCCCCAGTCACTTCCACTTTACCAGAACTGTGAGTGTACTGCAGTTTCCTGAGGCGGGGGTCCAATGGGGAGGAAGGGGGGCCATGTCCGTTTTTTCTGCTCATAAATCACACTGTCCTGATGACGCTGCATTTGTGGTTGCATTTGGTGGTCTGCTGTCCACGGAACTGTCCAATCAGAGAGCAGCGCCGGCGGCAGAGTGGTTAACCTGGAGGGGAAGATGGTGTGGAAATGCCGGGCTCCACCGCTGAGTGATTTCCAGCAGGCACAAGACCACAATGTTGTAATAGTATCAGATCAGCTCAATGGTGTTAAGTAAGACCTCACTGTTTCATTCACTCAGTACTTTCATTTATTTCAAGTTCAAATTAAAGGTGCACTATGTAACTTTTTTCATGGCTCAATGTTCCACAGTATGACATTAAAAAACTTACATTTATTACATTACAGGTGGTTTTGTAGCTGGAAAATACCTAGAAAAACAGGCATTCTGACTGTGAGCGGGGTCGCCTCTCCACAGATCTGTAACTTGAAAGAAAGAAAGAAAGAAAGCTATGCCTTTATTAGTCCCACAGCGGGGAAATTCCAGTTCTGCATTTAACCCATCCTGTTATCAGGAGCAGTGGGCAGCACATTACTGCGCCCGGGGACCATCTCCATGATCTTCTTGCTTCGGCTTGGTCAGGACCAAAGCTGGAGGTACCTATGGTGCATGTTTTTTGGGTTGGTGGGGGAAACCGGAGTGCCCGGAGGAAACCCACCCAGACACAGGGAGAACATGCAAACTCCACACAGAAAGGCTCGGGTGACCCGGGGATCGAACCCAGACCATGCATGCAAACTCCACACAGAACACACACACAAAGGTCTGGGCGACTTGGTCTGGTTTGGTGTCCATGAAGATAGAATGCCATACTGTGAAACATTCCAGACAAAGCAATAACATGTCCATGAAAACAAATTGACGGAACCTTCACCAGAAAAGTTACACAATGCACCTTTGAAGGTTATTGATCCCCAACCCATCAACTATGGTCCATATCCTCCTGGGACCTGAAGAAAAAAAACGTGTATTTCAGTTTGTTTTTTTTATTTTATTTTCTATTTGGAGGTAAATGAACACCTTATCATTTACATTTTGTTAATTTTATTTTTATTCATAATGTTGTAACGTGTCCTCTGTAATGGACTGTAATAGTGTTAAATCCATGTGATGTTAACAAGTCATAGTCATAGTCATAGTTTGCTTTATTGTCAAAAAACTATCATGTACATGTACATAGAGTGAATTTGAAATTTCGTTTCCCCACTAACCAGGCAGGACAGTGATAGAGTGGGCTATGGGAGGGGCCGCCGACTGGGAGATGCAGTGTAGAAAAGATGCAATACAATCAGTGACAATTTACAACATGTAATGACAGAAAAACAATTGGATAGGTAACATAACATACGGTGATCTTTTTCTTTGGCAACATAAGGAAGGGCGGGTGGGGTGGGGGTCGGGGGATCAAATTGGAATTTGAAACTGATTGAAACCAAGAGCAGAGATCAGACCTTTCTAAAAAGACAGGGAACATTTTTACTCAATCATGTCAGTATGAGTGGATAGTCCGAATAGTGTGTGCCATGTTAACAACCTAACAAAAACATTTTTTTTTGATTACCAGTATCTCTGACAAGCTTCAACAGTCGCCTCAAAAGGTTTTTAGACCTTTTAAATTCGTATTTATTTATTTATTTATTTATTTATTTATTTATTATATTATTATTTATGCATTGATCTGGTTTAGATCTGGTTTAGACCTGGTTTAGTCCAGGTTTAGACGTGGTTTAAACCTGACTCAAATTTGGTTCAGACCTGGTTTAATCCTAGTTTAGACCTGACTTAGACCTGGTTTATTCCTGATTTTCTCCTGGTTTAGTCCTGTTTTGTCTCAGTTTATTCCTGATTTAGTCCTGGTTTAGTCCTAGTTTAGACCTGGTTTAGTCCTGGTTTAGTCCTAGTTGAGACCTGGTTTATTTATGTATTTATTTATCATAGTGCAGCCACAAACTAGAGTCTATCTCTAAACACTTAAAAGATCGACTAGTTAACTCAATGTCCACTATAAAGGACACAAAATAATGGGCCGGGTCTCAGGAGGTTAAAGGTGCACTGCAGAACTTTTCTAGAGAGGTGTATGCCAAATGTTATTGTTTTTACTATTGATACTCTGTAGCTGATGATGCAGCATGGGGGTGTGATGCTAACTGTAGGCACCGCTCTGTCTGAGGGATTATTGGGCTTTAATCTGAGCTTTGTTTTAACACAATCTGAGGCTGAAACCTACAACAGTTGAGATGGTATGTGCTGTTAAATTGTCTCAAACATAAAATTACAATCACCAGCTAACTAACACTGCATTATCGAGAAGCTTTTCAGAATTACTCACACTCACTATTTTTGCTGAAAATCACACACGAAAACAGGACCACGAACACTCCTCTTGATCGCAAAACAATTTCCCTTGTGGATAAATAAAATTTGTCTAAGTCTCAGTCTAAATCTAAGGCTCCTCAGAATGTGTTGTTCAAATCCATTTTATGTTTATGTATCTAACAACCTTTTTGACAGTGTGCATTGTGTTACCATGGTAACTCCTAAACATCCTGCCATTAGAGGTGCATATAGAACACTCCCAGCATAAAGTCATTGCAAAGTATCAATATTATTTTACACTGGATGGTATTAAATGTATCTATTTCCATGGAGACACACATCCAGGCCAAATTGCAGGTCATATCTGTGAAAAGACAAGCCCACTCACTATAGAAGAGTTACTTTTTAAGCAATTTTAACTCAAAATTAGATTTGTTTGACTATGAAATCTCCATGGAGACAGCAAGCAGGTGGTGTGCCCGCCATAAAAAAAAAACTTGCATAGTGCACCTGTAATAAAGAAAACGATAAATAATGGTGAGTTAGTTGAAAAGCCACAACAGAGAGCCATAAAAGTTCAATGCAAAGCCCAAAGCAGCTTCAACAACACTCACCCATTCCCCAGTGACATTAAAAGACGGATCAAATAAAAACATGCATTTATACTGTGAGCGGACTTGCCTTTCTACAGATTTGACCTGTAACGTGACCTTCCAACACAAAAGTTACATAATGCGCCTAAAACTTAGGCCATTATATTGGTTTAAAGAGCTCATATTAGGCCATTTCTGATCTGTTATAATGTAGTTTCCTCATCACAAACAGACCTGGAGTTGTATTTTGTTTCATTCACACATGTTTAACACACAAACCCTGCATATTGAGATAAAGGGTTACACATGTGAATGAAACAAAACACAACTCCAGGTCTATTTTTGATGAGGTACCAACATTCTAACATGGCGTAAACCTCACAAGAGTCAATTTTGCGTAATATAGGACCTTAGTGACCTTGAACCAAATTGAGCGCTATTACATTTTCAGTATCATTCACAATCTAATACATATCTTTTCAGCTCCTGCATTGTGTTTATAACGTTATAAATTCCTTCATATTAATTGAATTTGGGGCACAACATACAGCAGCACATTTCGAGAGACCTGACATGGCTGCAGTCATAATCACATTAACCCATTTGACCTATGAAGCACTGGAGTCGCACTGGTTTTCCCTACAGACTCAGTTGTGTATTTGTATTGAATTAGGAGACATGGGTGTGTATATGGGCAGGGGGGGGAGGAGGAAGAGGAGGGGGAGGAGGGTGTTTCAGCTGCTCGTGTACTCCTCGCCTTACGGTAAAGCACACCGCCTGCACGTGTAACCCAAACCAGGCCTGGCTCCAGTTGCATTACTCAACAGCGGTATTAAACATGTTCTGAGCATGCACACGTACACACACACACACACACACACACTGATCTACAAGGATGGAATATGAAACAGCATTAAATTGTCTTCTATATGCATATCATTTTGGCTGATGTGGCTAACTATGCTCAAAACCAAAACCCGTCCCTCTACTATGCTATTAAAGGGCCCATATTACGCAAATTTTGATCTATTATAATGTTGTTTCCTCATCTAAAACCTATTCGGAGTTGTGTTTTGTTGCATTCATGTTTAACACACAAACCCTGCATATTTCTTCTCTAAAAACACTTTGTTCCATGTGGTAACACAGGAAGTGCTCCATGCACCTTCGCTGGAATCATTTGGGTAATTTCAGCTCTAGAATTGCCAGTGTCTACTGAACAAAAGGTAAAAGGCAGCTGCTAATTTGAAAAATACCACTTAATGACATCACAAGCTGGAACATTTTGTAGCTCTGAAGATGTAGACAGACTAATAATAAAACTCAAACATGTGTGAATGAAACGAATACAAATCTAGTTTCATTCTTTGGGTAAAGCTATTTCAGGTCTATGGCTCCCACTCCAGCAAGGTGAGGCTGGATCACAACAACAGTTTTGTGTTTTTGTTGTTGTTTTTTTCCAGCCCTGTAGGGAGATTATTCTCTGCATTTGACCCATCCTTTCAGGAGCAGTGGGCAGCTCATCTTTCAGGCGCCACATCTCTGTGATCTTATTGCTAGGCTTGGTCAGGACCTCAGCTGGAAGATTTTTTTTTATTTTGGGGGGAAACCGGAGTGGCCGGAGGAAACCCACCCAGAAGAACATGCAAACTCCACACAGGAACGAACACAGATGGAACCTGGAACCTTCTTCCTGTGTGGTGTAAGTGCTAGCCACTCAGCCACCGTGCCGTGCCAGTATGTTCTTATAGATGTTCTTATAGACAAATAAATAGAAATAAATAAGTAGAAAGCCCATAGGCAAGACTTCATGCAACTATTTTTATACTTTTCATATTGCTTCTACAAATAATACAACTTTTGGCTATTCATTATACATCATGCACTGATTTGAAATGCTTCATCTTGTGAAAAGTTGTGGCAATTTCCACAGTATTGATACTTTGCAGCTGATGTCATCAAGATTCCTCGGGGTGTGATGCTAACTGTAGGCATTGCTTTGTCTGAGGCTTTGTTAGACTTTTATCTGAGCTTTAATTTAACACCATCTGACCAGAAACAACTGAAACAGGTGAGCTGATTTTTATTGTTAAACAAACCCTTCTCAAATAACATTACAGCCACAGTCAGTCGCTCTCAAAATCAAACAGGGGCATGAACACTCGTATTGATCACAGGCTCCTGAAAATGTGTTGCTTAAATCCATTTTCCTTTTTTTTTCTTTTCTTTTTTGTTTTCAGATCATTTAAAAACCCATTTGGTAGTAACCATGGAAACATGGACATGGCCATAGAGATACATGTAGAACACTCTTGATATGATGTCACAGCAACGTATCAATATCAAAAAACATAACACATATATAGTTATCTAATTATAGGTGATCTAATTGCTAAAAAAAAAATACATGCATTGCTGCAGGATCGCCTCCACAAGATCTGACTTGTAACTTTGCAAAGTGAAGTCCTTTGACATCTTCATAGAGACTATAGCACTGGCAGAACCTCCAAAGTTACATAGTGCATCTTTAACCTCTAGATTGTTATTTTTGGCTATTTTATGGCGCAGAATCAAATACATTTTACACCAGTGAATGGAACAGTTTTATATAAATTCTCAAGTTTTTCCCCCAAACCTTTCTCATAAATTGTTCTAATTTAAGATAACACTAACATCCATCCATCCATTTTCTTCCGGTTATCCGGGGCCGGGTCGCGGGGGAAACAGTCTGTACATAACCTAAACTCAAAAAAGTCCACGCAGGAACAATCATCATCTCTTATCACTTACACTCACACAAATACACTGTACACATACTTCATACTGTGGTGTAGTGCCTGCAGGTGGAGCAGTAGACCAGCTTTCTCTGCCCCAGCTCTGAGCACCGTCCTGGGCCTCTCTCTCCGCAGAGGGGGGGCTTCTGACTGGAACACCTCCCATGTCCTGACTACTACTACTACTACTACTACCACTACCACTACTACTGCTGCTGTTACCACTGCTACTGTTGCTATGGGGAAGGCCTGATTCAGCGTTTCCCAAGTCTCTGTGGAGTGTGAGGCAGAGATAAAAGAACCACACCCTCCCATCATTGTCACTACATACACTTTTATAACATAGATTTGTGATGCACTACCACCAGGGTTAATGCAATTGGTGCTATAACAAGATAAGCAATGAGTATGTTGAAATGGATATTTTTACAACATTATATGGCTCAAAGTGTAAAGATATAGAAATTGCTTTTATCAGCCACACCCTTTTGATGCAACATTTTTATTTTATAGATTATAGATTGTCTGAATTCTGAAAGATGTAATTACTTATCTATAATGTTCCACAGCATGGCATTAAACATATCTATAATCAGTATCTTACATTTGTTCAAGTACGTGTGTTTTTATTGCTCAAAAAGACCGTAAAGAAGGTGGATTCTTACTGTGAGCGGGGTTGTCTGTCCACAGATCTGACTCGTAACTTGGCCTTTTGGTGCCACCTGCTTGTTTCCATGAAGATAAGATAAATATAAAGTCTAGATTATGCCGTTTTCTTTCAAATAGAAGACACATACAAATACAGGAAGTGCTCCACTGTGTTTTTAAACTCCATACATACACCTTCACTAGAATCATTATGATTTCAGATCTGGAATTGCCCATCTCTACTGAACAAATGATTAAAGGTAGCTGTTAACTTGAAAATGACCACTTCATGACATCACAAGGTGGAGCTCAAGCATTGTGAGCTTCGAAGATGTAGACAGATCAATAATAAATGATTACTCAAACATTTGTGAATAAAACAAAACACATTTCTAGCTATGTTTTTGAGGAGGTAAAATTCTAAAATGGCTTAAAGCTCACAAGAGTCGATTTTGCGTAATACAGCACTTTTAAGATACATTTAATGCCATACTGTGGAACATTCTAGACTCAGTGCACATTTGAGTCATTTGTCTTGATCATAATATTTCTGTGTCACAACTACAACAGGTTCAGTGAGTAAATTATCAGGCAAAGTCACAGCCATCACTCACTATTTAACTCTGTGCACGGCTGTCTTCTGCTTTGGTCACACTAACGGATTCTACATCCTCTTTCAACACACACATAAATCTGCTTGCTTTCCTAAAGATTGTATGCATTTCTCAGGCTTTGCTGTTTCCTATTGTGCAACTTAGAATAATGTATGTATATATATAGACCTATAGGAAGTGCCTTATATGGTATACAAAATGCCAGTGGAGGGTGGTTGGCTTACATTTTTGCGCATCAAAGAAGACAGCGATCTGTAACATACTAAAACATTGTCTGCTCATGGTAAGCTGGCAACGTTTATGAACAGACGTAATTTTCATTAAGGGATTGAAAGGTGACTAAATACTGACTTTAAAAACACAGAGGAGCTTCATAGGACATACATGCCGATCAACCATATGAAAAAACAAAAAAACAAAAACCAACCAAACAAAAAAAAAAACAACAACGTGTAACTAGGTAAGTTTATTTTTTTTTATTTTTTTTTATTTCCCAATAGCCCTGACCATAGACTGTATTAAAGAAGTGGACTAAGGGAGTGTTCCAGTCAAATGAAGCTCATGAGGCTAGCAGTTATATTTTAAGCAAAAATATCCAAATAAAACAGATAGAAAAAAACAACTGATTCAAATGTTTCTACTGAAGAAAATTCAGCTCAAATCTGTATCAAAATTACTAAGTTTGAAGCCTTAAAAGACCTTTTACTACTAAGTACATTTTTAACCAGGTACTTTAATACTTTTACTTGACCAGATTTTTCTCAGGTGATACTTTTACTTGAGTTTTTTTTTTTTTTTTGCCCCATTATCTGTAGTTTTACTTAAGTAACAAAACTGTGTACTTCTTCCACCACTGCTCTGGAAAAAAATAAGAGACCACTGCAAAAATTATCAGTTTTTCTGATTTTACTACTTATAGGTATGTGTTTGGGAAAAAAGAACATTTTTGTTTGAGTCTATAAACTACTGACATTTCCCCAAATTCCAAATAAAAAATATGATCATCTAGAGCATTTATTTGCAGAAAATGACAAATTGTCAAAATAACAAAAAAGATACATGTTTTCAGACCTCAAACAATGTAAACAAACAAGATCAAATTTATTTTAAAACAACATAATACTAATGTTTACATTTAAGAAGAGTTCAGAAATCAATATTTGGTGCAATAACCCTTATTTTTAATCACAGCTTTCATGTGTCTTGGCATGCTCTCCACAAGTCTTTCACATTGTTCTTGGGTGACTTTATTCCACTCCTGGTGCAAGACTGAAGTAGCTCAGCTTTGTGTTTGTGTTGGAATTCAACAGACGCTGGAATGGAATGGCTGTAATACATGTAGAGATGCTGATTTCAGAAAAAAATGCAGTGGTCTCTTATTTTTTTTCCAGAGCTGTAAATACAGTCTATGGCCATGATTAGCCCTGCCCACTGCCCATGCCCAGTGACTCCTTTGGTCCATCTTCTGCTCTTAAGCGCCTGGCAACACCCTTCACATGCCACCGCAGAGTGCATTACCTCTCTCTCTCTCTTCCTTTCTTCCTCTCTCCCTCCACGCCCCATCCCGTCTTCCTCTGCCCATGAATAATGCAGCAGACCTCCTCGATAGTGGCTACCAACATGCCACCACATGTTTTATTCAGTCTGACGGGTAGACGCGCCGCACACAGATAACCTCTCCATACTGCAGATACAGCCACTGTCCACTGTCCACTGTCCACTACATGTCCTTGGCCCAGATGCCCCATAACACTCAGGACTCCGGTTGAAATGATGAGGTTAAATATTTGCATTCAATTCCAGACCACCTGCCCTGGCATGTTGAGAATAAAAGTGCTTCATCGGCGTGTTGTAATTGGCTTCACGTTTTGTATAGCTTTGTTTGTGTTGATTCAAGGTGATTTGAGGATGAGGGTTGGATAGCAAGAAAATATTGCGTGGAGAATTGTAACTACCATAACAGATTCTACTCAACTGAAGTTCTCCACCATTGAGGGATAAGGTCAAATGTAGCTGTAGGCAATTTTTTCTATGTAACTAAAGGTTTACTCACAAAAAATATTAGTAATACCAGTAGTAAGACAGAGGTACATAATTGAAGGGCCCATATTACGCTATTTTCTGATCTAGGATATCATGTTTTTTCACCACAAACATACCTGGAGTTGTGTTTTTTCCACACGTTTTACACTCAAACCCTGCGTATTTAGGAGTTCTTCTCTCATACTAAAACCACTCTGTTCCACCTCGTGATGTCATGTGGTGATACAGGACATGTGTGTTTTTAAACTTCATACATCTTCACCACATCAATTGAATTTCAGTCCTGGAATTGTCCATCTCTACTAAACAAAATGTAAAATATACAGCTCTGGAAAAAAATAAGAGACCACTGGATTTTTTTCTGAAATCAGCATCTCTACATGTATTACAGCCATTCCATTCCAGCGTCTGTTGAATTCCAACACAAACACAAAGCTGAGCTACTTCAGTTCTTGCACCAGGAGTGGAATAAAGTCACCCAAGAACAATGTGAAAGACTTGTGGAGAGCATGCCAAGACGCATGAAAGCTGTGATTAAAAATAAGGGTTATTGCACCAAATATTGATTTCTGAACTCTTCTTAAGTGTAAACATTAGTATTATGTTGTTTTAAAATAAATTTGATCTTGTTTCTTTGCATTGTTTGAGGTCTGAAAACATGTATCTTTTTTGTTATTTTGACCATTTGTCATTTTCTGCAAATAAATGCTCTAAACTATAATATTTTTATTTGGAATTTGGGGAAATCTTTTCAGTAGTTTATAGACTCAAACAAAAATGTTCTTTTTGCCCAAACACAAACCTATAAGTAGTAAAATCAGAAAACTGGTAATTTTGCAGTGGTCTCTTATTTTTTCCAGAGCTGTAGCTGTTAACTTGAAAACGATCATGCTATGACATCACAAGGTGGAACAGAGCATTTTGAGCTTTGAAGATGTAGACTCATAACAAAGGGAAACTCAAACATGTGTGAATGAAATAAAACATAACTCCAGGTACAGTATGTTTTGATGAGATAACATTCTAACATGGCTTAAAACTCACAGGAGTAAATATAGCATAATATAGGACCTTTTAATCCAAAAAGTAAAAATAAAACTAACAGCTCATACTGTATGTAGGCTACACATGGTCTCATATATAAACAAATTATATTTGCGATTGTATTGTGACGTCCCCTGACCCTATGGAAAATGCACTGTAAACAGAGTCGAGTGTGATAGCAGTTAGCGTAATATTGACTGTAAATATCTGTTTTAAAGCCTCACTGTCCCCTCTCTTCCTGATTCAAGCAAAGCATTATGGGAGGCGCTCGTTAAGACAATCCTACTTTGAGGTCATCAAACGGAGCCCACATCCATTAGCCCCAGTCCCCCCAGGCCTATAGACCCCCCCCCCCCCCCCCACGTCATATATCCACCCCCACCCAGAGCCCCCGCCTGATGTGCCCCAATAATCTCTGCTAACATATAATGACTTCAGTTGCAATCTATGTTTAATCATACCTAATTTGACTTTTTTCAGTTTTTTTTTTTTTTTTTTTTTTTCTGGTTTCAAGGTCAAATTATCTGTCAGTGGAATTCAGTTTAGTTCATACAGGTCAAATTAATCACATTTGCAGTATAGTAAAGATTTTTGTAGAGTTTTTTATATGTTTGTTCTTGAGTTTTTAATTATGTAATAGTACGAGTTTCCAGATATAAAGTAAAAGTATGAGTTGACTACCTCAGAAAGTTGATAAAGTGAGACATGTGGATTTTAGGAGGACATATGCCTTTAATTATTTGGTTTTTTATTCCAAGCAAAACTGATTTCTTAAAAGATTTAAATTTTTTATAGGAACATCACTTTACATCACCAGTAAAAAGATGGAAAATTACAATGGTGAGACTGGGCGGCAGGGGCCTGAAATGGTCACTCATTTAATCAGTCAACACATTTTAAAAACATAAAAATTAGGGCTGTCAAACGATTAATTTTCTTGATCGCAACTAATCTCAGAAATTTCATAGTTAATCGCGATTAATCGTGATTTATTTTGCATGTTTAAAATTGATATCTTGCAGTAAGACCATTCGAATCTAAAGTTAAACTCACAATGCAAAGTATTTCTCACCATTTTTTTAATTTCAAAAAAGTGCAGAGAAAGGAAAAAGTAACAATGAACCAGTAATAGTGCTTACTTTGAGAAATTGTAAATAAATGATTGAAGCCCGCTCGAGCTGCCTACGGATGCGTAGAAGGAACAAAATACTAGCAAACTCAAAATAGCGCGTTTAACCGACAATGAGTTTAATTAATACAACCAAATGAGCTGCATATGGATGGTAGGATTGCGGAAAATGCTGGCAAACTCTGATCGCGATTAAAAAAATTGTTCGCGATCATAACTCTAATCGCGATTAATCGCGATTAACGTGTTAATATTCCCAGCCCTAATAAAAATACAATTTGCAACAAGCTTTCGCTCACTAACACATTTCTAACAACACATAAGCATGTTTTCACAACTTTCAGAAATTTTGGCTTCATGGAAATGCTAAAACAGCTACCATGGCTGGTACCGGCTGGTTAGCTCAACTGGTAAGTCATGGACTTTCCCCCTGGGGGTTGTGGGTTCAAATCCCCCCCCGGGCAATGAGCTAACCAGTGTGGGTCCTTGGGCAAGACCCTTCACGGTACTGCCCCCCGGGCGCCGAAAAAGATGGCTGCTCACTGCTCCTGAAAAGGATGGGTCAAATGCAGAAGTCAAATTTCTCCCGTGTGTCATTGTGTGTGAGACCAATAAAGGCTTAAGCCTAAGCTTAATTAATTAATTTAATGTTTTATAGCTCACTTGGTTTGTGGACAATGAAAAGCTTAGATGCAGGGACATATCAGTTTCACTTTAAGAGCTGCTTTTTGCAATATCTGTAGTAAGACAAAACAAATGTTATTTTTTTGTCTTGCATAAAAAACATATTCTTTTTGTTTCACTATAGTCTTTCCAGTGTATTGCCTTACAGTTGCAGCACCTGTACATGTGTTTTGACAACACCTCAGTGCCGATCCTCACTGTTGCCCCATCACAGTTCCTCCTTATCTACCTTCCTCATCACTTCAGTCACTGGCAGCCACCCGTACACATAAATGCCTTGGTCATTTTTTTACCCAGGTCCCCCTGTGCCCGGGCCCCTGCACCTTAGCGAGGCCCTTGATTCATTATTCATTGGAGATCCCGTCGGGGCAGGAGTCATTAGCAGGAAGCTCGCTGGTTCAATTCCGAGGAGCTCTGTGTGGATTTAATCCCACTGAGCCTGCGTATACAGCAGCCACATGGGTCAAAGGGGTGTTTTCATTTGGAGATATGGAACGGTGAGAACACAGCCACAACAAAAGGGCACTCAAATTTGTGAGGCTCCAATGGCAATATATAGGGGACTCCCAACGTGTAACAGAAAAGCTTATATAGTTGAAATTTTTCACTCAAAGATGAAATATAACCTTGATTTGAATAGAGTTATACGAATATTCAGCGCAATCTGCATATTATTGGTGGAACAAATGTTTTTTGTTAATAATTTTCAATCATTTAATAAAGTCCAACTGAATACAGGGGAGTTTCATGTTTCATCCATGTGATCTGGGCAAAAGATGTTATTGCGAGTGACGGTTAAAGCCTTCGCAGAGGTCTGTGGTCTTCATGTGCCACTGACCAAACAGAGACCAAATAGGACAAAAGGAGCTCTTTTTTTAATGGATAGATTGATAGATCTTTTACAAATAGTTTTAACAGCCATATTAAGAAAAGAATCAACAAAAATAAAAATAAAAATCATGAGAAATACCATTACACGCATCCACAATTCATTTCAAGTGCCAAGGAATAAAAAGTCACTGCTCCTTTAAGCTGTTACTACATTGTTTTGCTCAATACAGCACACCTCCGTTTAACTGAACAGGTGTTCACTATGTGCTTTACCCATAACTCCCGTCTTCTCCAGTCTCACCTTGAACCATTCCCACTATGGTAGAACACAAAGGTTACAATATAAACATACATTTTTGTCATAATTTGCTTGTGTGAACTATTGTACGTGAAGTCCCAGTGACCCACATAGCGCAAATAATACTTTTGTTTTGGTTGTCAACAAAACCGTCTGCGTAAAATATACAATGGTCACAGTTTACAGTTGTCATTATGATGTAATGTGTTGACAGCCATAAAATAGGTTAAAGGTTCTTAAAGGTAAAAATATGCAAAACACAGATTGATTTTTCCGGCTGCTCGGCAACTGGTCATAGCAACAGTCCATGTAAAGTACACTGTATACATTGGTGTGTATTGTCCAATCAGATGGTCAGAAATATAGGGCACTGGTGAGGGGTATCCTGAGACAACATACAATTAGCTATGTAGGTAATTAGGGGAATGTGATAATGGAGGAATCAGTGAGAAATGAGACACAAAGCCAAATGGGGACAATGTAATATAATAAGGTCATTTTTGTGGTATATAGTTACAAAATGCAGGATTATGTTGCCAGATAAGGAAATCACGGAATAACCAGAAGTCAAGGTTAGATTTCAATTTTTAAGTCGAGTTTGATTTAATTTATTTATTTGAATTAGGACAATGCATATATGGTGGCTGAGTGGCTAGAGCATGCATGGATTGGGTTCGATCCCCGAGCCTTTCTGTGTGGAGTTTGCATGTTCCCCCCGTGTCTGGGTGGGTTTCCTCCGGGCACTCCGGTTTCCCCCATCAACCCAAAACATGCACCATAGGTAAAATCCTCCAGCTGAGGTCCTGACCAAACCGAAGCAAGAAGATCATGGAGATGGTCCCCGGGCGCAGTAATGTGCTGCCCACTGCTCCTAATAACAGGATGGGTTAAATGCAGAGAAGAATTTCTTCTGTGTGAGATCAATAAAGTCGCTTCTTCATATTAATCAACATGACAACAAACAGCATCAATGTACACTCAACAAAAATATAAACGCAACACTTTTGTTTTTGCTCCCATTTTTCATGAGATGGACTTAAAGATCTAAAATTCATTCCAGATACACAATATTACCATTTCTCTCAAACATTGTTCACAAATCTGTCTAAATGTGTGATAGTGAGCACTTCTGCTTTGCTGAAACAATCCATCCCACCTCACAGGTGTGCCACATCAAGATGCTGATCTGACATCATGATTACTGCACAGGTGTACCTTATACTGCCCACAATAAAAGGCCACTCTGAAATGTGCAGTTTTGTCTCACAGCAAAATGCCACAGATGTCACAAGCATTGAGGGAGCGTGCAATTGGCATGCTGACAGTAGTGAATCCGTTAATCCGTTCATACAGCTTTGAAATCAAAAATAAGAATGATGTTTTTATGTGTTATTGTTATTGTGAATGATATGGTGTGTGAATAGTACATGGATGTGTGTGATTGTGTGTTTTGGGTTAATGTTAGTGGGTGTATATTATGTTTTGCTGTGTTACTGCGTAATGAGATGTGTGTCAAAGTTAAATGTGTGATGCTGTGTGTGTGTGTGTGTTTTAAGAGAAAATCTTTGATTGTTTTTAATGATATAGACCATTGTTTTTTATCCATGTAACCAGGGACTGCGGATGGAAATTAGCTTTGTAGCTATACTCTGGTGCAGAACATCTCTGTCTTTGTACATAATGGCTCTGTACATTGTCCCTTCAAATAAAGACTAAACTAAACTAATGTCAACCAGATCTGTTGCTCGTGAATTGAATGTTCATTTCTCCACCTTAAGCCTTCTCCAAAGGCGTTTCAGAGAATATGGCAGTACATCCAACCGGCCTCACAACCGAAGACCACGTGTAACCACACCAGCCCAGGACCTCCACATCCAGCAGGTTCACCTCCAAGATCGTCTGAGACCAGCCACTCGGACAGCTGCTGAAACAATTGGTTTGCATAACCAAACAATTTTTGCACAAACTGTCAGAAACCGTCTCAGGGAAGCTCAAATGCATGCTCGTCGTCCTCATCGGGGTCTTAACCTGACTCCAGATCGTCGCCGTAACAGACTTGAGTGGGCAAATGCTCACATTCGATGGCGTCTGGCACGTTGGAGAGGTGTTCTCTTCACGGATGAATCTCGGTTTACATTGTTCAGGGCAGATGGCAGACAGCGTGTGTGGCGTCGTGTGGGTGAGTGCTTTGCTGATGTCAATGTTGTGGATCGAGTGGCCCATGGTGGGGGTGGGGTTATGGTATGGGCAGGCAGCTGTTATGGACGAAGGACACAGGTGCATTTTATTGATGGCATTTTGAATGCACAGAGATACCGTGATGAGATCCTGAGGCCCATTGTTGTGCCATACATCCATGAACATCACCTCATGTTTCAGCAAGATAATGCACGGCCCCATGTTGCAAGGATCTGTACACAATTCTTGGAAGCTGAGAATGTCCCAGTTCTTGCATGGCCAGCATACTCACCGGACATGTCACCCATTGAGCATGTTTGGGATGTGCTTGACCGGCGTATACGACAGCGTGTACCAGCTCCCACTAATATCCAGCAACTTCGCACAGCCATTGAAGAGGAGTGGACCAACATTCCACAGGCCACAACTGACAATCTGATAAACTCTATGCGAAGAAGATGTGTTGCACTGCATGAGGCAAATGGTGGTGACACCAGATACTGACTGGTTCTGAGTCCCCAGACCCCCAATAAAGCAAAAAATAAATAAATTAAAAAAAAAAAAAAAAAAGCACATTTCAGGGTGGTCTTTTATTGTGGGCAGTATAAGATACACCTGTGCAGTAATCATGATGTCAGATCAGCATCTTGATGTGGCACACCTGTGAGGTGGGATGGATTATCTCAGCAAAGCAGAAGTGCTCACTATCACACATTTAGACAGATTTGTGAACAATATTTGAGAGAAATGGTAATATTGTGTATCTGGAATGAATTTTAGATCTTTAAGTCCATCTCATGAAAAATGGGAGCAAAAACAAAAGTGTTGCGTTTATATTTTTGTTGAGTGTAAATATACCGGAATTAGTACAATAGCTACTTTACATCCGTTGTACTAAGGCAGGTGAGAGCAGAAGAACATTTAGAGAATCACACAAAAGAGACAGAAGTGCACATAGACATGACAGCAACTTAACCACAACAGACCATTCTCTGAGTTTAAGAGGCCCAGAGAAGAAGAAAATCTACCTGTGTGAGCATGTTTGATTATTTTTCAACCAGTGTTTCAAAGTGTTCTTGAAGGTTGAGAAGGACCCACAGTTCCTGCCATGAGCAGGTCATGTGTTCCATGACTGTGATCCTCTGATAGACGTCACCATTTGGCCAAATTTGGTCCTGCGTCTCTGTATGTTCCTTACCTGGCCAGCCAAATGACATCTCTCTGTATTTCCTATACAGCGAGATACCATTTGGACACCCTCCATCCACCCTCGCTCCTCCGGTTAACAACGGACTCCGCGATTCTGATTCGTTCAAAGATGGTGACGTCAGTGCACCCGCCTTTGCCCGCAAAGTCACTCTTAGGCAGCGGAAGTTCCGCCTCAGTTTTGAATCAAGATGGCGCAATCTCTGATTGGTTCACTTAGCTGTCTGTCTACACGCAACCGCAGCGCATTTTGGACCAAGCGTTACCAGACTCACTCGCTGGTACAGCGATGAGTCATGGATTCTTCCAGGCAAGTATGTTCCAGTCTCCTCTTGTCAATGCTCTCATGTTAACTCGGTTAGTAGTTTTTTTACTTATAAAATCCATTAATGGTGCAGGAGGCATCCATAAATACCTTTAGATAACTTTCAAGATCCAAAATATTATACTTACTTAAGATGTTACAATAGTGATACTGTAGAGGCTTTTTGTCAAGCGTTTTCAAAGTTTTTTTGAAGAGGGACCTTAGGGGCTTCAGGATGGCCTCTGATGTATGAGACCATGTGATCTAGGCAGTAGTTTAGTAGTAGTGAGTAGTGTTTGCCCATCAACCAGAGTCAGCGGATCAATCCCAGCTCACTTCACCTGTCTTTCAGAATGTGTGTGTGTTTGTGAATGGTGGTTGGAGACCCCAGTGGCACAGATTGGCACCCCACCTTTTATCAGTCTATCCCAGGGCAGCTGTGACCAGAGTTACATTTACTTGAGTAACATTTTAACAAATTGTACTTTTCGGAGTACCTTTCTACCAACTTTTACTCCTACTTAAAATGGTTTGAACGATTAAGTTTTTCACATTTTTGTGTCAATCCCATCGAATTACATTCACTTCAAACTATAAATCAGTTGTTGTAACTCGACAGTTGCTCTTTAAGTAACTCTTACTTAAGTAGTACTTTTCCCAAATACTTTTCTACTCTTACTTGAGTAATTTCTTGGACCATTCTTTGTTCACTTACTTGAGTAATATTAAATACTTTGTATCCGTGATCCGTTAATAACTTTGTATCCGTGATGTTCTGCTTAAAGTACCAGATATTTTTTCATGTATTTAACTAAAATCCGTTACGCCCCAGCACAGATATATTGTATAAGCAGTTCTTATGGTGAAAATGACCAATGGCTACTGTCTGTATCTAACTGATCAATGTTTTAATCTCAGTTAGTATGCTAATGTTTGTCTGCTCTTGTCTGTGAAAGTGGTTATGAGCTCATTGAGGTGAATAATTAGAATGCTCAGAATGCAAAACTAGTTATGTTATTTTCATTTTTAATATTGTTAATTTCAGGTACTGCTCCTTTGACTTTTACAGTCCACACCTTGTATTGCTGATCACATTCAGTAATCATTTCCCTGCGAACTATTTCAATAAGATCCCTGCCAGCAGATTCCCGGTTATAACCTGCTTAGCTATAAATTGCTGTTATTTGGACGTCAGGTTTAAACACACTTCACTTGTCGTGGCCATATCTTTATTATTGCTGCGTCGTAAAAAGAAAAGTGCCACTTTAAGTCTCCCTTTAACTGCTCCCAGCTCGCCATCTGACAGGCTCTCATCCAGGGCCCCTTCACTGCCACTCATGCCCAACAACGCAGCTCTTTATGGGCTAGAGAGAAGAGCGAAGGTGCCATGGCCTCTGACACATCCTGTGTTCTCAGGGGGGTTAGAGGATGCTTGCAGATCAGATGTTCGGCTTGGGTGTATGTAGAGAGCCATAGTGCAGAGGAAGAGCAGTGGGCCCAGTGGAGAGATTTTACAACAGGAGAGGTCATGTCCTTTAACTACGAGGGTGAAGGGGGCGTGGCTTTTCGGTCAGTTATTGCACGTTAAGTCCTTCTCAAATGGATTTCCACGACAACAAAATGTACTTAAAGAGCCCATACTATGCTATTTTCTGATCTGTTATAATGTTGTTTCCTCATGACAAACATACCTGGAGTCTATATTAAACTAAAGATAAAAGGTAACTGTGACATCACAAGGTGGAACATTAACAATACTACAGCATGATTTAAAGCTCACAAGAGTTAATTTAGCATAATATAGGACCTACCACATACCCATTAAGGGCTCTATTTAATGTTAATCAATGTTGCAACATAACTAAATACATGTACCAATAACTCATAACTCATTTTGTTAATGCTATTACTCTTTCACTTGATGGTGTTGAGAATACAGTTTGTCTAAAGGAATACATTGGTGTACTATATGATGCAAGTATATGATGCAATTTTGGGCTGAAACACACAATATTCGTGAGAAAAAGGAACACAGCTCTTGTGGTGCATGCAATCCATCTCTCTGTAATTAGTGATAAATAAATGTAATGCAACTAAGCAGCTCCAGGTTTACTTATGAGGTACGTATGCTTCTTTCAATATTTTTCTAACCAGTTTATTTTAGTTTTATTATTTGCTTTTTTCCCTAAATATAATGCAATTTCAAAACATATACAGTCATACACAAAACTGCACTGTGGCAGGTAAAAAAGGTCAAGGTGAGCTCTTGACTGGAGGTACTTCAGTCCTGGCTGTTCTTGATTAAGTTTTGATCGCTTAAAAAAAAGACCTGTTGTGCTTGTGTCTTCTATATATACTCAACAAAAACATAAACGCAACAGTTTTGTTTTTGCTCCCATTTGTCCTGAGATGGACCCAAATTTCCAAAATTCACTCCAGATACACAACACTACCATTTCTCTCAAACATTGTTCACAAATCTGTCCAAATGTGTGACAGCGAGCACCTCTGCCCCGCCGAGATAATCCACCCCACCTCACAGGTGCGCCACATCAAGATGCCGATCCGACATCATGACCAGTGCACAGGTGCGCCCCAGACTGCCCACAATAAAAGGCCACCCCAAAATGTGCATTTTTTTTTGCTTTATTGAGGGTCTGGGGACTCAGAACCAGTCAGTATCTGGTGTGACCACCATTTGCCTCATGCAGTGCAACACAACTTCTTCGCATAGAGTTTATCAGATTGTCAATTGTGGCCTGTGGAATGTTGGTCCACTCCTCTTCAATGGCTGTGCGAAGTTGCTGGATATTAGTGGGAGCTGGTACACGCTGTCGTATACGCCGGTCAAGCACATCCCAAACATGCTCAATGGGTGACATGTCCGGTGAGTATGCTGGCCATGCAAGAACTGGGACATTTTCAGCTTCCAAGAATTGTGTACAGATCCTTGCAACATGGGGCCGTGCATTATCTTGCTGAAACATGAGGTGATGTTCATGGATGTATGGCACAACAATGGGCCTCAGGATCTCATCACGGTATCTCTGTGCATTCAAAATGCCATCAATAAAATGCACCTGTGTTCTTCGTCCATAACAGCCATTGAAGAGGAGTGGACCAACATTCCACAGGCCACAATTGACAATCTGATCAACTCTATGCGAAGAAGATGTGTTGCACTGCATGAGGCAAATGGTGGTCACACCAGATACTGACTGGTTCTGAGTCCCCAGACCCCCAATAAAGGGAAAAGAAAAAAAAAAAAATGCACATTTCGGGGTGGCCTTTTATTGTGGGCAGTCTGGGGCGCACCTGTGCACTGGTCATGATGTCGGATCGGCATCTTGATGTGGCGCACCTGTGAGGTGGGGTGGATTGTCTCGGCGGGGCAGAGGTGCTCGCTGTCACACATTTGGACAGATTTGTGAACAATGTTTGAGAGAAATGGTAGTGTTGTGTATCTGGAGTGAATTTTGGATCTTTGGGTCCATCTCAGGAAAAATGGGAGCAAAAACAAAAGTGTTGCGTTTATATTTTTGTTGAGTGTAGTTATAAATCACAATGTTGCTTTAAAATGACTTAATAAAAGAAACACTTCTGACTGACTTCTGTGTTAGAAAAGTGCGGTGGGAGCCATCATCACAACAAAGAGCCATGTAGCTGTCGGCCTCTCCTATGGATAGCTGTAGAGGGCGTATGCTGATGGTGGTGAAAACGGGGGTTAATCAGCAAAGTCAGTCTTGAAAATAAGCGATTAGAGATTGCTTAAAGATGGACAAATCACTCCAAATACAACTTAGAGCAAGGAAATGGTGTGGGGAAATGAGTATAACATGAAAAAGTAGATTTGGCATTATACGCCTGCTTTAACAAGCTATTATTTAAGCCACAGTACCAGCGTTATCATAAAAGCTATACTGTTGTGTGTATATTACCATTGTTGTGTTCATTTTTTGCAATATAACGTTATACATAGTGCTTTTTTAGCCCAAAACTGACACTACACCAAGTCATCACAGTTATAAGACATCAGCCCTGCTTATTCCCACATCCCAGCAGACATGAGTTATGGAGCAGAGATGTGAGGGGCCCATGGTCAGATCACTTACATCCCCGTTCATTACCTAGTGTCCCGGGAAGGTCCTGAGGGGGAACTGTATGTAAGTTGAGCAACTGTTAATATGACTCCCAGGGGAGACTTTAAACGTGACGTACCATCTTTTACCTGCACTCATCAAACCCTCTTCATGTCCTGACTTTTGCCCCCGTACAAAGTGTTCCCTTCAGTCAGCCCGCAGAGCTTAGTCAAGTGGAGACGGAAGCTTGAGCAGTGGAGTACCAAGGGTTTTCTTTGATGACCAGCCGTCAAGTAGAGCTTTTAGAATTCCTCACTTAAAAGACTGAATTTTGCCTGTGCCTGTTGTTTTGGACAGTTAGAGGCTGAGTCAGGATTTGGGTGGACTTGAGTGGTGCTTGGAGCAGTAGTTAGGCTAACTGAGAAGACTGTGGTGCAACTGCAAAACGGCCGGGGAAAGAAATAAAGAGCTGTTTGAGAGTGATAAAGAGGACAAAACGTGATCTGATGAAAAAGAGGAAGCTCAGAGGGACTAAATTTGTTTGTGCATTTAGCTAATAGAATTTCAGTTTTATTGTAGACCTAATATACTGTGGAGAAGAAAAATATTATCATTCTTTTTAACAGATTAAGATAGTTTTCTATTGGCTGTGGTCAGTGCTAAAAGTTACACCATGTAACTTTTAACGCAAAAATATACAAAAATAAAAACATGTTTCTTTTTTTCATTTTGGATGTTTTTATTGCACAAAATCACGTGTCTTGTACGTGGGCTTGCATCTCTACAAACCTGACTCTTACTTGGCCTGGCTATGGTATTCCACAGTATGGTTGATCTCCAGAGAGAATGTTCTGAAGTGTAGTTTTAACTTGGTATTTCTGTGGAGTCATGCAGGTGACTTTACAGTGTGTTGCTTTAACGGATGAGGTTGTGAATCCACCCATCGGGTACTGACTTGTTAACCCCTGTGTGTTGGTAACTGGATGGTCAGTTGAACCCTCTCCATTAACCAAAGCCACACTAGGCCCTTTGAGTTCTGTCAGAATTCCCATCCAGCTCATTGATTTGTTTTCATAAATCTAACTCTTGTATAAGAATGCACACCGGTCCACTCCACAAACAGTAATGTAGAAATCCCCTCCCTTCTCAGCGTGGAACAGCTGCTTATCAGACTGCTCCTGAGCCTTTCTGCCCTCACAGTGTTCAGTAGAGATTTGAGTAATGCTTCCACTCTACTCTAATTGTACACACAGACCTGAGCCCCTCTTCAAATAGTCATATCCCAGGAGGCCGTGCTGCTCCTGGTCTCAGCTGTTGAGGCTCTGGAGAACATCAGCTGTCTCACCCCACCCACCTCCTGTGCAACCTCTTTGGGATCACCACCTACAGTGCATCCCCTCCTCACATAAACAACCCTCTCCTCACATTATTATTTCAAGTTCAGATTATTTAATCCATATCTGAACTTTAAATCTTATTGTTGACCTGATAATAAAGGAGTAATGTCATAGGGACCTGATTTTACAAGTCCTCATGATACGAGTGTATACAGTAGTCGAGTTGTAAAATGAAACCAGGGGGGATGGTGAAATTTTTCTTTTTTTTTTATGTCACACACACACACACACACACACACACACATACAGTATATATACAGTATATATACACTCACCAGCCACTTTATTAGGTTATTAGGTATATATATATATATATATATATATATATTATGGCATGCCGTTTAGGAAATTAAAGAATATATTGAATGGATATGTCTGAATATATAGAATGAAGCCTGAATATATAGAATGAACGCTTGAATATATAAAATGAAGCCTGAATATATAGAATGAACGCTTGAATATATAAAATGAAGTCTGAATATATAGAATGAAGCCTGAATATATAGAATGAACGCTTGAATATATAAAATGAAGCCTGAATATATAGAATGAAGCCTGAATATATAGAATGAACGCTTGAATATATAAAATGAAGCCTGAATATATAAAATGAAGCCTGAATATATAGAATGAACGGTTGAATATATAAAATGAAGCCTGAATATATAGAATGAAGCCTGAATATATAGAATGAACGCTTGAATATATAGAATGGATATGTCTGAATATATAGAATGAAGCCTGAATATATAGAATGAACGCTTGAATATATAAAATGAAACCTGAATATATAGAATGAAGCCTGAATATATAGAATGAACGCTTGAATATATAAAATGAAACCTGAATATATATAGAATGAAGCCTGAATATATAGAATGAACGCTTGAATATATAAAATGAAACCTGAATATATAGAATGAACGTTTGAAAATATAAAATGAAACTTGAATATATTGAATGGATGCTTGAACGCGAGGCGGGTGCACCACCGGCATGAAACAGGAAAGGAGGACACTTGTGTCCAAAAAGGAGTACAAAGGCCCTAAAGTGAGGACACCTTGTTTTTTTTTGTTTGTTTTTTTTTCCCTCGGGGAAAACAAAGAATGTGCGCTGAGAATGTGCACTGCTCGCACATTCTGCATTTCGGATGTCGCGCACAGGAATTCCAAGCAGACCACCCAGCTCACTGAGCTGAGGCGGGACTTGTTCCATCTCGCAGATGGCCATGCGGTCCACGGACTGCACTCAGGGCTCAGCGAGTATGCACCGCCTCGACTGCAGACTGAGACCACGCTCCGAACCGTGCACTCGCTGAAATGGGAAACGGCGAACATTGCAGAGTAGCAAGTGTAAATAATGGGTGGGGATTTATGACGATTTATGCAACGAAAGGAGGACAAAACGTAAAAACGGAGGACACGTGACAGACGGCCGGACAGACAGCTCTAAAACCGGACTGTCGTGGGACCATTCGTCCGGACGAAATCCGGACGAATGGTCACCCTATGCACTAAAGCCGTGTCCCAGTTCGAGGGCTGCAGCCTCCGTTGGCTCCATTTTTGGCCACACGACGGCATGACACGGCCTGTCCTATTTCATACAGCCCAAAACACGGAGCGAAAACATGGAGCAAAAAGCCCGTCCGGAGAGCGGAGAAAACATGTGAGTATACGCTTTTAACTTTAGGAAATCATTACTAACGCAACCGTAAATGTAAAATACGGCCACACACCACAAAACTGTCAAATAAGTTTGTTTTTTTTAACTGCGTGAACCTCGGAGCTTTGAGGGAAAGTTTAGCCAGGGCTCTCAAGTCTCACGCATTGAGAGTGTGACACACGCAATTTGAGGTGTTCACACGCAACACATGGTATTTCTCACGCTGAAATTTAGTTATGCAATTCAAGCGCAGCGCTTCTGTGCCCAGAAATCGGTTCAGGCACCACGCGGTTTCAGCGCCATTCGTCCCCCACCCTCCCATCCCCCCGCTCCTCGCAGAAAAAAAATAGTCACTCGCAACCCCTCCCCCCGGAAATTACGCAGTCACACGCACGACCCCGCTCGAAAGTTGAGAGCCCTGGTTTAGCTAGTAATCTGCTAACTCGATGGAAAGTCAGTTCAAACTTTCTTATTTGGACAGATGTCCATCAAACACTTTTTATATTTTTACTGTCAGGGGAAAAAGACTACAGAGGCATTATTGAAGGTATGAACTCCTTCGCCTCGTTTTCACGGACAGGGGACTAAACACTTGGCCAGTGTAGCTCGTATGATAAAACCCACATTATTTCATGCAGTAAACTTAAAAGACACAGTTTGACTATATCAAAGTTTATTTTTTACTTGTAAATAACGTAATATAAGCCTCCATTGTATGCATTTAATTCTGGGAATGCATTACTTGTTTTTTTACAATCTGTGCATGTTTGTAAAGTGAAGAGTAAATACCACTGCCTGGACAGGTCAGTTTTAAGATGGACATTAGGCTCATTTAACAGGTGCAGACACTGGTGTAGATACTAGACACCTGTGTCTGTTATGTTCATCACATCTAATGTAACAATGAGAAAACTGTTTGAAATGTTTGATATGAATGTTCTTTTCTCATCTGCAGCCTCCTATATGAGGACACAACACTGCTGGGGCCACAGAACTGTTGGCTGAGGAGATGCTCATGGGTCATGAAATTGGTCAAATGCAGAAGACAAGGTAAAGCTACTAAACTGCCCTGGAGGTGTGCTGACCCAGACGTCTGCCAGACGTCATGCTCATATTGAAACCATTATTTAAATAGTAAAAATACACATTACTCATATTTGTGGGATTCCTCTATTAATTTAGCTGTTTCGATTATTTAAACTAGCTTTGGATCTTGATGTACATGTACTGTGAACCTAATTTTCCTGTAATAGTTTTCTTAATGTGTGTGTAATTATGTTTTTACATTGCAGGACAGGACTTTGAACCAATCAGACATAAGACACATTCTGCTCTTCCTCCTCCAGAAGACAAGAGATGCAGCTTAGTGGCCCGAGTACATTGGATCATGTCTCCACTGTTTTGTGTCCAGACTCACTGAGGAGGATGTCCAGACTTAATTAACAGACAGTTAATGATGTTAACACCCTTTTCCATACATGTTGTTACCATTAGACAATGACACGATTTATCTATAATAATCAGCATTGGGGATATGATTAAATGACTAAATGGGTAAGGCAAATAACAGTAACATAACATAGTAACATAGCATAACGGCTCAACTCAGACATTTCCTACATAACTATGTCCTGTGTCCTTGCCTTTGACTAAGAAGAACTTTGGATTTTAGCACACAAAACTCTGAATCTATGTCATGGTATTTCACGTCCTGTACATGACCACAGACAACATATTCGTAGGCGTCCAGTGACTTATAGGCTCGCAATTTCTCCCTTGTGTACACACTGGGTTTCTCTATTAAATAAGTATAAATATCTGGCCACTGTATATTAGGCCACTTGCCAACATCATCCACCCACTCACTGATCGCATTAGGATCTGGCAGTCGGACCCCATTTGCCAAAGTCAGCTTGTTGAGGTAACATTCGCGATCTTTTGACGAAAGTCCCTTTGCATACACTGACGAGTTGCGGAGTTCTGCCATGCTTCCGTTGCCAGCTGCGCGTGCAACCGCGCCTTTGTTTACTAACAGAAAAAGGGTCTATAAATGGCTTATCTGTGGACATTGTAAATATAAGTTATATAGTAAAACCGGATAAATGTGACGAAGATGGTTCAGAGGAAACCGGACATTATTAATGTTTAAGTGACTGTAAGGGGCGGGATTCAAAAAGTTAACACTTCTTCCCATAACCCTTTGAGATATGTTTACTTCTGTAAAGAAATTATATTAATATGCCTACATGTACATGTATACGTGTAATGTATTATGTACTGTATATTGACTTTGTGACATACTCAATAAAAATTCATCATCCATTCATTACAAATAAATGAGATACTGTACAGTTTATTACTAGTCATTACATTTTAAGTACTGTACAGCGGTGTAGGAAAATATAGATTTTTGCAACTCCTCTTTTATCTTTAAATTTTCAGCTCGTAGTGCGTCACACTCCTGTCGCAGGTTGACATAGTCTGCCTGAAGTTGACTCTGTCTCAGGTTCAGATCATCATACACTGTCTTTGGAACTGGGAGATCCTCTTCACCTTTAAGATAGAAAAGTGAATAATTAGTACGTGGTGCAACCAGTGCAGTAAGTTTAAGTTGTAAGTGCATTCCAGGTAGTTATACGATTTAAGCAAAGAAAGAACATTCTTGGAAGGGATGGGTTTTCAAGAATTTCATCTTACAATCAATAAGTTGATTGTAAGATGAAATATATTCATACCGGGACAATGATCCAGGCTGCATTCTTGTTCTTCTTCTTGGTTTAGAAGAAACAGAACTTGCTGAAGTGTTAGCTCTGTCTGCTCACTTCATGTTCCTATGGTACCTAACAAACAAAATATCGGAAATTAAATTAGCAAACATTAAAGTGCAACACAGGACAACATTTATATGCACAAGCAGATTCATACCTAACCATTAAATAACCATAAATAAATAAATGAACAGTACAGTACAGAACAATTTTTGGCGCTTGAATTGCGTGAGAAATGCCGTGTGAGCGTGTGAACACGTCGAATTGCGTGTTGAGAGCCCTGGTTGTCTAAAGAGCAAACTTAAACTACAAAGCAACTAATGAGTGTTATATAAATGAAGTTATTACCTGATGGTTCTCAGTTTGTTTTATCATCACCGCGCCGCACCGTCAGTGCGCGCTGAGAGGGGCGGGGAGGAGGGAGCGGGACATTTTTAACGGATTCATGTAAGAATCTGGTCAATGCACCGGGCCCGCGTCTCACCATGGGCAGTTCGGCTCTGGGCCGCGCGTATTCCGCGCGTAAGCCGTCGGGGGTGACACGTTACGCACAGACGGAGACACCGGGACCGGAGTCGGTGCGTCTCAGAGGAGACGTGGCACCGGGACTGAAGCTCAGGACGTCCCCTCCCCCTGTTCAGGGGGCGGCGCTGAAAACGCGCGGAGCCTGCATAAACTAAGCCACACAGACCGATTTTCTGGGCACAAAAAAAATAATAAAATAAAACAAAAACAGTAATCAGCGTGAGAAATGCCATGTGTGGCGTGTGCGCGTGTGAATACGTCGAATTGCGTGTGTCACACTCTCAATGCGTGAGCCTTGAGAGCCCTGTGTACATGTTTATTTACTAGCCTAGCCTGCTAGCTGCTAACCAAGCCTAACACCAGCTTATGAAAATTCAGCTACATTTCATTATTAATTTACATCATACAGACAATCACTAATGTAAACTGGGCTTTCCAGCTAAATAGACAACCTTACCTGATATAAAGTGGGCGCTGCAGACGCGAGCATTTCTGAATATGTTTTCATTCCAGTCAACGCGTTTGATCGCCTGCAGCCACAGACGGCGCCTGTTGCTTTGAAATGGTCGTGATCCTCTTGGAATCCGGTAAAACTTTAGTCCGCTGGTAGAATATCGATTTTGGCAACCATACACACAACAACCAGACATTTTGCTGAAATTGGAAGCTGGAATGTGCTGGAAAAGTTCGTGTCTCTAAATGAATAGGGAGTAATGGCACGTCCATTGCCAAATGCGCGCGCAGCTTTTTTGTCACCGCCCCCATAAAAGGGTGAACGCTTGAATATATAAGATGAAACTTGAATATATTGAACGAACGCTTGAATATATAAGATGAAACTTGAATATATTGAACGAACGCTTGAATATATAAGATGAAACTTGAATATATTGAACGAACGTTTGAATATATAAGATGAAACTTGAATATATTGAATGAACGTTTGAATATATACTTGAGTAAGCTTTTACACACATGTACTCAAATTACAAATAAAAAAAACATTAGTATTTTAATTTATTAAAAAAACAACTATGGAGCATGTTTGGGTTGGTAGGGGAAACCGGAGTGCCTGGAGGAAACCCACCCAGACACAGGGAGATCATACAAACTCCACACAGAAAGGCCCGGGCGACCTGAACCTTCTTGCTGTGAGGCATGAGTGCTAGTCACTCAGCCACCGTGCCGCCAACAGAGGGAAAAAAAAAACATTACACATTTATACATCCACGTAGTAATTATTCACTTTTCTATCTTAAAGGTGAAGAGGATCTTCCAATTCCAAAGACAGTGTATGATGATCTGAACCTGAGACAGAGTCAACTTCAGGCAGACTATGTCAACCTGCGACAGGAGTGTGACGCACTACGAGCTGAAAATTTAAAGATAAAAGAGGAGTTGCAAAAATCTATATTTTCCTACACCGCTGTACAGTACTTAAAATGTAATGACTTGTAATAAACTGTACAGTATCTCATTTATTTGTAATGAATGAATGATGAATTTTATTGAGTATGTCACAAAGTCAATATACAGTACATAATACATTACACGTATACATGTACATGTAGGCATATTAATATAATTTCTTTACAGAAGTAAACATATCTCAAAGGGTTATGGGAAGAAGTGTTAACTTTTTGAATCCCGCCCCTTACAGTCACTTAAACATTAATAATGTCCGGTTTCCTCTGAACCATCTTCGTCACATTTATCCGGTTTTACTATATAACTTATATTTACAATGTCCACAGATAAGCCATTTATAGACCCTTTTTTCTGTTAGTAAACAAAGGCGCGGTTGCGCGCGCAGCTGGCAACGGAAGCATGGCAGAACTCCGCAACTCGTCAGTGTATGCAAAGGGACTTTCGTCAAAAGATCGCGAATGTTACCTCAACAAGCTGACTTTGGCAAATGGGGTCCGACTGCCAGATCCTAATGCGATCAGTGAGTGGGTGGATGATGTTGGCAAGTGGCCTAATATACAGTGGCCAGATATTTATACTTATTTAATAGAGAAACCCAGTGTGTACACGAGGGAGAAATTGCGAGCCTATAAGTCACTGGACGCCTACGAATATGTTGTCTGTGGTCATGTACAGGACGTGAAATACCATGACATAGATTCAGAGTTTTGTGTGCTAAAATCCAAAGTTCTTCCTAGTCAAAGGCAAGGACACAGGACATAGTTATGTAGGAAATGTCTGAGTTGAGCCGTTATGCTATGTTACTATGTTATGTTACTGTTATTTGCCTTACCCATTTAGTCATTTAATCATATCCCCAATGCTGATTATTATAGATAAATCGTGTCATTGTCTAATGGTAACAACATGTATGGAAAAGGGTGTTAACATCATTAACTGTCTGTTAATTAAGTCTGGACCTCCTCCTCAGTGAGTCTGGACACAAAACAGTGGAGACATGATCCAATGTACTCGGGCCACTAAGCTGCATCTCTTGTCTTCTGGAGGAGGAAGAGCAGAATGTGTCTTATGTCTGATTGGTTCAAAGTCCTGTCCTGCAATGTAAAAACATAATTACACACACATTAAGAAAACTATTACAGGAAAATTAGGTTCACAGTACATGTACATCAAGATCCAAAGCTAGTTTAAATAATCGAAACAGCTAAATTAATAGAGGAATCCCACAAATATGAGTAATGTGTATTTTTACTATTTAAATAATGGTTTCAATATGAGCATGACGTCTGGCAGACGTCTGGGTCAGCACACCTCCAGGGCAGTTTAGTAGCTTTACCTTGTCTTCTGCATTTGACCAATTTCATGACCCATGAGCATCTCCTCAGCCAACAGTTCTGTGGCCCCAGCAGTGTTGTGTCCTCATATAGGAGGCTGCAGAGGAGAAAAGAACATTCATATCAAACATTTCAAACAGTTTTCTCATTGTTACATTAGATGTGATGAACATAACAGACACAGGTGTCTAGTATCTACACCAGTGTCTGCACCTGTTAAATGAGCCTAATGTCCATCTTAAAACTGACCTGTCCAGGCAGTGGTATTTACTCTTCACTTTACAAACATGCACAGATTGTAAAAAAACAAGTAATGCATTCCCAGAATTAAATGCATACAATGGAGGCTTATATTACGTTATTTACAAGTAAAAAATAAACTTTGATATAGTCAAACTGTGTCTTTTAAGTTTACTGCATGAAATAATGTGGGTTTTATCATACAAGCTACACTGGCCAAGTGTTTAGTCCCCTGTCCGTGAAAACGAGGCGAAGGAGTTCATACCTTCAATAATGCCTCTGTAGTCTTTTTCCCCTGACAGTAAAAATATAAAAAGTGTTTGATGGACATCTGTCCAAATAAGAAAGTTTGAACTGACTTTCCATCGAGTTAGCAGATTACTAGCTAAACTTTCCCTCAAAGCTCCGAGGTTCACGCAGTTAAAAAAAACAAACTTATTTGACAGTTTTGTGGTGTGTGGCCGTATTTTACATTTACGGTTGCGTTAGTAATGATTTCCTAAAGTTAAAAGCGTATACTCACATGTTTTCTCCGCTCTCCGGACGGGCTTTTTGCTCCATGTTTTCGCTCCGTGTTTTGGGCTGTATGAAATAGGACAGGCCGTGTCATGCCGTCGTGCGGCCAAAAAATGGAGCCAACGGAGGCTGCAGCCCTCGAACTGGGACACGGCTTTAGTGCATAGGGTGACCATTCGTCCGGATTTCGTCCGGACAGTCCGGTTTTAGAGCTGTCTGTCCGGCCGTCTGTCACGTGTCCTCCGTTTTTACGTTTTGTCCTCCTTTCGTTGCATAAATCGTCATAAATCCCCACCCATTATTTACACTTGCTACTCTGCAATGTTCGCCGTTTCCCATTTCAGCGAGTGCACGGTTCGGAGCGTGGTCTCAGTCTGCAGTCGAGGCGGTGCATACTCGCTGAGCCCTGAGTGCAGTCCGTGGACCGCATGGCCATCTGCGAGATGGAACAAGTCCCGCCTCAGCTCAGTGAGCTGGGTGGTCTGCTTGGAATTCCTGTGCGCGACATCCGAAATGCAGAATGTGCGAGCAGTGCACATTCTCAGCGCACATTCTTTGTTTTCCCCGAGGGAAAAAAAAAACAAAAAAAAAAACAAGGTGTCCTCACTTTAGGGCCTTTGTACTCCTTTTTGGACACAAGTGTCCTCCTTTCCTGTTTCATGCCGGTGGTGCACCCGCCTCGCGTTCAAGCATCCATTCAATATATTCAAGTTTCATTTTATATATTCAAACGTTCATTCTATATATTCAGGTTTCATTTTATATATTCAAGCGTTCATTCTATATATTCAGGCTTCATTCTATATATTCAGGTTTCATTTTATATATTCAAGCGTTCATTCTATATATTCAGGCTTCATTCTATATATTCAGACATATCCATTCTATATATTCAAGCGTTCATTCTATATATTCAGGCTTCATTCTATATATTCAGGCTTCATTTTATATATTCAAGCGTTCATTCTATATATTCAGGCTTCATTCTATATATTCAGGCTTCATTTTATATATTCAAGCGTTCATTCTATATATTCAGGCTTCATTTTATATATTCAAGCGTTCATTCTATATATTCAGGCTTCATTCTATATATTCAGACATATCCATTCAATATATTCTTTAATTTCCTAAACGGCATGCCATAATATATATATATATATATATATATATATATATATATATATATATATATATATATATATATGCTTTTTTTCCCTTCTTTTTTCATTTATGTGACTATATATATATTTTCCAGCGGGGGGTGTGGGGGTCCTCCCCCAGAAAATTTTGCAGTTCTTAGATGCAATTTCCTGCATTCTAGTCCATTTTAGGGTGACTTGCTAGACATAGCAAATCCTAAATCTCATGTGATTCATAGCTTGTATTCTCAGTTGCATGGCCTCCACAAGACAATACTATTTATCGGAAAGAAACAATAACCACTTAACTATGGACATCTAGAGATTATTATGTAAACAACAATGCAATAATACAATTGAGAAGACAAATTACTTCATACTCATAGTACTTGTAATAAATCTTTTTGTAATTATTGTCTATTAAAACCTCAGCAAACATTTCTGAATCTTCTCATGTGAAGTAAAGTCCATTTTTTATTTCAAATGCAAGAACAAATTTAAAAACAGCATCTTCCAAATGTATTAATATAAAACATAAATGTAAACTGAGATTTTTTTTTAACTTGAGGGAGCCAAACAGAAGAAAAAATAAGATAACTGTAGAAAGATGGACTAGTCAAAAGTAAGTCTATGCAGATGAAGACAATACAGACAAATATATACAGAGGTAGGTAGATAGCTCCAGTTGCAGCATGTTGCTGCGGACTGTCAGCTGTAGAAAACAGCAGTGGTCAAGTCAAGTCAGTTTTATTTCTATAGCACATTTACAGACAGACAAATACAGATTAGCCTTGATCAGTGACGGATTGGGATTTAAAGAAAACGCGAAAAACTGCGGCTACTTCCCGATGCGCATTAACCTCCCGGAGAAGTGTGTGCGCGGACACGGTGCACCTGCTCACCGTACCGGCGCGAGGCCGCGCGTCTCACCTGGGGCTTCGAGTATGAGACCTCGGGACCACGTCCACGGCTAACAACCGCGGCAATGCAAGATCTCCTTACTGCAGTAGCATTAGTCAAGGATTCCTCCGTTCAATAACGCAAATGTTCGCGTCGTTTAGATACTTCACTACCTAGCATCAACCGGTTTCATTTCAGCCTTTCAGTCTTGCTCGATAGAAAGTGTAAGATAGGCTCCAAACTAGCATTCATTATTAGCTATGTGTTGTTATCGCTATGTCGGTCCACAAATTAAATTAGCTTACATTGGTTGTATGCTCATAAAAAGCATGACTGATGACTCTTGACTTACCTTCTGAATCGTTGTTCTTTGCTATCTTAAAACAGAAGTTCCTTAGGTCCAGCTGTCCACTCCGCTTGGCCATGATGCTGTTCCATTCATCTGGCGCGAGCGCGAGGTTATGAATAAAACTCCTCGCGGCACACGCGGGTCCCGCGCGCGCCGTCCCGACTGAACAGCCTCACTCACGGTAACCTACTATCACATAGGTAATAGGCTGATTATCACAAAGCCCCCTAAATGTCGAATGGTAATTCTATTTCCAGTGTTAAATAGAAGTCATTTTCCACATGCACTGATAAAATGCCACAAGGGATGGAAGAAGGGATGATCATTTTATAAGAGGGATGATTTTGACTACTTTTACCACCAGGGGGGATGCCATCCCCCCCCATCCCCCCTCAACTCAAGTACTGAGTGTATATAGATTTAGTCGCCATAAAGTGAAACCCTTCCAAATGCACGCACACGCGCACACACCCACCCACACACACACACACGCACGAACGCACGCACACACACACACACACACACACACACACACGCACGAACGCACGCACACACACACACACACACACACTTATGTAGGGTTTCTACGTTTTTTGAGGTTATTAAAGGGATATGCCACCCCCAGGTCAAATTTGGGCATCTCCCCACAGTCCAGAGACTAAAATAAGTGGTGGAAAGCGTTTTCCTGCTCACCCAGCCATTGTCCGAGTCTGTCAGCACTGACCGCCGCGGTATCTGCAGCTCCTCCGCCTTAGACTGGAGTCTAACGTCGCCAGAGAAAGATTTCGGCCAAAAGGAATGAATTTGCTCGATGCGTTTCCCAATTACTTTGTGTGTAGTGCGCATTCATATCGAGTGCAAATAAATGTGCAAATCAACACGGAGAGCTTGACTTGGTCATTTTGGGTGGGAACTATTTTCCAGTGCGGAAGAATAAAGCCGAATCACGCAGCACGCTGCCAGGGGAATCCCTGTTACGCACCAGGAAGGGAGTTCCCCTGTTGCACAGCGTGGTGCGTGATTCGGCTTTATTCTTCCGCACTGGAAAATAGTTCCCACCCAAAATGACCAAGGCAAGCTCTCCGTGTTGATTTGCACATTTATTTGCACTCGATATGAATGCGCACTACACACAAAGTAATTGGGAAACGCATCGAGCAAATTAATTCCTTTTGGCCGAAATCTT
Organism: Paratrypauchen microcephalus; assembly: GCA_036785185.1. Classification (NCBI taxonomy): domain Eukaryota; kingdom Metazoa; phylum Chordata; class Actinopteri; order Gobiiformes; family Gobiidae; genus Paratrypauchen; species Paratrypauchen microcephalus. The sequence continues at coordinate 5,704,681 of JAVJIX010000040.1, read as the reverse complement.
TCTCTGGCGACGTTAGACTCCAGTCTAAGGCGGAGGAGCACCAGATACCGCGGCGGTCAGTGGCGACAGACTCGGACAATGGCTGGGTGAGCAGGAAAATGCTTTCCACCACTTATTTTAGTCTCTGGACTGTGGGGAGATGCCCAAATTTGACCTGGGGGTGGCATATCCCTTTAAGAACCCTAACCTAACCTATCTTAACAGATATCTGTTAACTTTACGACTGATTTACGTAATGGGGACCTATTTTTTTTGCTCCATAAATGAATCAAGTCCCTAGACTAAATTGAATGTGTACGCAGATCTTAATCCTTACACTGTGAGAAATACTTGCCCACCCTACCCCCTCCTCTCACACAATCGTTTTTTGGGGATATTATATTGACTTATATTCAATTTGCGGAGAACGATACTAACCTTAATCATTTCCTAACCTTTACCTAAACCCTGACCTCAACCTATTTTAACCCACATCAGAACTGTTGTTTTGGTTGATAATGAGACGGGTTATTCACTCAAAGTATTGATCTCATTTCACAGTCATTTCAAACAGTCTCTTACTTGTGACCATTGAACTGCATCATCAACTTTATTGTTCTATAAAGGCAAAATTCAAATGGATTTATGGATTACATACATTTAAATTTTCCAAGAATTTTTATGGATGAAACCAAAACATTCCATGATACCATTATGAGGTACTCTACAGAACACCTTTGGAACAAACTTTACAAACAAAGGATTGCATTTAAAAAAAAATATATATATTATGCCTTATGCCTGTTGGGAGGCTCTGGGAATCATTTGTCGACAGTTCCTTGAGGACCTGTGCAGATTTAGGACTCTCCTCTCTTCGCCTTTTCTCAGAATTACACTCATTCAGCACAAGTGAAAGCAGCAGGGCCTAAAGGAGCTGTCCTGGGCCCCTCATTCACACAGCCTCGGCCCCTAATCTGAGCTGGGACGTCCCACTTGGAGAATAGGCCCAGAGCACACATCAAGCAGCAGCTTCAGGACTAAAGACTGGGGGACAATAGGGAACATTTCATGCTTTAATTTGAGCTGTCCCATTTGAAGAACTTTTAGCCTCACGTGGATCCAGAGACATTCCACTCACTCACATGGACTCTATTCATATTTTTACATTAGATTCATTATTTTTGATTGATAAAATTGCATAATATGTTGCTGTGAAATACATGAAATTGCATGATAAGTTGGTACAATTTACAATATCCACTTTGGTCTTTCATCAGCCTTAATTTATGTATCTTGAGTAAAGATCTTTTAATACATTGTTCAGTGCTTAACTTAATGTGTCAGGAAGTACAATGTAGATCCTTGTCATTGCTGTAACGTTAATTAGAATTTTTGTTCCCCTTTTTTTAATCAAATTGATGAACATCTGGTTGCATGGCTCTGTTATGTACTTCAGCATTGTAACATATTTTCCTTCAACTCAAAACATTTGCAATAACAAATCTCCCAGATAGGTATTGTCTAAAATACCTGTTTATAATCCTGATATAAGGTTTAACTACAAGTTTACCTGTTCTATAGAATTGATCTTGTTCACCAAAAATCTACAGCCCTCACCTCCAGTAACATGATTTACTGGAGGCAGACTTGCTTAATTCAAAACACTTGGCTATTGATGTTTGGAAGTCCAATTAACATAAACCTGAATTCATAGTTATAAACTAATGGTGCTGATTTTATGTTAAACCATGGTATAAAATGACTAAAAATTGTCTCTATTGCTATCATTATTGTGATTGGAGTGAGCAATATGAGGTGTATTGCCCAAATTCACAACAATATATACAATTGGTGTAGTTTGAACTGGTTACCCTCTGGCTCATGGGTGAACCTCTGTCAATATTATTATTGTGACTGGAGTGAGTAATATGAAGTGTCTTGCTCAAGGACACAACTACAGTAAATGATTAGTGTAGTTTGGGCAAACACTTAACCCATTGTACTAGTCTCTACCATATTAAAAGTTTGACATCAAATAGTACATCTGTGTCTTTCCTTTGCTCAAGAACACAACAACAGTATATGATTGGCATAGTTTGAACTGGTTTCTCTTTGGCTGTGAAGCAAACACTCAACTCACTACACCACACCACACCACACCACACACTACAATAATATACAAGTTTGAAACTTTGACATAAAATTAATGAATTTTGCCATATCAATATGTTTAAGATCTATTGTTCAGCTGTAGCTCTCTCTCTGTTTCTCTCTCTCTCTTGCTCTAAAAGTAAGCATTATATTTGATTCCAACAGGCAATAAATCATAGTTTAGTTTAGTTTAGAATTAACCTTTCTTATTGCCAATTTAATCTTTTGATTTCTTTTATCATGTATTATATTATGTTATGGGCGGCAGTAGCTCAGTTGGTAGAGCATTTGTCCACTGATCCAAAGGTTGGCGGTTCAAATCCCGCTCTTGACATAAGAAACATCAGTGGTTGAGCGGTCAGATCCACTGACCCACAGGTTGGTACGATTCCAGCTCCCACAGATGAATGCTGCCGTTGTGTCCTTGGGCAAGACACTTAACCCTCCTCGCCCCCAGTGTCTGCGTACACTGGTGTGTGTGAATGGGTGAGTGGTTCCTTGTTGTAAAGCGCTTTGGGTGCCTTGAAGGTGGAAAAGCGCTATATAAAGATGTGACCATTTACCATTTACCATGTTTGTACATTCACTTTACCCATTTCTGCATAAAAAAACAAGTCACCACAGTATGTGGCTGACATGTGAATTAAACAATGTGAAAAAAAAAAAAAACTTGAATAAGTACTAAATAAAGGCCAGTGCACACATTTAAAAAAAAAATATATTTTTAATAATGGTAATGGTTGGAGGTGCTTTAGCGCTGTGGATGCCTGGGCGCCCTCCTCTGCTCCTCCACTACGGCCGAAACAACAAAACATCAGTTCAGTAGACGCAGTTCCTCTTGTGCTAAGAAGAGTTCAGAAGACAGCTCCTGCACCTTCCTGGACAGTTTATTATTTTCTTTGTTGGTTAGATCTCCACCTACATCAATACGTGTGGTTTGAGTTTCTGCAAAGACGCAACAAACCATCAAACTTTGAGTGGATATGAAGTATTGCAAATGTGATGTACAGTGTGAGGATAAACTTCTCTCTCCAGCTTCTGTAGCCCTAGCTCATGAGGCTGCTCCTCTGGCTTTGACTCTTGCCTGTTTCTGAAGCTTCTGTTCACACAGTCCATGCGTTTTGTGTCCGTTTCTTGGTTGGACTAAGTTTTAAAGTCTTGTTAAAGAGCTGTTTGCCCCTCTCTGCCCCTCACTCTGTCCTGCTGTTTCTTTTCTTCTGCTGCTGCACCAGGAGCAGGGGAAGGGGTCGAATTGGCGCTACAGGCAGCAATGCGTTATGGGAACTGTAGTTCAAATTGTCTTAAGCATTTTATCGGCGGGCCACTATTAATAGGAATTAGAAATTGTCTTGTGGGCCAATAGAAATGGTCTGCCGCATTTGTCCCATGTTAAATCATCTGTCAAATATAAAAATATACCCTGGATGTCTTTTTACTTATTGCCCTATACTTCAAATGCATACTGACTATATTTATATTTTGCCCATATATTCAAAGATATTCCTTGCTGATCACATTAGAATAAACTGTGATCTGACTAGTGGTGCACGTGTTGCATATCTGGGTGTGTTACAGAGGAGACCGTGGGGGCCGCCTGAGGGTGTATGCCCCCAGCTATTCTTCATTACCCCAACAGCCCCCTGCAACCTGCTGCACCAGCCCTCATCTCTCATTCTCCTGTTATCATGGCCTACTTTCGGCAACAACAACCAGATTTAGAGAGAAAAAAAAAATCACACCGAATTTCTGGTGCTGTTGCTAGGAAACCATGGCTGTAAAATATTTTGGCTTGGGTAGGTGCACCTGCTTCATCAGGACAGGCAGTTTGCATGCATTTGTTTTTTGAATTTGAGGGTCTTGATCAGAAATAGTTTACAAAGGTCCCGGTGATAGGAGATGGGAGATAGCAGGTGGCTGGGCTGGCAGGTGTCCTTTTGACAAGACCGAACAAATCAAGTGCTAAAGTAGTAGTGGGCTGACTTAAGGTAATGCTGTGCAATTTACTGATTATATTTGATTTCAAAACACTATAAACCAATTTTTTGAATCTGCTGTTACACTAAAAAAAATATGTTGACCCTATTCAAATACATCATGTCTTCCTTTTCCATTTAAATGTACAGTGGTACCTCACCTTGCGAAATTAATTCATTCCAGAAGTGGTTTCGTAATGTGAATTTTTCGTAAGTTGAGTAGCTATTTCAATGGAAAAGGCCTGATCCGTTCCAAGTTTTTTTTTAATTTTTTTTATAGTGTAACATTGTGTTCTGCTTCCTGATTGGCTAAGAGACTGTAGAGCCATGACTAAACATGGAATAAACCAGGTCTAGACCAGAACTAAACCAGGACCGGACCAGGTCCAGACCCGGACCAAACTGGGACCAGACCAGGATTAAATCACCCCGTGCGGCTTTCCGCTGGCCAACACATTCTGTTGAAAATCTATGAAAGTTCGAATGTTCAAACGAGAGAGAAATGCGAGAAAAGCCCAACTCCAGTCTGACAAAAGCGTAGAATGTGTGTGGTGAGGCATTTACAGCCCTAAAACATGTAGAACAATTGCAAAATACAAAGTTGTCCTACCTCGTGGACCTCTCCCACCGCGGGCCACCTCTGGAACCTAACCCCGTGTGTGTTGATAAAGTGTATTTACGTTTCGACCAGGGAGTAATTCAATGTAGAACCGCCACTGACTTATAGGTATGTGTTTGGGCAAAAATAACATTTTTGTTTGAGTCTATAAACTACTGACAACATTTCCCCCAAATTCCAAATAAAAATATTATGGTTTAGAGCATTTATTTGCAGAAAATGACAAATGGTCAAAATAACAAAAAAGTAGTATACATAAAGTATACATGTTTTCAGAGCTCAAACAACACAAAGAAACAAGATCAAATTCATTTTAAAACAACATAATACTAATGTTTACACTTAAGAAGAGTTCAGAAATCAATATTTGGTGCAATAACCCTTATTTTTATTCACAGCTTTCATGCGTCTTGGCATGCTCTCCACAAAGTCTTTCACATTGTTCTTGGGTGACTTTATTCCACTCCTGGTGCAAGACTGAAGTAGCTCAGCTTTGTGTTTGTGTTGGAATTCAACAGACGCTGGAATGGAATGGCTGTAATACATGTAGAGATGCTGATTTCAGAAAAAAAAATGCAATGGTCTCTTATTTTTTTCCAGAGCTGTACATATACATGATACAAAACAGATCTTCACAAACCTGATGTGATGTAGTATCATTCATGAAACGCATGCCAGTTGTAATTTGAAGGGGGAGTGACTTACCACAGGAAGTAACAGGAGGGGGGTTGTTCGTCTTTGCCATTGTTAAGATATTTCAGTTGAAATGAACTAACTGAAATTAGTGTGGCAACATTTTTTGATGAAATTGCAATTGTCCTTGACCATTATTATTCAGTGACTGCAAACATACTGATAGTAACCTTAAACTTCACCTGATTATTTGGTACGGCACTGATATAACTTCTGTAACCTGTTTGCCAAATGTGCAGCACAAAAGCGGGTCATTGGTTATAATAGGGTATCACAGTGTACAGTGGAGGTGCTAAGAGCTCCAGAGGTGAGTGTGACTACATAACCCTGGGTTGAGCTGTGGGTACGGTCTAATCTCTGGTTGGCTCTTTGTGGCCCAGTCAGGTTAGCCCTACATCTGCATGGGGCCACTTTAAAGGAATATTCAGGAAAAAAGGACCTGTTTAATAACTGGACTTACATAGGACTAAATATAGAGCAAATCTGAAGAGGGAGTGCAGGAGAGCTGTGAGGATTAGAAGCACTTGAGTGTCAATTTGAAAATCCGCCTACTCGCACTAATGTCTGATTGGCTTGGGTCTGCAGTTTAAGATGAGTGGGAGCCAGATAGAGTTTTGTTTACGTTGTGATAGTGTGACCAAGCTGTGAGCTACAACATGCTAAAGAAAAAACTGTAAGAAATAAACAAACATAGATTATCCATTCAAGTATTTCAATATTATAGGGTGTTCAATCGTCCAAACAGGCTGGAGCATCTTCTTATAAGAGGGCAAGGTGGTAGGGTGTTTGTCCTACAACCAGAAAGTTTGTGGTTCAATAAAACTCCATCCATAGTCTTGTGTTTGTTGTGGTTGCAAAGAGGTTGTTGCCGAAAGTTGGTAGCGATGTCTTTGTCAGTTTACAGTTAGTGTAACATTAGATTCTCATCAGCGAGTGTGGAGAGTGGGTGAATAAAGGTACAGTATGTAACTTTCTGGAAGTGGCACATCACCTGCATAATTCTGTGGAACCAAAAAAAAAAAAGAGCAAGCCTGGGCAGAGTAAGGACAGACGTTTTTCTAAGTTTTCCAGTGCAATAAACACAAACAAAATGAAACACACACACAACAAAAAAAACATGCTTTTATATTAATTTATGTTGTGGGTAAAAAAAAAAAGTGGCTTTAAAATTTGTAAATCCAAATAATTAGGATTGTTTAAAGGTGCATTAGCTTTTCTCCACTTGCTTTTCCTCATGGAGATGTTGCTTCTTTCTTTACCAGTAACGTTCCACAATACAGGATTAAAATCTCCATGGAGACAAGCAGGGGACACCACCAGACCAAGTTACAGGTCTGTGGAGAGGTGAACACGCTCACAGCAAAAATGCATGTATTTGCAGGTATTTTTGAACTATAAAAACACCACTAATTGAGTTGATGCAAGACAGATAAGTCAAATACTGTACTGTAGAACATTCTAGGTAAAGCAATAACATCTCTATGGAGACCAGTATGCAATAGACGACCACCAGAAAAGTTATATAGTGCATTTTAGCTATCAATTATGATCTGTGTTTGTTTGATAATTTTTGCTGTTTGTGCATTGTAACTGCCTTTTATCCGGTCTCACGTTTGGCTGTGTGCTCCAGTCCTCCACTGTGTTCCCGCTGTTCCCTACTCTGCACGTGCTTGGTCTCCCTCCAGCTCTGGCAAGGTCTGGACTGTGGTCAGCTGGACTCTGGTCAGCTGGACTGTGAGCGCTGCCAACAGCCAATAAACACCTCCAAACCTGGCCACGCCCCCCGCTGTGATGCGCTGTGTTAATTGTACAGTGGGTCATTAGGCTACACACAGGCCTGTCAGGAGCTGGACTCACCGCTACCCTCCTGTTGGACTCGGGGGGTTACTGCAGTGAGCTGCCATCAAACTGACTGCAGCAGGAACCAGGCTAAAAGGAGAGCTGTATCCATGCATATTGATAAAGGCTAATAATACTGACCTACTAACCGCATTATGTTTGACTGAAGTCACTTAAAAAAGTAAAATCTTCTCAAATCTGAATATCGAAAGATGGAAATTCCGAAGCTGAACTGAGGCAAAGTGGCTTGGTTAGTCAGACGCATCAAGGTTAGAGTGAAAATGAGGCTAAGAACGATAACTGCTTGCTTCAAATTTGTGTCTAGTGAAGTTGTGTGAACATATTACGCTATTTTTGGATGTGTGTTATGTTGTTTCCTCATCAAAAACATACTTGGAGTTGTGATGTCATGTGGCAAAACAGAAAATGCTTTTTTAAACTCCAAACACCTTCAATAGAATCATTTGGATAAATTTCAGCCCTAAAACTGCCAATCTCTACTGAACTAATGGTAAAAGGTAGCTGTTAACTTGAGAACTACTGTCGGGAGGGACTGATGGACATTGGAAAGGGGAATTGTTGGACTCATGTTTGTTTGCTTTTGCCGGGTTGTCTTTGCGTGTTTTTTGTGGTGAATATTGTAGCGGTATTTGTTTGTACGCCCCTGCGAAATGGACCAATCAGACACTCCCCAGGGCGTACCTTAATCAGGACAGACTTTGAAAAATTGGCTGCACCTGTGCTGGACGAGCTGATCACCGGTGAACGTGGGGACCGAAGAGCAGCAGCTCCCGAGACCAGAGACTCCGTGGCCGTGCAGAGTGGAGATGATACGCCCATACGACAGCTAAGTGAAGGGACGCATCCCGATTGTGTGCTGTGGCGCGTGGTGCTTTTGTTGGGTACGTGCGGCTACCGACGCCTCTGTGTTTCCTGCAGCTCCACTGACAGACGCGGCGCCGGCATTCCCGTGACGTCAGAGGGACCGAGGGACGACAGCTCCAGGGGAGAGGAGGCCGCGCATCGCGGAGATTTCTGATACGCCTTGGACTCAGCTAAGTGAAGGGACGAACCATCACTGTGTGTTGTGGCGTGTTTTTAAGAGTGTGTTTGTGTGCCGACCACCGACTGCTCTGATGTGCTCCCTGTAGCTCCGCTGGGCAGAGACGGCGTCGGGAACTCCGTGAAGTTGGCCCCCCCTCCATCCAACGTGCAGAGACTGGAATAGCAGAGGACCTGGAGATCGCGGAACAGTGTCTACTAAAGGCTACTGGATTCTACATCTGCTGCTGGTGACATTGCCCCTCTTGCCCTACCAAACAGTCTTCCCCCTGATTTTATTAGTCCTCCGTTTTAAGTTGACTTTTAAATAATTTTTCTATGGACCTTTTAAACCCTTTTAGTAGTAAATAAACCTTTTTAACTTTGGAACTGTGTTTGTGTTGTGTGGCCCGGGCTCTGAACAAATTTATATTTTAAACACTAGCTTGTAACTGTGACATAATTTTGGCGTTGCTGGCAGGGTTCCCTTTCCATACAACACAAACATGGAGGATAATGCAGGAAATGCCCATATAGACAACCCTGCTATTGTTAATACAATGGTTATGCCATGGTTTATGGGGGTGCCCTGGGTGCCAAAATTTTCAGGGGAAGATGATAAAGTTAAATTTGGAGGCTGGCTGTGGCAAATGGAGGCCATGTTGAGAGCACAGGGTCTCGGCGAACAACAAAAAGCAGATTTTGTCACTGGTGCACTAGAGGGCAGTGCACGCAGGGAAATTTTATTGCTTGATTCTAATTTGAGAGCTACTGCTACACAAATTTTAAACCATTTGAAAAATTTCTATGGGAAACAAACTTCTTTAGCTCAACTACGAGTACAGTTTTTTAAGTGCCAGCAGCAGGAGGGAGAGACGGTAGGGGCATTCATTTTGCGTCTCCGTGAGCTTTTTAGTAGATGGAAGACTGAAGAACCTGGTGGCAGTGCACAGGATGAAACCACTGCCCGTGACCAACTGATCCTAGGTTTGAGGGCGGGACCTACCCAACAAGAACTACAGAAAATGGTGCGCCGTGACCCCACCCTCACCTTCGCTAAAACTTGTGAGGAAGCCCGCGCGCTTGAGGAAGACCACGTTTCCACAGAACAAGCCTGGACATCAAGGGTAAATGCACCTCTCACACCAAGAAATAAATCCAATGACTTGCAGGACTGGAAGGAAAAATTTAAAGCAGAAATCCGCCAGGATATGCAGGAACAGCTTTCAATTTTAAGCAGAACTTTAGTAGATGAACTCAAACAGCAGTTTCATCCAAACCAAGCTTCTGCCCAGCAAAATGACAGATTCAGAAGAAGACCCCCCTCTGGTTCTAGCCGCCCAACAGACTTTCAGTGGGATGATCAGGGGAGACCCATATGCAAATTGTGTAAACAAGTAGGTCATATTTTAAGATATTGTCCCACCAAACACAACTCTCCGAATACGTTAAACTACAACCCCCAGTAACTGTTGGGCAGGTCGCTGGGGAAAACGTAACAGAAATGTTAAAGGAAAAAAATGATTGGCTCATGCCCAGGGGTGGAGGTTATTGCTGCAGGTGTTAAAATTCCTTGTATTTTAGATACTGGTTCCCAAGTGACGTTGTTCTCAGAGACATTTTTCCACAAATGGTTTCACAATGTCCCCGTACAGAGTCCTGGAGGACTGCAATGGTTGACTCTTAAGGCTGCAAATGGACTACAAATCCCATATGTGGGGTATGTTGTACTGGATTTTGAAGTGGCCGGGGTTAAGGTGTGTGAAAAAGGGGCCATTATAGTAAAAGACTCTTGCCTTGGTGCAGACAAGGCCATCCTGGGAATGAATGTTATATTTAGTTGTTGGGAGTCTCTGTTTCAAGGAAACCACCCTGGAGCCACTGCTTTTAGAGTCACTGTGACTCCCTCAGCATATAATCATTGGGAGCGAGCGTTTGCAGTGTGCAATAGTGTGTCCCAGCACAGACAAACTGATGGGAAGATTGGAGTAGCTCGCTTGCCAAGAAACATCACAGTGGAGGTTCCAGCTCAAAGTGAAATGGTAGTGTGGACAAACGTCCAGGGAGCAGCAGCGACACTTCCCCATGGAGATATTCTGGTGGAAGGAGAAATGGGAGTGGCAGAGTGGCAGGTAGCGCGGACACTTTGCAGCTTTAAAGGGGGTAAGATACCGGTTAGAGTTCGAAACCTAAATCCCTACCCTGTCACCATTCCCCCAAGGCAGGCACTTGCCTCTGTTTTTCTGCTTTCAGCTGATCAGATCTCCACTGAACAAGACCTTGTGCTGACTGCTGCCGGTGTAGACACCGTGGAAGTGGACATTAGAACTACATGTGCCTCTCCACCTTCAGACCACCCAGTTTACACTCTACGTGGAGAAGACCTCAGCCCGGAACAACAGCGCAAGATGGATGAACTGCTGCGGCACTGGAGCTCTGTTTTTGCAGCATGTGAGGATGACTTTGGCTGTACCAGTGCAGTCCTGCATCAAATCCCCACAGGAACAGCACCACCAAGCAGAGAAAGGTACCGCCCTGTTCCTCCATCACTTTATCCTGAGCTACGTACTTTACTCCAAAGTATGCTGAAGCAAGGTGTTGTCAGGGAGAGCTCCAGTCCATGGGCTGCTCCTATTGTCCTGGTGAAGAAAAAATGGGTCATGGCGTTTCTGTGTGGATTACAGAAAATTGAATGCTTTAACCCATAAGGATGCATTCCCTTTGCCTAGGATCGAGGAATCCCTCACTTGTCTAAAACAAGCCTGCTGGTACTCCACACTTGATCTTGCCAGTGGCTATTGGCAGGTAGAGATGGACCCCAAAGACAGGGAGAAAACTGCCTTTACAACTCCATTAGGCTTGTACGAATTTGAAAGAATGCCATTTGGCCTCTGTAATGCACCAGCCACTTTTCAGCGGCTCATGCATAGATGTTTAGGCGGCTTGATAAATGAGTCACTTTTAATATACCTTGATGATGTCATTGTGTTCTCCCCTGACTTTGACTCTCATTTGTCTCATTTAGATCAGGTTTTTCAACGACTGTCCAAACACGGGCTAAAACTCCAACCACATAAATGCCACTTCTTTCAACGAAAAGTGAAATACCTGGGCCATGTCGTCAGCCAGGAGGGAGTATCAACTGACTCAGACAAAACCACAGTGGTCCAACAGTGGAAGCCCCCACAGACTGTTAAAGAGGTTAGATCCTTTTTGGGTTTTGTGGGCTACTATAGACGTTTCATCCCTGCCTTTGCCAAAATAGCTGCTCCACTGCACGCCCTGTTGAGGGGAACTGCCGCACTAAGAAAAAAAGATCATAATGTAACTTGGACTACAGAGTGCCAAGCGGCGTTCGAAAAACTAAAAGCTGCTTTGCTAAGTGCGCCCGTGCTTGCGTATGCTGATTTTTCTAAACCTTTTCATCTTTACACAGATGCCAGTCTGGAAGGGCTTGGTGCAGTTTTAGCTCAGGTCCAGGAGGGGCGTGAGAGGGTCATCGCTTATGCCAGCAGGAGTCTGCATCCCACCGAAAAAAATGACCAAAACTACAGTTCATTTAAACTAGAACTTCTGGCATTAAAGTGGGCAATAACAGATAAATTCAAAGACTACCTGATGGGAGCCACATTTACAGCATACACAGACAACAACCCCCTAGTCCACTTAGACACAGCCCAGTTGGGTGCAGTTGAGCAAAGGTGGGTGGCAAAACTGTCAAATTATCAATTCACAATCAAATATAGACCCGGTACAGTAAACAAAAACGCAGACATATTGTCCAGACTTCCGCAGAACTGTAGACCGAGCACTGTTGCCTCCCATAATGTGACTACTGACTTGGATGATATCACAGAATGGCGCGACAACCAGCAGAGGGACGACTCACTTAAACTTGTTGCCCTGTGGCTCCAGCAAGACACAAAACCTTTGAAAGAGGTGACACTTGCAGCGCCACAGTTGGCCCGAAGCCTTCTCAGACACTGGGATAGACTTCAGTTAAACCAGGGCCTTCTGCAGCGTGCCATCAAAGATCCTTTAACTGGTGACATTTTTCATCAGATTGTGGTCCCGCCTTCATGTCAGCGTGTACTGTGGGAACAATACCATTCTTCGTGTGGTCACATGGGAGCAAATAAAATTGAGGCATCATTACGGAGATCATTCTTTTGGCCACACATGGGGGAGGATGTACGAAAGTGGACAATGCAGTGTACTTCATGCTGTGAAAATAAAGCTGGGCCAGAGGTAAGGGCACCCCTTCAGCCTATACAGTCCTCTTACCCCCTAGAAACTGTGGCAATTGATTTTCTGTATTTAGGAAATCCCCAGAGTCCATATCCATATGCATTAGTAATGACTGATCTGTTTTCAAGATTTGGATGGGCTGTGCCGACAAAGGACCAAACCGCAGTAACTACAGCCCAAGCCCTTTGGCGAAATTTGATTCAAATATGGGGTTGCCCAGAAAGAATCCTGTCCGACCGAGGTTCTGCATTTGAATCTGCGGTACTTCAACAGCTCTGCAATCTTTATGGTTGTACAAAGGTACGGACCACCCCATACCACCCACAGGGCAATGGGGCCTGTGAACGTTTTAATCAGACCCTGCTAACTTTGTTGGGCTCCCTAAGTGATGAAGAGAAGGCCAAATGGACAGATAGTGTGCCTGCCTTGCTCTTCACCTACAATAACACCACTCACAGTAGTACTGGTCTCACTCCCCATTTTGTCTTGACAGGGCGCCATGCTCGACTCCCAGTGGAGATGGCCACAGGGGCTCCAACGTCGTCACAGGCATATTCCATGAATGACTGGGTTGCTAATCACCACAGGACTCTAGTTAAAGCTTACAAACATGTAATCACTAGAACTGAAGCCCAGCAACGGAAGGATAAAGACCGTTATGACAGGAGAGCTCGGCATGTACCATTACTTCCAGGGGAAAGGGTATTGTTAAGAAACTTTCGCCGCCATGATCAGAACAAGCTCGCCCCCGCTGGCAGCGGTCCCCTTACATTGTTGTGGGTCAACTTCATCCTGACTCTCCCGTGTATGAGATTCGACCAGAAGGACGTGCAGGGCCAATAAAGACAATGCACCGAAATAACCTCAGACCTTGCCCTGTAGAGCCTGGTGATCAGTTGGTCACCGAGCCTGCCCAGATGGCACCCTCAGATCCTCCAAACTTGACACCGCTGTTCCTACCCGTTATGCTACCTGTTACAGAGCCTCGCCCAGCACCAGAGCAAGTGGTAGAAAATGAGCCAGCACTAGGGCCCCTCCTGAACAGGCGCCCGTGAGGCGATCCCAGCGTAGCACCTTGGGTAACCCACCATTAAGGTACAGAACTTGAGTATTCGTGTAGTCGGGACGACTACTGAAAAACTGGGGGGAGATGTCGGGAGGGACTGATGGACATTGGAAAGGGGAATTGTTGGACTCATGTTTGTTTGCTTTTGCCGGGTTGTCTTTGCGTGTTTTTTGTGGTGAATATTGTAGCGGTATTTGTTTGTACGCCCCTGCGAAATGGACCAATCAGACACTCCCCAGGGCGTACCTTAATCAGGACAGACTTTGAAAAATTGGCTGCACCTGTGCTGGACGAGCTGATCACCGGTGAACGTGGGGACCGAAGAGCAGCAGCTCCCGAGACCAGAGACTCCGTGGCCGTGCAGAGTGGAGATGATACGCCCATACGACAGCTAAGTGAAGGGACGCATCCCGATTGTGTGCTGTGGCGCGTGGTGCTTTTGTTGGGTACGTGCGGCTACCGACGCCTCTGTGTTTCCTGCAGCTCCACTGACAGACGCGGCGCCGGCATTCCCGTGACGTCAGAGGGACCGAGGGACGACAGCTCCAGGGGAGAGGAGGCCGCGCATCGCGGAGATTTCTGATACGCCTTGGACTCAGCTAAGTGAAGGGACGAACCATCACTGTGTGTTGTGGCGTGTTTTTAAGAGTGTGTTTGTGTGCCGACCACCGACTGCTCTGATGTGCTCCCTGTAGCTCCGCTGGGCAGAGACGGCGTCGGGAACTCCGTGAAGTTGGCCCCCCCTCCATCCAACGTGCAGAGACTGGAATAGCAGAGGACCTGGAGATCGCGGAACAGTGTCTACTAAAGGCTACTGGATTCTACATCTGCTGCTGGTGACATTGCCCCTCTTGCCCTACCAAACAGTCTTCCCCCTGATTTTATTAGTCCTCCGTTTTAAGTTGACTTTTAAATAATTTTTCTATGGACCTTTTAAACCCTTTTAGTAGTAAATAAACCTTTTTAACTTTGGAACTGTGTTTGTGTTGTGTGGCCCGGGCTCTGAACAAATTTATATTTTAAACACTAGCTTGTAACTGTGACACTACCGCGTCATGACATCACAAGGTGGAACTGAGCATTTTGAACTTTGGAGATGTAGACAGACTAATAATAAAGGATTACTCAAATGTGTGAATGAAAGAACACAAATTCAGGCATGTTTTTGAGGAGGTAACAGCATTCTAACATTGCTTAAAGCTCATTAGTCAATTTGACATAATATGAGCCCTTTAAATAACACAAAGGTGCACTTCATGGATTTCAACTTATGTCATCACAAGGTGGAATCAAGCATTTTGAGCTTAAAGAGATAAGGAGAGCATTCACTCATTCCCACATGCATTCATACAACAGACAATGGAAGTAAGGCAGGTGAAGTGTCTCTGCTACTGTCAATATAAACGTACCCCCACTTCAACTTTAAAGGTACTGAAGTTGAAATGGCCATGATAGTTTAGATTCAATCCCACTGCACATTTCAGTTTGGCTCAGTGAGTGATTGTGGTGAATGTCAGATGTGTGCTGTTGTTTCTCATGTATCTGAACACTGACAGGGGGAGAGCTCTTGCGGTTTGTGTCAACGGAAGATCACTGTGGTTTCTCCCTTTTTGAAAAGTGGCAGTAAAACTGAGATGGCTAATTATCGCCCCATCAGTATCCTCCGTGCCATCTCCAAAATTGCTGAGAGATGGGTGGCCGAACAATTAAACGAACATCTCTCCACAAATACTACACCTTTGCATCCAATGCAGTTTGGTTTTCGCAGTCACCACTCCACAGAGTCTGCAAACTGTTTTTTTGTTGAAAATGTCAAAAGTCTTCTTGACAAACATGCAATTGTAGGTGCAGTATTCATAGATTTTAAGAAGGCCTTTGACATGGTAAATCACCAGATTCTTTTAACTAAATTATCCCATTTTAATCTAAAGAGGCTTTGCTCTGGTTTGAGTCTTACTTGTCCCACAGACAACAATGTGTCTCCCTGTCTGGTTTTAAATCACCCTACCTTCACTGTCCAACAGGGGTCCCCCAAGGTAGTATTTTAGGACCAATTTTATTTAGTCTATATATTAATGATTTCCCAGAATTTTGTCCAAATGTCAATGTCCAGCTGTATGCTGATGATGCTGTAATCTTTATACATGCTAGAACTGTACAAGAAGTTTCAGAAAAGTTAACATCAGCCATGACTCCTGTCCAAAAGTGGGTCAAGAACTCATGCCTACAACTCAATTTAAAGAAAACTGTCTGCATGATGTTCAGTAAAAAAAACAACTCAGCTACAGCGGTCCAATGTCTTTCTGAACTGGAACTCAGCCTAAGAGTTTAAATACCTGGGACTGACGTTGGACCCAACATTAACATTTAAGAAACACATTAAGCACCTCACAAAAACTGTTCATTTTAACTTAGTGAATTTTAGACAAGTAAGATCCTTCATGACTCTATATGCGGCACGAATGTTTTTACACTCTATGATTCTGTCTCATATAGAGATCTGCATAACCACATGGTCACTTGCTGCTGGCACAACACTCAAACCAGTTGAATCACTTTTTTAAAAAGCTGTGAAAATATTAGACAAGAAACCATTCTCAATCCACCACTCCACAATTTTAAACAAGTACAACTTGCTCAATTTTAATAATTTTGTTCATTTTAAATACAGTTGTTTTATATATAAAGTTTTACATGGACTTGCTCCTCCTCCGCTACAGGATTTTATCAAAACAAAGACTGTCAGTGGGATGGGAACTAGAGCCACGGCCCGGGGGAACTGTGAGGTCCCACACAGACGCTCTACATTTGGACAAACTGTGCTCTCAGTCAGAGGCACTAAGTTCTGGAACACTCTCCCATCATCAGTAAGAGAGACTCCAACACTGGACACTTTCAAATCATACTTGAAACAGTGGCTAAAGGAAAACCAGACTTGTGGACACTTTTAATGTGTTAATGTTTTAATGTTTTAATGCTTAATGTTTTAATGTTTTAATGTTGGTGTTATTGTCAGTTGTCATTGTTTTTATTGTTTTTGCTGTGGTGTCACCTGCCTAGGGACTACAGATGGAAATTAGCACTCTTGCTATAATATTTACACTGCAATGCTGCAGATATTCATTAATATGCACTGTCCCTATTAAATAAAGAATAAATAAATAAATAAAAATAAATAACGGTGAGGCCCCACACTTGCCCCACACTTTCCCCCCTCCTCCATCATCACACTGAGCTCTGGGCCCAGGAGCAGACTCACTGTGCTGCTGTGGTCCTGATCAGTGGATTCTATAAGTCCACAGAGGCCCTCACCACCACAGTGCTGCCTGTAGCCAGAGCATAGACTATGGGCTCATGTAAACCACCTGCTGACAGAGCTTATGGAGAAAAAGAAAAGAAAAGGAATAAGTAGTTCTGAAGGGGGAAAAAAAGAAAAATGCACAATCTGCTTCAAAATGTGTAATTTATTTATAGGTTGATAATATGATTAGTTATATGTGAAGAGTCCCTCAGTCGTCCAGGTAGAATCAGAGCTGACGAAGCCTCTCGGATGAGCGGCGAAACGTTTTCAATCAAACAAACTTTGACCAGTTGACAAATTGAACTTCTCCTTTTATCATGATTAGTTATAAGTATTTAAAGGTATAAGAAGTGATTTTATTAATCTCACACAGGAGAAAGAAGATTTTACCTATGGTGCATGTTTTTGGGTTGATGGGGGAAACCAGAGTGTCCACCACCTTCTCTCTGTAATAATGTTATTGCTTTGTCGAGAATATTCCACAGTATGTCTTTAAATGTTTCCATTTTGCTTTCTTTCTGTTAAACTTGTTTTTATTGCTCAAAATACCTTGAAATTCATGCATTGTTATTGTGAGTGGGGTCACCTCTCCATAGATATGGCTTGTTAGTCTGGTTAACACCTGACCATATCACAAGTGAGATATGGGTCTGGAAACTCGCTTCGAAAAATCCCGTAGCGGAGGTGTGGTTAGCGATTGCCAACGGCCGTTTATTGGGCGTTATGAATGTCTATCATTGAGCGTATACGTAAGTCCATAGCCAATCATGTCAGTTGTCAGTTCAAACTACAAGCTTCCGTTTGTCATGTGGTACGCGTCACCGTCTTGCCACACCTCCCCCGCTCTCTGATTGGGGCCCTAAATCTGGGACTCTCGTTTGGACGAGTTTCCAGGCCGCCTTCCAGTTCGAAACGAACGGAAGCGGCCTGGGAATTCCCAGGCTAATGGCCTGTAACTTAGTAGCTTAGTGGCGTCATATGCTTGTTTTTATGAAAATTGCCATATACCAAATACCATATTGTGGCATATTCTTGGCAAAGCAATAACATCTCCACGGAGACAAGAAGTGAGCAGACCCTCCACCAGTAAAATTACATAGTGCACCTTTAAATATTATTTGTTTTATATAGTAGTTTGTTTGGACACTCATTGGCATTTCAGGTTTTACAGTTCAAAACATGGTATCCTGAATATCTGAACAAATGATTACAACTATTCATTTAATCCTGATTGGTGAACAAAAACAGCAGAACCTTATCTTCGTACTACTAATAATTAAGCACTAGCTACAAAGCTGAGGTACATCCTGAAATTATCAGTACAAGTCAAGTGAATGTGCGGACATCTTTATGAAATCACAAGGGGGAACCATCCGTTTTTTTGTTTATTGTGCCAATTAAACAAAACTACTTTTGCAGAGGAAGCTAATGACTTTAAGAGAGGTTAAGACATGGCTAATTAAAGCTCAAACATGTCTTAGAAAGAAAGTACAGGGAAGTTGCTGCAGTTTTAGGACTGACACTTGATATGCCTCTATATAAAAGCAAGGCCTGTATTGTAAAATAGTAGAATACAATGCACACTCAACCCCCCTTCATCTCCCTCATCTTTCAGTGAACCCTCCAGTGGGACAAAGTGAATGCACACTATTGAGAGCATGTGTGTGGAGGTCAGAGGTTGCGGTGTGTACAGTAGCTGGATATGCTGCAGTCATTCTCACTGTGTACAACTCTAAAACATGAGCCCGCTTTAAACCAGGCAGAGGACTGTCTTCGTATTGACACTGCACCGGATCTGGCCTGTGACCCGTGTGGTAGGCCTTGAATGTGTGTGTGCAGCAGATGAGGAAAGGAGGTGAGGAGAGGGTCCATACAACTCCCAGAATTCCCACCTCTGGCTTCAGGCCCAGTGCTGCGGAGCGACGAGAATGTGCAACCATAACACCGCTGCCAGGGAGAGAAACATGAGCCCCAGACCCTTATAGAGCGCACTAATCAGTGGATCTTCTCTGAATTTAAAGATAGGACTACACAGACAGGACTTGTATAACATGTGATTTAATAGCAAAGTACATATGTTTGTGTTATCTATGAAAACTGTCACTGTGTATGGCCCATTGCTATAACTCTGAATGGTCACCCACATGTATAGGCTATGTCCGCATGCTATTTGATGCATATGCCTCAAGCATATGCACCAAAGTTAATTTAGATAATTTAGATGAGAAAATAAGGAATGGCTGAACAAACAAATAATTACTTAAAGGTGCATTGTGTAACTTTTCTGGTGGAGAGTCTGTCAAATGCTCATGAGCTCTGGGTAATGACCGAAAGGACGAGATCGCGGATACAAGCGGCCGAAATGAGCTTCCTCCGTAGAGTGGCTGGGCGCACCCTTAGAGATAGGGTGAGGAGCTCAGTCACACGGGAGGAGCTCGGAGAAGAGCCGCTGCTTCTCCACATCGAGAGGAGCAGCTGAGGTGGCTTGGGCATCTGTTTCGGATGCCTCCTGGACGCCTCCCTCGGGAGGTGTTCCGGGCATGTCCCACCGGGAGGAGGCCCCAGGGAAGACCCAGGACACGCTGGAGGGACTATGTGTCCCGGCTGGCCTGGGAACACCTTGGGGTCCCCCCGGAGGAGCTGGAGGAAGTGTTCGGGGTGAAGGAGGTCTGGGCGTCCCTGCTTAGACTGTTGCCCCCGCGACCCGGCCCCGGATAAGCGGAAGAAAATGGATGGATGGATGGAGTCTGTCAAATGCTTTTCTTCATGGAGATGTTATTGCTTTGGAATGTTTCACACCTTTCTATCTTCATGGACACCAAACCAGACCAAGTTGCAGATCTGTGGAGAGGCGACCCCGCTCACACTCAGAATCCATGCCTTTCTAGTTATTTTTGAGCTATAAAACCACCTGTAATTGAATAAATGTAAGTTAGAGCTGTTTAATGTCGGCATTCAGGAGAGCAATGACCAGAAATGTTATACAATACACCTTTAAATACATTTTGCCCAATAGGCCATACCACTGTGAGAATAGCACACATTTGATCTAGGAAGCGAAGCTAAGGTTGGGTAACACTTTATAATAGGAATATCTGCAAAGCATTTATAAATGTTTAATAATCATAATTAATCATGGACCAAAAATTAACTACGCCTTTGGTACACCCATCTTTCCTTGGATGTGAGTGTGTGGG
The DNA here is from genome assembly GCA_036785185.1 of Paratrypauchen microcephalus. Taxonomy (NCBI): domain Eukaryota; kingdom Metazoa; phylum Chordata; class Actinopteri; order Gobiiformes; family Gobiidae; genus Paratrypauchen; species Paratrypauchen microcephalus. The sequence goes on along the minus strand of JAVJIX010000040.1, from coordinate 5,684,574 downwards.
TGATGTAGAGGTGGAGGGACAGAGTCGCATATCGTCAGCTCTGTGTAACATTCTCAGTGGAGGGTCCGCCACCTGCTTGTCTCCATGGAGATGTTATTGCATTGCCAGGTTTGTTCAGAAGAGCGGCATTAAAAGTATAGCTCCACGGAGATGAGAAATTAACACCACCAGGCCAAGGTCAGTTCAGAGTATGACATAGGAAAAATGTGGAAAATCTCTCCACCAGGAATGTCACATAGTGCACCTTTAAAGGTCTTAGATTACGCAAAATGGAATCTTGTGAGTTTGACATGTTAGAATGTTGTTACCTCCTCAAATACAGTACATACATGGAGTTGTGTTTTGTTTCATTCAGACATTATTTAACCCTTTATTATTAGTCTGTCTATGTCTCGAAAACTCAAAATGCTCTGTTCCGCTTTGTGATGTCAGCTACCTTTTACCTTGTGTTCAGTAGAAATGGGAAATTCCAGGGCTGAAATTATCCAAATGATCCTAGTGAAGGTGTATGGAGTTGAAAAACACAGTGGAGCACTTTATTACCACGTGACATCATAAGGTGGAACAGAGTTTGTGTGTTAAAACAAACTGTATGTTTCTGATGAGGGAACAACATTATAAATAAATCAGAAAAAACATAATATGGGCCCTTTAAGGTATGGTGAAGGGTGCTATAAATTGTATGTCCCTTCACTTTTCACCCCATTTTCCTTTGCCTTGTCCGATAAAGTTCCTTATGTGAATGACAGTGTAATCTCACTTTTTTGTCTTTGTCTTGCTATAGCTTTTGTTACTGTGTTCCTTACTGTACTATTATATAGCCTGCGTTTGGAATCGGAAACAGCTGTCCAGATGTTTGAATTTAGGAGCTCCAATGTACAGCGCAGTAGCATGCACAAAGTTTTATTCAATTATCAAGACAGGAAATGAAACGCTTGTGAAATTCTTAGCCTTTTGTCTTTTGCTAATAAGAACATTTCTATTCTACTTTTTATAACTTGATCAGGCTATGCTAAAAGGGCTAGTTTAAAGGGTCCATAACGCGCTATTTTCTGATCTAGAATAATCACATTTGAATAATATCAGGCCTGGAATCACATCATTACTGAACAAAATGTAAAATGTAGCTGTTAACTGCAAAACTACAGCTTTGTGACATCACAAGGTGGAACAGAGTTTTGGAGATGTAGACAGACTAATAAAAAAAAAGGATTACTCAAACATGTGTGAATGAAACAAAACACGACTTAACTTTAATTAATGGATTTTAAATGAATTGACGAGTATGAGAGGTACATGTGTCACTGGCCTGGACACATTTCAGTTCTTCTCCCATAATCAGAGTTAATAGCCATAACAGCCTAATTACAGCGCACAATACACTGTCTCAATAACACTGAGGGGGGCCAATTTGGAACAATAGGGGCCCGGGACCTCCTGACTGTGACCCCACATCAAGTAACTGCACACATGGCCGTTATATATACACCCCAGGAAGCTTTCAGTTTTTTTTCTTCCTTTTTGTTTTAATTATTTTTCTTAAGAAAGCAATCAGCAGTCCATGTGATGATGGGAGGTTATGCACAAACCCGAGGGCGGGTAGTTTGTTTTGTTAAACTGGGTCGTGCGGCGGTGGTTACAGTAAGAGCTTTGGGCTAGATATGAACATGTTGAGATAGCAATTTCCATTTCCACTCATGATGCTGATTAAGATTAGTGTAAACAAATGAATTACTATAGGCTGGTCTTTTGTTGTGTAGTATTCTGCAATATTAGTGCAAAGGAGTCCTACTGATTCTTTACAAAACTTATACTTAAAGTGCACACTGGTTAGTCTACTCATTTTATTAAAACAATCTTTATATTTAAGATTTTAGTAGTAGTTTTAGTTTTTTATTTTTATTTTTGTGAAGTTCATCATATTACTGCCTGGGTGGACATGGGCAACAGATGCGTCATACGTAGAGGTAATTCCATAACTGTAACCTAGCAACCATGGTCAAAACATGTCTAAATTACACAATGGTTATGATTAGACTAATCAAAATAAATGACATCTTTATTTTGTTAATTCAAGTTTTAAACTGTAAGAAAAATTACTCCCTTGTGTGTAAATTACTAGGAATTTACTGTGTTGTTGATATAGATAGAGGTATTCTGATTCAAAACTTAGCATTACTTCCTGTAAAACTGTGATTTTTTTCTTTTTTTTTACCTGTGTTATATTTTTATAGTACTATTAGGAAAAACCTGAAAACCTGTATACATTTTTAACAAAATGTAGGAAGTCTACTATTGCTTCACAACAGGAAAATCTTAGGTTCAATCCCCAGATTACATGTACAGTTAAATAGTCCTCCAGCTAGGTACTCCTGACCAAACCTATCTTAAAGATCCCATGACATGGTACTTCTTGATGCTTTTATATGGCTCCTTAATGGTTCCCTAATACTGTAAATGAATCCTTCTTCAAAATCAACACTCACTGCATGAGAAACAGAGATAAGATGAGAAAGAGTCATAAATATCTCTCTCAAACACTTTATTCTGGGCGTTGTTGCTTGAATGCAAATGAGGAGAAAAGAGCTGGCCTATAGTAGAGGGTGGGGGCGTGGCCAAACTCTCTGAGCCCTCAGCTGATCCATTTCCGTGTTTTTGCATGGGGGGAGAGATTAGAAGTGTTCCATTGAAAAATAAACACATTTCCACAGAAAATAAAATTAAACCACTGCTGTTCAAAGGTCCAGAGGCTCAGATAAAGGACTTCCGAGCCTAGAAACACTCGGACGTGCCTCCAGGCAAATAAAAAAACGCATTTCGCATTGCCTAGCGCATTCGCAGTCCAAACTCTCTGGGCGTGATTTACAGAGACGCTGAGTTCAGACAGACGGGGGTGGAACTGCATTTGCATTTCTTTTTTCGATCTGACGTCAATAAGGTGCCTTGTTCAAAATCGCCCGTTTGAACTCCGATTTTTTGTAACGCAGAAAAGGATCGCAAATGCTCAGTTTAGACATTTCGCAACTTTTAACCATGGGGGGGGGGGGGGGTGGGGGCTAAACAGGGTAGGGGAGCTCACATTAACGTTCAAAAACCTCAGAAAGTGAAATTTCATGCCATGGGACCTTAAAGATCTGGAGATGGGCCTCTGGGCGCTGTTCTTGACAGGTCGCCCCAGCAGTATTAAAATATGGGTCAAATGATAAGGACAAAATTTTCCTATGGTCAGTTTGATCATTTAGGTTCTACTTCAGATGCCCTTCCAAAATAAACCTATTCCATTTCAATACTTTTTCAACCTTGGGACTGGCATAAAGAAGACGGAATGATTTTTGGAAAAGTTCATGTCTTCTCTAATAGAATGACATTACGATAAAGCAAGGACAACCAGAGCCTTATGTGCACCTTAAAATACAGCAAAACTACAACCCAGAATCAATTTTACACAACTCTTTCAACATACAAGGTCTTTTCAATGAAACTTTATATATAGCAAAGTAAAAAATGATTTCAGGACACACGCTGAAATACTATATCCAAAATTTCCCTCGGTCACCCTTTCATAATAACATATGAAGACAGGCCCCGGAGCTTCTGACCAAACTTTTGCCCAACACAGCTTCAAAGTCTGTGATGCGGTAACCCTTTTTGTCCGACAATTTGCTCAGAAACACCATCTTGCATTTGTCCAATTCTCCAGAAGGAACTTGAAAGCCTCTGGAGTTGTAACTGTACGCGGCTGCTGGCTGCTATGCCTGCCGGCTACACTTAACAATGTGCCGTTTCATGTCAGGAACAAAAGAGCCCCGCTAAATCCCGTCGGTCGGGTTGTGGGAATTCCAGGCCCTTAACCTGGTCATTAAACGCCTCGTAATGAAAGTCAGTGCTCACCTTGACTCAGGGATGGCCACAGTAAAGAACAGGAAGTGGTTAGTTGGGAGATCGTGTATCATTTTTATCACAGGGCTTAATGTGCAGGAGTGTACAATAACATGTGACCAACTACTGTCTGCCTGTGTAATTGTTTTCATGCCTCTAAGCACGGGTGGTGAGTGAATTCTGTTACAGTTTTCTTTGTTATATTATATTTCCGGTAAAAGTGGCACAAATAAAGTTAAGTTGAGTGGATCGAGTTGCAATATTTTTTTTAGAATAGTATTGTTTATTATTACACATCCAAGTGAACCACAAAAGAAGGCTATAATTTGAGATGTTTATTTCTGGAATAGAACTAAACCTTCCCACTATAAGGTTCAAGTCCTACTGTGTCACTTGTTTATGCCATTTGTTTATCGTGTTTTTTTTGTTTGTTTTTTAATTAATGAGTAATAGTGGAGTCAGTGATAATGGAGTAGCTGGTTGTAGTAGCCAGTCTAAAGGTGAGTGGGTCTGGAACTGATTGACAGGTGGATTAACCAATCAGAGAGAAACATGGTCCGTTCGTGTCAAAACAAACATGGCGGCTTACAATGCAGAAAAGACTAAGAAACTGTGGATTTCTGCAGAATCATTTACCATACATTATATTCCAGGGAAATTAAGTTATAGATTTTGTTTTGAATTATACGAGAATTTTCGACAGATTACTTCTGCATTTGAGAGACACGTGCTACAAATTTGCGGCGGTGATCGGACAGTCCCAAGATAGGATGGAGGTTGGTCCAGTTTCAGACATTTCCAGATTCAAAACTGGCCAGGTAAGTTTGCTAGTATATGTAACAACTATTAGACTTAGACAAACTTTACTGATCCACAAGGGAAATTATTTAGATACAGTAGCTCACTCATCGCAATCAAGAAACAGGTGTCAAATGAGACATAATTATCAAAATAAATGTGTATGTACAAGTCAAAATAAAATAGAAAAATAATTAATAAAATATAAAATAAAATATAAAATCACAGCTATATACAGGAGACAAGAACGGCAGTGCAATAATATACTGATTGTTACAATAAAAAGAAACAAAAACTGCAGTAAAAGCTTGTAAGTAGCTTTAGTAATGGGATTTGGGCTCTTTGATGAAATCTGAATCTTTTGGATCTGTTCAGTTCAAAACACTGTCTCTTTTTAAATGTTTTATATGACAGAAATTAATATGAGAACTCTTCTACAAACAAATCACAGAAAGAAATTACCAAGGCTCAGATCTGTTTAAAATGGGAGTGTTTTTACCCTTTGTAATTATGCTTAAACTGATATTACGATGCCAGATATGTTTTTTTGTGCACTCTCTGTGACTCTCACTAGTGTCACCTGATGTGCCTCTATGTTGATTCTCAGCATTAATCAGAATAAAAATACTTGCAAATCAGAAAGTTAAAAATTAGGTTCTTTTAATAAATGAGATCCAGTTCCAACCATTTAAGGAATCATTCAAAAGAGCTGAGCCACTACAGCCATAATTCTAATACGCTGCTATATTATTCACTTTCATTTTTGACTCTGGGTGAGGAAGTGAGTGTGGTTATGGAACCACCTCTGCTCAAGTCACAGAACGCACGGGCCTGCCGTGCACCATGACGTAGCTTCACCTGTAATGGAGTGTCGGTGGATGGTGGAGAAAGGCATCATGGGAAATCCGGATAGTCTTGTGGTCCTGAAAAAGATTTATGTTGGGGAGGAAGTGCATGGGGTCTTGATTTCTAGTGTGCGGTAAGCTAAGTGCACTGACAGTTTTCGTTTTTCAAAATATTATATATAAGGATATTTAATGAAAAAGTCAAGCATCTGGACTGAGCGATGGCGTAGCAGTTTGATTGTTTGCTTTATATTGACTGCTGCTGATGTATTGAGACAAGCACACTTCACGCACACTTTGGACGCTAATTTTAAGGTCCTATATAAAGCAAAATAGACTCATGTGAACTTTTAGTTATGTTGGAATGTTGTTACCTCCTCAAAAACATACCTTTTGAGTTGAGTTGAGTTGTGTTTTGTTTCATTCACACATGTTTGAGTGATGAATAGTCTGCCTACATCACCAAAGCTCAAAATGCTCTGTTCCACCTTGTGATGTCATGTAGTGGTAGTTTTCAAGTTAACAGCTACAGCTAACAGCTTTTACCTTGTGTTTTCTAGAAATTGGCAAATTCCAGGGCTGACATTATTGAAATGATTCTAATGAAGATGTGTGGTGCAACAACAGTTGTCTTTGTCCACTGATTCAAAGATTGGCAGTTTGAGGCTACGTTTATATGATGACGGTCTGAACAGAAAACGCAAAAGTGGCGTTGCGTCTTCACTTTTTAGACGAGCGTTTAGACTAGCGTTTTCAGGAGGAAATCTGCGTGTATACGGTGACGCAAAAGTGTGTGGAATACGATTGGGTATGCATGCCAGGCGGCTAGGTGGCGCTGTGATACATTATCACTATGTCCGTGCGCATGCATAGAATCTTCCTTCTTCTCATCTGCACCGTGAAAAGCAAAACAAAACATGGCTACTGGTAGAAAAAAAAAATACATGTGGTCAGTTCAACTGTTGCTTCAGACCACGTTAGACTACAAAGCAACGAAGGCGCAACAAGGTGTGGACATAAACAAGGTATGTGACGTAAACACGTATGTGACGTAAACACGTATGTGACGTAAACACGTATGCGACGTCAGCAGATTTGACCAGAGTTTTGCGTCTTGGACAGTGTAGACGAAAACGCTTCGGCGGAGCGTATTCAAGTTTTCCACTTTGGAGGGCGGTTTCAGTTTTTTGCGTTTTTAAGCCCTCAAAATGCCGTCACCATCTAAACGTAAGGTACTTCGTTTTTACCCGTAAGCGTTCTCATGTAAACAGGCCCTGAAACTCACTCTTGACATAAACAACATTAGATCCACTAACCCACAGATTGGTGCGATTCCAAATTAATGCTGTGGTGTCCTTGGGCAAGACATTTAACCCACCTCGCACATAGTGTCTGCATACACAGTGTAGTTCCTTGATGTAAAGCATTTTGAGTGCCTTGGAGGTGGAAAAGCTCTAAACAAAACTGTGACCATTTACCATGACCATTTAAAAACACAGTGGACTTCCTGTATTCCCACATGGTAATAAAGGTGGAACTGTGTTTTCTGTTTGAGAGAAAAACACAGCCTAAATATGCAGGATGTATGTATGTTAAACATGTATGAAGAAACATTATAACAGATCAGAAAACAACATAATATGGGCCCTTTAACACCACTCTGTACATGGCGTTTGAAGTAAAAGGAACAGCACCTCTTTGCAATCATTAAAAAAGTTCTTATATTTTTCTGGCCTGGGGTTCATCGCGCGGGTACGGTTTGAAGCCCAGACCCCTGTGCTGCACGGTCAGCCTCCAATAAAGACGTTTTCCCATAAATGCCTGAAATTGGCAAGTTAATGATGCCTACTCCAAATGGCCCCCAACCAAACTAAATGCTCTCGATTGGCGGCTAATTTATTGGAGACAAGTTCCGTGCGGAGATCAAACGTGTCTCTCAGGCTGGTCGCACCTTCGCTGTGGTGAGTGCTCTGACCCCACCAACCCTCTGCATACCTCCATAAGGGTACACGAGGGGCCGGAAGACAGCCAGAACACAGGCCCAGCTCACATGAGGTTTGGGTTTGTGCCTGCAGCCCAATAAATCAGCCACTTAGGAAATGTTTGGTACACACAGTAGCAGCCTGTACATATGGAGGGACAACAGTGGATGAAGGGAAAAGTACAGCTATTACTTTGTGTATTGGTACTTTATGGAGCAGTTATAAATCTTAAGATGTTGCTTCTTCATCAAAAACTCATTTATTCTCCCTATACAGAGCTCAAAACACCTTGTACGACCAGATGATGTCATCCGGTAATCCAAAAAGCATTCCTCTTTTAGTCTACATCTCTACGTAATTCATTTGAACTATTTCAGTGTTCAAATTGCCTTCACTGTGCAACAAACCAATCCCAATCAAGCAGCTATGGCATTTAGCCTGATTTAAATGACTTCACTCCTCAGTGCACCAACAGATGGAGTCGTGGTCTCTGCCTGATGTTTTCTAATTCCACAGTGGTCCAAAGACAGTGGACACATAATTGATGTGTGGTCCAATCCAACAGATGAACAGGTGTGCTTGTCTCCATGGAGATGGTTTTTCTTTGCCTGGAATTATCCAAAATGTAGCATTAAAGGTGCTGCATCTGATTTTTACTCTCTTCAAAATGGTTTGATCCAAAGTTATTCCTCACTTACCTCATGCATCCCGAGCATCCTAATTATTCATAGCGATGATTTTATATTATATTATATATTATTATAGATTATTGGAAAATAACCTGCTTTATAATTGGATGCAGACAATACACGGCAGACTTATTTTGACCTTTAAAGCTGCTTATAGAACAAATATGTATTAAAGCAAGACAATTTTTGCACAAAAACATGAGAGCTTGGGGTACAGGACCGTTATGTTTTTATCTCCATGGCGATAACATGTTTTTTATGTATAATGACATACTCAACATGATAAGCTTGTTGTTTTGGCCATAGTTTTTTTTTATTTTTATTTTTTATTTCATCAAAGTTTATCTTCTATTTGAATAAGGCCTTTCTAAGTCTGACAACATAATTACATCTCCATGGACACAGTCAGGTGGAGAAAAACTAGATACGACATAGTGCAACTTTAAATAATTGTTCTAACAGTGGTGGTGATTTATAGGTTTCAGAACACAATGCACCTCTGTTTACTGAGTCATAGCACTCTGTACACTGTTACAAGCAACAATAATAGACATGTAGTCCTGACCTCATACCTGATGGTGTAAATGACCTGCAAGATTTTTTCCATAGGTGTGAAGGAGGCCCCAGGATTACGGGGCAAGCTTTAAACAGGAGTCCATGGGCCCCACGCGATTTGAAAATCAACCCCTGAGTGCAGAAGAGACATCGGATGGCACTTTTATGGAGCGTATGTGAATCACCACCAGAAATACGCATAAAAAACGTTGATGTCTTTGCTATCTTATCCCGGGGCTCATATATCTGCGAGTGCCTGTAACGCTAGCCCAGTACTCTCTAAAAAGACTCGTGATGGTGTATGGCTTTCTTGGAAACCCCAACGATGCCATGCTAAGTTGGGACGCATCTGCTAGTCTCTCCTTTACATTCACACTCACGGAGATTTATGAAGCTGTTTTGAAGAGGATGTAGCATCAGTGTGACACTTTTCCTGCTGCGCTTGCATTGCAAAATTTAAAAAAAAAAAGAAAAAAAAGAAAAAGAATATTCAAAAGGTTCCTTCAGGGTAGTTGCTATTTGTGTCGTCCCCGGCATTGGGATCAAGTGTGGTCAAAGGTTAAAGGCTAAATGGTGTAGTACATTTGTTGAAGTAGACAACAACATGCCTACTGAAAGTGAGAATGTTTGAGCTGGTCTTAAGCCCGGAGAAGTCCCTGAAAAAAACAATGTTAACTTTAAAGACCCCATGACGTGGTACTTCTTGATGCTTTTATATGGCTCCTTAATGGTTCCCTAATACTGTAAATGAATCCTTCTTCAAAATCAACACTCAGTGCATGAGAAACAGAGATAAGATGAGAAAGAGTCATAAATATCTCTCTCAAACTCTTTATTCTGGGCGTTGTTGCTTGAATGCAAATGAGGAGAAAACAGATGGCCAATAGTAGAGGGTGGGGGCGTGGCCAAACGCTCCGGTCTCCGCTGTCAGCCCACAGCTGATCCATTTCCTTGTTTTTGCACGGGGGACAGATTTGAAGCGTTCCATTGAAAAATAAACACATTTCCACAGAAAATAAAATTAAACCACTGCTGTTCAAAGGTCCAGAGGCTCAGATAAAGGACTTCTGAGCCTAGAAACACTCGGACGTGCCTCCACAAATAAAAAAACGCATTTCGCATTGCCTAGCGCGTTCGCAGTCCAAACTCTCTGGGCGTGATTTACAGAGACGCTGAGAACAGACAGACGGGGGTGGAACTGCATTTGCATTTCTTTTTTCGATCTGACGTCAATAAGGTGCCTTGTTCAAACTCGCCCGTTTGAGCTCCGATTTTTTGTAACGCAGAAAAGGATCGCAAATGCTCAGTTTAGACATTTCGCAACTTTTAACCATGGGGGAGGGGCCTAAACAGGGTAGGGAAGCTCACATTAACGTTCAAAAACCTCAGAAAGTGAAAATTTCATGCCATGGGACCTTTAAAGTGGCTGGACCAGAACTGGTTTTGTCCCAGTGCAGATATACTCTCAAATCTAAATGAGACCACTGTGTGCTGTCTGTATCTAATTGTAAAGCATTTTATATTCCCAGAATCAGACAATACACTGTTAGCATGCTAGTTGACAGCAAAACTCTACTCTAGCCTCTGAAATTTGTGAAATGTGCTTATAAACTCATCTCAGGGAATATTGGAGTTAAATGAATGCATAAAGTAAGGAATAACTTTGGGTCAAGCTGTTTAAAGGGCTTGTTCCACCTTGTGATGTCATGCGGTAATACAGGAAGTGCTCCACTGTGTTTTTAAAATACACCTTCAATAGAATCATTTGCATAATTTCAGTCCTGGAATTGTCAATCTATAAAGAAGTAAAGTTAAAAGGTAGCTGTGGGAACAAAGGTGGTACAAAAGGAACAAAGCACTTTGAGCTTTGGAGAGGCAGTCAGACTAATAATAAAGAGTTATTCAAATGCGTAAATGGAACAAAACACAACTCCAAGAATCCGTTTTGTGTAATATAGGACCTTTAAAATGAGTTTTAAAACAGTACAAATAAATGCCATCTCTTTTATTTATGTTTTATTTTACAGTATAAAGATCCAGGTGGGACTGTTGCCAGGAAGCCCATGTGGTATAAACAGGTCTAAAGGCGACAGTGGCCTGGTGACTTGGTTACCTACATGTGCTTTCTGATAGGGTCCATTACCCACACCAAAGGGACAGTGAGGCCCTTCGCTTAGTGTCAGGTTCTGTGAAGAAGGTGTGTGGGTGAGGGGCCCACTAGGCTACAGGTTAATGGGTTTTGAACACAGAAGGCCTTTTTTGAATCAGCTCTATTGAACTGCATTATTTCAGGAGCAAACAAAGTACAAAGTGATTGGTCAGATGTGAGATAAGTCACCTTTGAACTTTTGATGAAGCTGCAGCAAATGTTGCCTCTGTTTAAAAAGCAGAGTTGCATTTCTTTTACAGAAGACATCATTTTTTGTAGACCTTGTAAATTCTTGATAAAAAAAATACAGAAGAAGTGCATATTTAATGTAACCAACTTCAACTCCACTCAAATAGATCCTGCTATTGTGTCCATTGGCAAGACACTTCAAACATTGCCCATTCCAGTATCAGATTACAAATTATAGTATAGTTGTTTTTCTGTGGTTTTATACAAAGAATAGCTGAACCCCTAAAGTCAAAATTTTAAATCATAAGAAATGAAAGGCAGTGTTTCTCAAACTGTGGTAAGCGTCCATGATCCGGTGATACTTTTACAGTCAATACAATCACCTTGTTGGGCCTTTTAGTTTAGTTTTAATTTAGGCATATTTTTCAACTGGTTTACCCAGAGTTAGGCAACTTATGGATCTCTTTTAACTTGAAGTGGTACTTCAAGTTAACAGCTTCCTTTTACCTTTGGTTCAGTAGAGATTGGCAGTTTCAGGTCTGAAACAATCAAAATAATTCTAGTGAAGGTATATGGAGCTTCAAAACACAGCGGAGCTTCCTGTGTTATCACATGACATCACAAGGTGGAAGAGACTGTAAGATGTGTGTCTTAAACATGCCTGACTAAAAGAAAACACAACTCCAGACACGTTTGTGATGACAAAAGTTTACATCACATTATAACATAGATCAGAAAATAGCGTAACATGGACCCTTTAAACCACCTTACGAGACGACTCATCCTTAAACAGCCATCACTCAAAGCCCCTCCCAAATATGGACAGTAGTCTGTAGTGCTCTGTCAGATTGGCCTGGAGCTCCGCACACAGCTCCTGTTACACAACTCAGTCACATGCGCCGGACAGTTCGCTGGGAGCAGAAGAAGACGGTAAATATAGGAGTTAGAACATTCCCGTGCAGCCAGCTGTACTTTCCAACCACCCACGGTAACTGAACCCGAGTTAGCCACAGGACCGGACTTTTAGGGTCACAGCTCTTTTACATTGTAGCAGGTCAGAGAGTTTGATCAGAGATTGTCCAGTCCCCGTGTATCCTCTCCTGGCCCCTGTCCCACCATTGCTGACAGTGGGATGACATCACTAGGTTGGGGGCATTGTCACCTGCTTTATGTTCTCTGGGGTAGCTTTAAAATGTTCCACACAAAGGCTGTGCAGCACTGCTATCTGCACATCGTGGTGGACACAGCACTTTTGAAAATCCCTAACAAGATTAGAGCACGGGGCATCAGCTGTCAGCCTCGGGCCCCGTCCACCAACACGCACAAAACCACATAAGCCCTTAGCACAGAGAGGGCCGCTCCTGAGGCTGCACATTTCAATGCCAGCTATACATTCCATCACCTGTTGCGTGGTGGCTGTGTCAATGTTTGATTCTCTGGTTTCATTTTGTCTCATGTTTAGATGCATGTTGGTGATAATAAAATATTGATCTTTACTGACAAGGCATTGCAAAGTTTAGAGTTTGATGCTTAAACCACAATAGTTAACATTTGTCAACAATACTAGTTTTACGTTACGTTCACATTTAAATGAGTGAAGCTAGCATGAATAATTCTTTACCACAGAGAGTTTCAGTGAGTTTTATGCAAAACTACTGGTGTTCGTATCAGAGCGAAATTGCAATACTTATGCCATAGTATAGTAGTAGGAGCATTTATCCATGAAATGAAGATGTTCAGTTTAAGTTAAGTTTTGACTTCAGACAAAGAAAACTCTAACCTCAAAGATCCTTAAAGAAACTATATTTAACTTCTCAGTGTGGTTCCAAATCCCCATTTAGACCAGAGGTTTTTTTTTTTTTTTCGAGGATCATATTCAAAAATAATTTATATAGGCTACTAAATACATACATTAAAGGGATATGCCACCCCTAGGTCAAATTTGGGCATCTCCCCGCAGTCCAGAGACTAAAATAAGTGGTGGAAAGCGTTTTCCTGCTCACCCAGCCATTGTCCGAGTCTGTCGCCACTGACCGCCGCGGTATCTGGTGCTCCTCCGCCTTAGACTGGAGTCTAACGTCGCCAGAGAAAGATTTCGGCCAAAAGGAATTAATTTGCTCGATGCGTTTCCCAATTACTTTGTGTGTAGTGCGCATTCATATCGAGTGCAAATAAATGTGCAAATCAACACGGAGAGCTTGCCTTGGTCATTTTGGGTGGGAACTATTTTCCAGTGCGTAAGAATACAGCCGTATCACGCAGCACGCTGCCAGGGGAATCCCTGTTACGCACCGGGAAGGGAGTTCCCCTGTTGCAAAACGTGGTGCGTGATACGGCTGTATTCTTACGCACTGGAAAATAGTTCCCACCCAAAATGACCAAGGCAAGCTCTCCGTGTTGATTTGCACATTTATTTGCACTCGATATGAATGCGCACTACACACAAAGTAATTGGGAAACGCATCGAGCAAATTAATTCCTTTTGGCCGAAATCTTTCTCTGGCTACGTTAGACTCCAGTCTAAGGCGGAGGAGCACCAGATACTGCGGCGGTCAGTGGCGACAGACTCGGACAATGGCTGGGTGAGCAGGAAAACGCTTTCCACCACTTATTTTAGTCTCTGGACTGTGGGGAGATGCCCAAATTTGACCTGGGGGTGGCATATCCCTTTAAAGGGGGGTATTGCACTTCTATAGAGTATTATTGCAAACACATACACTTACCTGACTGGAAATAACATATTAAATATAAGTAATACATTTCACTTTTGTTTGTGACACCCTGATTCTCCCCTTCCCTTGCTCCCTGTGTTAAATCACTCCCCCTTCAGAGCGCTATCACATTGCAATCACTGTGCATTCCTCCAGTGAAACTTCTGCACATATCATCAGGAGTGTGAAGTTATAGGGTATTGTTTTTGTATCATACTTTTGTATATTTATGAAATATTCCTGTGTGGGGTGACTTAGGCTTGTGGGCTGAGCATTGGACAAAATCGCACTGCTAACCTTAAGGATGGTTGGAATAGGGCCCAGGAGAGATTGCTAAATTACTCAAACACAGGGCTCTCAAGTCCAACGCATTGAGAGTGTGACACACGCAAATCGACGTGTTCACACGCTCACACGCCACACATGGTATTTCTCACGCTGAAATTTTTTTTTAAGCAATTCAAAACTGTAGCCACTGTTCACAGCGCTTCTGTGCCCAGAAAATCGGTAAGTTAATGCAGGCACCGCACGTTTTCAGCGAAAAAAAGTCACTCCCACACCAGTACTCGAGTTGAGCGATCAGCTGTGAGGCCGATCGCGCACAGCTGATCGGTGCGCGAGCCGCGTGAATGTTTACGCTGCATTTCCAAGAGTATAAGAATCCTTAACTTGCTACGTAAAAAGGAACTGTCGTCTCGGGACACGGGATAAGTTCAGGATATGTCCTTTTCTCCGGAGCTCCGGATTATTAAAGACCGTGACACGTGCATACATGGATACGAGTGACCGCGTTTTTATGGGTGAGTCATATCAGATTATTTCTGCATCTATTTCGGCACTAAACCAGAACTAAACCAGGACTAAACCAGGACTAAACCAGGACTAAACCAGAACTAAACCAGGACTAAACCAGAACTAAACCAGAACTAAACCAGAACTAAACCAGAACTAAACCAAGACTAAACCAGATCTAAACCGGGTCTAAACCAGGACTAAACCGGGACTAAACCAAAACTAAACCAGGTCTAAACCAAGACTAAGCCAGGACTAAAACAGGTCTAAAACAGGTCTAAACCAGGACTAAACCAGGACTAAACCAAGACTAAACCAAGACTAAACCAAGACTGTGTGTGATAACATATTATCCTGTGCATTATTGAATGATAATATGGACTTTTAGCATTTCCATATCAACAAAGTACCTTCTAATTCTGCCCTGCCCTTCCACCATCCCCCCTGGTTTCATTTTATAACTTGACTACTGCCCCTTCCCCCCCCCCGCTCCTCAGGAAAAAATGTCACCCCCGTCCTCGGAAAAAAGTCACTCGCACCCGTCCCCCCCTCTCACTCCTAGCAATCTTCAAAACTTGAGAGCCCTGCTCAAACATGCTTGGATGACATATAAAACCTCTTCAGGCATGTTTATGATGGGGGAAAAATGTTATAACATGGTATAAATCTCCAAAAAGTCAATTTTGAATAATACTCCCTCTTTTTTTTGCCTTATTTATTCCATTCCAGTAACAACTGTGTATAGTGCCTTTAGTGGGTCTGGATAAAACACTCACAATTAATAATGTAGCAAAAATTATTTTAAAAGTAAAATTTTTGAGCACACCCTTTATAGCACTCCCTGTTCATTTCACACACTCCCTACTGTACACTCCTCTCTCCTCCACTGCTGTCCACATGTTCCCTACAAACTCTTGGCTTAGCGTCTCTTTCTTCGGACTTTTGTAACCCGGCTCCCTCATCCCAGCACACTGCAATACTCCGCCAATGTTTTTGTTCTCTGCATAGCAACACATGTCATGCCTTCACACATGCAGTGGCTGTTGCTATGTTGAAACCAGCCTGCCTCATAGACTGCCGCATTCAGGTAATCGCCCCTCTATTCTGGATTTCCGCGTATTGACTTTGCAGTACATCTGTGCTGGCTATATGAAGGAGCATGGAAAAGGCCTCGCATGGATACACCTGGCTGCCATGACAACACATACCTACATGCTGCTGTGAGAAATCTAAACAGCTGATAAGGTTGTAACCTTGGGGTGAATTTTCTGGAGAAACTGTAGCTGTGGGATAAATCTTTGCAGAAATACTATGTGACATTTTAATTGGCTTTCTGGTCCAATTTAGCTGTCTGTACTCCTCTCTCATGTCAACTGACTTTGTATCCTCTTTCACTGCATTCATAAATCTGCTTTCTAGTGTTTGTGGTGCAAAGGGCTTAAAGTGCAGATGTGTTCATGTTTTTTCTAATTACTACTATTACTTGGTTTGGTGGGATAGTGCTTGTGATCAATGTTTATCATCATTTTACATCAGTTAAGGGACAGTTTGAGGAATAAATATTGAGAAGCATACAAAAACACAGGAGGTAGTGCTGAGTTTTAGAACTATTGAAATTACCTTTATTTATCTTTTATCTGCTGCCTGTGTTCATAGTAAAAAGGGGAAGTAAAATATATAAAATAAAAATAATAAGAAATAAAAACAGAAAAAGGGGCGGCAGTAGCTCAGTTGGTAGAGCATATGCCTCGTGATCCAGGGGTTGGCGGTTCGAATCCCACGGTTGACCGCATATGATCCCAGCTCCCACAGATGAGCGCTGCCGTTGTGTCCTTGGGCAAGACACTTAACCCCACCTTGCCCCCAGTGTCTGCGGACACTGGTAGCCCCTATGGCAGAAGATACAAGGCCCGTTGTGACGTGAGCCGTCCTCCTGTGGACCCACCACCTGCGGGAGGATTCATGGAGGCTGGTGCATTGTGTTCTGGGCAGCAGAACACTGCTTGGACTGCTGCCCCTGCGACCCAGAAAATGGAAAAGTGGAAGAAAATGAATGAATGAATGAAAAACAGAAAAAATTTAAAAAAGTTTTTTTTTAAAATGGTGAATAGATGTCTTTTTTAAATTTAATTTTATTTTATTTTTTGCAGTAAAACACTTGCAGTTGAATAAATGAATGAGACAGACACATTTACACAACACTGTGGAACATTCCGGGCAAAGCAAAAACATTTTTGGGAGAGAAATACCAGAAAGGTTACATAGTGCATCTTTAATCTTGCCCATCAACATCATAGCATCTTTAGCTCTCCTGTTCATGCTATTTGTCCAGACATTACGCAGTTAAATACAGAATTACAGATACATACAGACGGGCTGATTTCTGTGCACTGACTGTAAACACAACCTCTGATGACATATTAACACAAATATAACAGATTTGATCATATTTGGGCTCTAAGCATTAAAACCATGATTCATTCTGAAATTAATAAAGAATAATTAATGTTGAGAAAAATGTAGGACAAGACGCTGACATGAAGATCTTAATGAGGTTCAATACCAGCCAATGGCATCTCAAGTGGGTCATGTTGGTGTCAGTTGACAGAGTCCATGTTAGGTGTGTGTAATGAGGAAACACCAGTGACTCTGTCTGCACTGATATCATTATAATAAGATGTCACATAGAGGAGTCATTGTCTTAGATGTTAGATGGGGACAATAGTGAGCTGTGCAGATATGCTTGAGCTATTTCCACTAATTGGATTAATTGATTATAATTGATCATTAATATAATTATTAACTACGATTAGGGATGAAGGAGGCAAGAGTTCAGTCTGCTACAAATACAAATGTGTTTTCATATTTGTATTTTTTAGACTAAAACATCCTCAGGTTAGTTTTGTGTAGTTTAAACCTAATAAATATAATTACCATTTCACAAAATTGTCTGCGTTAAAGGTGTGCCATGTGACTTTTCTAGTAGCCTTGTCTCCGTTGAGATATTATGGATTTATCAGAAATATTTACATGCCTTCCTACTAGTGTTTTCAGACTTGAACTTTTCCATCTTGAAACTTTTTCAACTTTTGAAAAGGAATAAACTCAAGATCATTCTAAAGCTATTCAGGAAAGTTAGTTAGTAGTTATAGTTCCACATATATTTCCTTTAGAAATATGGGTACACTGATTTATGAATTCTGCACAATTTATCAACACTTTTCCTTTCTCCAAACACACATAATAATCACAAAACAATGCATCTTTGATCACAGACTTGCCTTTGCTCTGCCCCCTCCCCATGTCACCAGTTCAAACACATTGACACAGACAGGCTTCGTTACCACTGCTGATCTTTTTATTCTTCCTTCCGTAGTCAAAGGGCAGACCCAGCCCATAAAGAGCCTCCTCTCCGCATTCAGTGTCAACCAAAGTGAATAGCCCCCTGTCAAATCACTCCCAACAAGACCAGCGTCACGGCCTAACTGACCCGTCTGCCCCTAAGCCTGCCGGGGTCAGGCTCGTGTCACCTCCCCCTCCCTCCTCCAGGAGTCAAAGGTCAGCATCAGACCAGTGCCGTGTTGGAAATTAGAGCGGCCTAATTGTGCAGCAGTCTGGTTTAATTACGGGAGAATCAAAAGCGGGGCCAGTGGTTGCAGGGCTGTGACACCAGCCTGTTGCCGGGTAGAATGGTTCTTAAGGAGAAGAAATTAGATTAGCTATGGTGCGCTGGATGAGACAAAAAGCGTAAATTCCATATTTAATGAACAAACAATGGCATAAAGAGATCGAAGTGGGCTGGGGTATAGCAATTAGGAAAAGATGCCTTGTTTTAATTTTTCCTGGAACTCGGAACAGACGGGTCAAAACTATTGTGATTTAAGGGCTTCTCAGAAAATACATGTGACATACAATATATTACAGGGTACAGTTACTGGATGGTCTACTTTTGGTAGGGATTTGCTTATTAGTTTTCACAATATACCCATTATTTCTTTATAATTGATCAGAATTCAGACAGGTGAGTCTAATCTAACCTTTTTTCCTATGCAAAACCATATTCTAGAAGAAGAAGTGACTTTATTGATCTCACACAGGAGAAATTCTTCTCTGCATTTAACCCATCCTGTTATTAGGAGCAGTGGGCAGCACATGACTGCGCCCGGAGACCATCTCCATGATCTCCATGATCTTCTTGCTTCGGTTTGGTCAGGACCTAAGCTGGAGGATTTTACCTATGGTGCATGTTTTGGGTTGATGGGGGAAACCCACCCAGACATGGGGAGAACATGCAAACTCCACACAGAAAGGCTCGACGACCCGGGGATCGAACCCGGAACCTTCTTGCTGTGAAGCATGAGCGCTAGCCACTCAGCCACCTGTGATTTATTTAAGGTTTTGCATCTATAATTTAACTCCAAACCAGATGTTGAGAAATTATTTGGGTCACAACTGTTAAATTATTAAATCAATTTTTAATTTTTAATTTTTTAATTATTATTATTATTATTATTATTATTATTATTATTATTATTATTATTATGTTTTTTTTTGGTAATGGTAGGCCACTTCGTCAGTGCAGTTTTAAACTACTCAAATGACCTCATTTGCCTTGGGCTGCATGACAATGAAGTATTCCTCAGTAGAACATACTTTTATTCCAGGCGACTGCAGACAGTCTTAGCCTGTTCATATGGTGTAGAGCAGAGCAAAGCAAAGCAGAGGACTTCTGTTTTTAGTGATCTTAATGTCCCCATACATTTCCATTCAAATCAAGACTAAACTAAACATTGTTTATAAGAACAGGCCGATCTGTCCTCGGCCCACTACACTGTGTATTCCCCTGCATACAGAAATAATACCAGAGGACTCACAACGGACAGGTTGGTGAGGATATGTCTATAAAAAATATTCAACTCAGTGCACCTGGGAAGGCAGCGGTTTAGCCCCTGCAGCCACAAGTTACGTTAAAGTCAAGTTACTGAGATCTTTCTAGGAATCCCATAACTGTCATGAAACTGGAATGACATGTGCAGGGATCAAAGGCTTCACACAAAAAACACTGTACCAATACACCTGAGAGCGCTTTCACTATGCAGCGGATATTGATTAAAACAGTTACAGGGCTGTCAAGTTTTGAGCGGGGTCGTGCGTGAGACTGCGTAATTTCCGAGGAACGGGGGGGGGGGATTGCGCTGAATTTGTCTAAAGAGCAAACTTAAACTTCAAAGCAACTAATGAGAGTTATATAAATGAAGTTATTACCTGATGGTTCTCAGTTTGTTTTATCATCACCGTCAGTCGCTGTGTGCGCTTAGCAGCTGAAAGTAGTCTGCCCAACAACAGAACAATCTATTTTCTGATTGGCTGAAACTGAGATTTTTTTCCGGGGAGCGGGACGGGGAGGAGGGGGGAGTTTTTTTTCGCTGAAAACGTGCGGTGCATGCATAAACTGAGCCACACAGACCGATTTTCTGGGCACAAAAAAAAAAAAAAAAAAATCAGCGTGAGAAATGCCATGTGTGGCGTGTGAGCGTGTGAACACGTCGAATTGCGTGTGTCACACTCTCAATGCGTGAGACTTGAGAGCCCTGTCAGTTACACAATTTTGAGTTAGCCTACATGAAGGATACCAGTGTCCAAAAGTCATTTATTAACCCTGAATAACACAAGGACCTTGTCTGGAATGGTTTACAGTATAGTATTAAGCCAAACCAGGCCAAGTCACTGGTCAGATCTGTAGAAAGGCAAGGTAATTTTGAACAATAAAACCACCTACACTGCCTGACAAAAGTATTAAGACGATTGTGTATTTCTGAACTTTCATAATGATAACAAGACGTATTGGTAATGACAACAAATCAATTTATTGATATATTAAAGCAAATTCAATTATAACGGCAGACTGTCGATGTAAATATATGTTGATTGAGTAATTTTTTAAATCAAACTGAGTGCGAATAGCATGAATCATTCCATATCTGAGGGACTAGCTTCGCAGCAGCAGCGGAGTTTTACTTTACTCTAGTTGGTTGTGAAGTGACCAATCACGTAAACAGAGAAGCGAGAAAAGTCGTAGTAGGGAAGACCACAGAGTGAAGAGGTGAATTTTAAAAGAACTACCGGGCAAAATGGTGTTTCAGTGTGCATTTCGAAAATGTACAAATAAAGCCCGCAGGTGGGCACCACAAAGTTTTCACAGCTTTCCGGTGCACGATCGAGAAAGGACTCGACTGTGGCTTGTAGCTGCTGCTTAGACATCAACACACTGGTGGAGACGCTACATAAACAGAAGATTTGCAGTGATCATTTTGGACCAGACGACTACACCAAATCCCTTGGAAAGCCTAGTCTGACAACCACTGCAGTACCATCTGTCTTTCCAAGCGCAAGATCCCGTGATGAAGAACAGGTTTGTACCTTTTTTACCCAAGCTTGCTCCTGTCGTTATGTTAGCCTGCTGGTCAAAAGGCATGCACGCTCATAAAGTTGTTGCTAGCCCGTGAACATTCATGTTGAGCACGGAACTGAAAAGACAGCCCCGCATTGATCGTTCATTCCAACGAACAATGCAACAACCCGGTTTTCTGTAGCTGTAGCGGGGGCTAACTCACCGACACACTCTCGCGTTCTGCCCTTTCAACATCCATCTCTCTCAACTCTTCATCTGTATATTCCAAGCATCGGGGAGACCTCCATACGTGGCCATGTCTGGATTGTAGAACAGGGCAGGCTACTGTACTCTACGGCTAACAACGACAGCTGAAGGTAAACAAATATCTGCTGGAAACCTAACTGCAAGGTGATATCACTCCGCCCATGCCTAGCTAGATCGGGAAAAAACGCGCTGTTGCATAAGGACATAAATCCTTTAAAGTACAAGGTTGATTATATTTCTAAAATTGTTCCATCAACACAGACATTTACATCGACAGTCTGCCGTTATAATTGACTTGTTTTGGGTGCACTATGGAGTGGGTAAGCCTGATTAAAATCCGGCTACCATTTACCGTTGACTTGCGCTAGCCTAGCATCTGAAAACTCTGCAGCTGGAAGGACTGCATGAAATTCGCTAAAAAGTGTCTCCACATCTCTGCAGCACTCTGGCTAACTCGGAAATGAGCCCCCATGTCAAAAATCCTGGAATATCCCTTTAATATCCAAATAATCCCACACTTTTTCGATGGGTGACAGGTCAGGAGACTGGGGCGGCCATGTCATAACCTGCAGTTGATGACGCTGTTCACACGTCTCCAAATGACCCTTACACAGTTTGGATGAGTGCTTTGGGTCATTATCTTGTTGGAACCAGAAGTTTCGTCCAGAGTTCAGAAATACACAATCGTCCTAATGCTTTTGTCAGACAGTGTATAAGTGAATAAATGTAAGGTAGACCTGTTTCATGCCCTACTGTAGAACATCTGAAGCAGAGAAATGACATATCCATAGAAACAAGAAGGTCTTACTTTTTTTTTTCTTCCAAAATAACTCAACTTCTGTCTTGAGAATATCTGTATTTTGCCTATGTTTTATTAGGCCTATATATATTCACACATCACACAAGAGATAACTTTGAGGCTTCCACTGCCATAAATCAGCCAGCCTTATCGCTCATCCCTGAGGTCAAAGCTGCCTAAGTCCGTGCATCAACACGGGGATAGCCATTAGCATATTTCCTCCAGCATATTAGCATGCGCAGGCAGTGTGTCCCAGGTGATGGTGCAGGGCTGCAGCTTTGATCAGATAAAGCTCAGTGTCAACATATGATCCAGGCTCTGCTCAGGAGCCTCTCATGAGCACTTTGAGGAAGAGGAAGGAACAGACTGTAGAAGAAGAGGAGAGTGTATGGGAGCGGAGCCAGGAAGAGGGGTTTTGTAAGGTGAGCAAATATAAAAATATCAAGTATCGCATCTTCACAGTTTACAAAACCATAAAGGATAAAAGGAAAAGTGGCTGTCAGTCTGCACCAATGGCCTCTCCAACCACTATCAGTGTTGTGAAAAGTGCTTAAAGGGCTCATTTTACACTATTTTCTGATCTATGTTCAAATGTTTTTTCCTCATCACAAAATATATTCATAGTTCATAGTTCATAGTTTGCTTTATTGTCGAAAAACCATATGTACAAGTACATATAGAAATTTTGCTCTTCTCTCAAACTGAAAACACTCTGATCCACCTTGTGATGTCATGTTGTAGGTCTACAGGAAGGGATCCACTATAACTGTAAACTCCTACACCTTTACTAGAGTCATTCGGATGATTCAGGCTTGGAACTGCCCATTTCTGTTGAACTAAAGGTTAAAGGTATCTGTTAACTTGAAAACTGCCATTATATGACATCATAAGGTGGAACAGAGCATTTTGAGCTTTGGAGATAATAGGCAGACTAAACCAGGATTACTCAACATACGTGTGAATGAAATAAAACACAACTCCAGCTATGTTGTTGAGGAGGTAACAACATTATAACATGGCTTAAAGGTCTCATGGCATGAAATTTTCACTTTCTGAGGTTTTTGAACGTTAATGTGAGCTCCCCTACCCTGTTTAGGGCCCCCCCCATGGTTAAAAGTTGTGAAATGTCTAAACTGAGCATTTGCGATCCTTTTCTGCGTTACAAAAAATCGGAGCTCAAACGGGCGAGTTTGAACAAGGCACCTTATTGACGTCAGATCGAAAAAAGAAATGCAAATGCAGTTCCACCCCCGTCTGTCTGTACTCAGCGTCTCTGTAAATCACGCCCAGAGAGTTTGGACTGCGAATGCGCTAGGCAATGCGAAATGCGTTTTTTTATTTGCCTGGAGGCACATCCGAGTGTTTCTAGGCTCGGAAGTCCTTTATCTGAGCCTCTGGACCTTTGAACAGCAGTGGTTTCATTTTATTTTCTGTGGAAATGCGTTTATTTTTCAATGGAACGCTTCAAATCTCTCCCCCCGTGCAAAAACAAGGAAATGGATCAGCTGTGAGCTACAGCGGAGAGCGGAGCGTTTGGCCACGCCCCCACCCTCTACAATTGGCCAGCTCTTTTCTCCTCATTTGCATTCAACGCCCATTATGACCTGTTCTGAGGGAGAAAAAATACTCTTTCTCATCTTATCTCTGTTTCTCATGCACTGAGTGTTGATTTTGAAGAAGGATTCATTTACAGTATTAGGGAACCATTAAGGAGCCATATAAAAGCATCAAGAAGTACCATGTCATGGGATCTTTAAAGCTCACAGTAGTCAATTTTGTTTAATATAGGACCTTTTCAAAAACTTGCACTGTATTAGCTCCACACTGCCACCTCAGTCCATGAATCCATTATTTTGGCCTATATCTTCATCAAAGGTATAATACTCCCTACAATTGAAGCATAGAATGGACTGGACTGGACTAGACTGGAATTGACTATTCTCAGTGTCTTAATGTCAGGGAATTCCTATGGCATACCTAATATGAGAATTTATATTTGACATGGCTGACTGAGTTGTCAAATTTGGACTCATTAAGATATTTACATGAAACAACAAAGAGTTGGAATCTCTTTGCCCCACATGAACTTCTGCTACCTGCTCTTTTAACCTAGTCCCTCTCACATTTAGCACAGTCTCCTTGTAGAGCAGATGTGTTAGCTTATATACACACACACACACACACACATACTAGACCTTCTGATCTCGGCGCTGTGAATATGCATGTGTTTAGCGTTGCACGGCGGCCACGAGACTGCATTCCTTATTTGTGGTCAAAGTTTGCAGCTCAGAGATGAGAGCCACATGCAGCTACAGAAGAGCTATAGAATATCCTGTGCCTGTGGGCCATCCTTCTGACAGAGCAGAGCCTATTTTTGGCCCAGTCCTGCATTTTTCGGCATGTAAAAAAGTACGTGGAATCTTCCTGACAGCACCGAGAAAACAGCTGTGAGGAGTTTGGGTTAGGGCTCTTTATACAAGTGGCCGCAATGTTTAAATGAGACTATTCCAGTCAGGCAACGTAATGACAGTCTAGAGCTGCTGCTGCTGCTGGATTTCAACATACACAGGATTCTACAAATAAATATTCAGACTTAAAAGGGTCAATAATGCTCGACTGACTTGTCTGAACCTTTAGCCAAGTTATGTTATTGTTTCCTGATCAGAAACATACCCCGAGTTGCCTATTGTTTGTTCAGGATGGGTCTCTCCAGAGCTCAAAAGACTTCCTAACACATATAGCATATATAGTGGTAATTCAGAAGTGCTTCTTTGGGTTTTTAAAGTCCAAACATATTCACCATATCAGCTCACATTGCCTATAAGATGCTGATAACCAACAGCTATTGTTTTTAGCCTCATTAAACTGCTCCACTCTTCAGTGCACAATCAGAGTAGCTTTTACTACCTGCTTGTGTCTCTGGTGGTATCAATGCTTAAAAACTTTGACTCTTACTGTGATTATGATGCCTCTCCACAGATGCGACCTGTAATTTGGCCTGAAGACAGACGTGTAATGCCATTCTGTAGAAAACAAATAACATCTCCATGGAAACAAGCAGGTGGCAGACTCAGCATCTTTTAAATTACAAATAAAATCAGATTTTAATCAGTTTTTGAAATCCATTGTTTATAGTAGCCTACATGTATTTTCACTGATACTACCCCACTGCATTTCTACTGCTCGCCCCCAACCTTTTACAATCCTTCAGTGCACAAACCACCATTGTCTCTGCTTTTTTTTTTATGTATCCATTAAACACACAGGCTGACATTTATGGCATGAGTAAATTACATGTAGTATTAATACATGCTAGTGGCTCCCCAGAGAGTGCTCTGAACATGACTTCATTTGTATGGATTTCTTGCTCTTCACTGAACATATGGTCCAATATATTTATCTTCGGACTAGATATAAAATGTCCACATATGACAGTTTATCTAACAATGAAGGGCTATATAGCTTGATGAACAGCTTGACATTACAATTAATCACCTCTTTTATCCTTTGGGAAAGTTTGTCAAAGTTGAAGTTGTTCTACCCCCGATCCTCAAAAGTCCATCTATCATAATGTCCTTTTGACGTTACGCAAACAGTAATTCTACTCAGGGGCCTGGCTGGTGTCACGTTGTCTCCTGCTATGAGCGTCCCAGTGGGGGTCCCTCTCACTGGGGCCCTTGAAGCATCAAACCTCCAATTGTCAGTGTTAAAAGAGAGGCGTAATGGTCCCAAATGTGCCCACCTCATCAGAACCTCCCAGGGCTGCCATAATGGAGCATCCACGGTGATTAGGACAGACCACGGCCCCTATTCACTTTCTGTCACCATTCACGGCCATCACTTCCTCAGAATGTAATAGTTTTAGAGGTGCTTTCATCCCATTGTCTCTACTGCTCTGTGTTCCGTTCCCATCTAAGGGTCCTAAACTGGAGTGCAGGTTTGTTAGCCTGGCTCAGGGCTTGACCTCTGAACCCTTTCTCTGTAGACTCCTTGAGGTTTTGTTTTGGCCCTGTGTCCCCCTTGCCAAAGCTGATCACAGCCTGGGCCGGTCAGGAGGAGAGGGAGCTACAGGGGTCTCCATTGTCTTGGGCATTCTGATTGGAAGACAGCTCACCCTGAGTGGACGTGGGATGCACTCTGTACGCATACAGCCACACACACTGTCCACGCAAAGTGACAGCTCCTATTGGGAGAGGAATGCCTGAGAAAGGAGCAGGTTCAAAGAGGCATAGAGACATGGGAATATTTGATTGCCAAACAGTGTTTCTCCCTCACGGATCATCTGTGGCATCCGTGCAGCAGCAGAAAGAGCGTGCTCACAAGACGATTGGAGAAATGGCGTCTGTAGCAAAGGAAATTAGTAAGCTGACTGTTTGAAGGTGTACAACTTTTCAGTGGTCTGATGGAAACAGAACATGAACTAAGGATTGAAAAATATTGTACACTTTTTGGATATGTTGGTACCACTTTATAGTAACTACACCTTAAATAGCCCTAATAAACATGAACACTGACTTAGCTCATAATGAAGAAATTGTTTATAAGAATGATTCAGGTTGAGTATCTACTTAAAGGGATAGTTCGGATTTTTTGATGTGAATTTGTATGGCATCCCCACTGGCTTATCCCTGACAGTGTCCTCTGAGCCGAGTTCTGCCCGGTTCTAGTGCTGACGAAAGTAGGTCCGGCAAGTTAGCCAGGACATTTAATAAAGCTTGTTTTTCTTCTCAAAACAATATTTGTGCAAAAAGTGATATATTTGCATCACAAAACAGTTGTCCACGAAAAAGTCAGAAGATATAATCGCTTGGTGCTATTTTCTCTTGAGTCGTATCACTGCACGCTGCTCCCAGCTGGACAGCCGAACGCGAACACAACACTTTTTCAGTTGTTTGGAGTGGTTTCTGATGCAGTCGCTAGTCTCCTTCTGCATCTCTAGCATCAGATCCCACTCGCGGCAGCAATAACTTTCTGCCTCAGTTGGCGTCAAATGACAGTTGGTACAAGCGCACCACCACTTATACGTCAGGCGGTCTCTCGCGGCTTCCGCAGTGGCTCCAGCCTCAAACACTTCTCTGTCCCTTCTCTCTCTCCCTTCCCCGTTCCAACTCCCTCTGACTAATTTCTACACCTGTATATTCAGGTTCATACAGGTAACCCTCTGGCTCTTTACTGAAGCTAACGTCCTCCTCGTCGGTGTCGTAGTCAAACATTTTACTTCCCAAGTATTAAAACACAAACAGGTACGGCTGTCCAGCTGGGAGCAGCGCGCAGTGGTATGACTCGAGAGAAAATATCACCAAGCGATTATGACTTCTGACTTTTTCGTGGACTGTTTTGTGATGCAAATATATCACTTTTTGGACAAATTGATTGTTTTGAGAAGAAAAACAAGCTTTATTAAATGTCCAGGCTAACTTGCCGTACCTACTTTCGTCAGCACCAGAACCGGGGCAGAACTCGGCTCAGAGGACACTGTCTGGGGTAAACCAGTATTAATGCACGACACTGCTGAAGGGGTTGCCGTACATAAAAAAAACCCAAACTATCCCTTTAAAGCTGACGAAGCCTCTCGGATGAGCGGCGAAACGTTTTCAACCAAACAAACTTGGTCCAGTTGACAAATTGAACTTCTCCTGCTATCATGGATTCTACCTGGACGACTGAGGGACTTTTCACGTATCCCTTTAAAGGTCATCTATTACGTAAAATTGACTCTTGTGAGCTTTGAGCCATGTTATAAAGTTGTTACCTCAAAAGCATACCTGGAGTTGTGTTTTGTTTTATACACACATGTTTGTTGTACTATTAATCTCTCTACATCACCAAAGCTCAAAATGCTCTGTTCCACCTTGTGATGTCATGAAGCCTAGTTTTCAACATTATAACATAGATCATAAAATAGTGTAATATGAGTCACACAAAGTCTTTGTTTACTTTATTAGTTATAATAATGTGTAACCAATATGTCTAGTATGAATTTAGCTGGCTATTTCATTGGATTTGTATAGTTCCTTACAAGATGCTCAGTGTGTTTTACATTACATTATCATTCCCCTCTTGATGAGATACTTCTGAAGTCACAGCTGCCCTGGGGCTGACTGAAAGAATTATGGCTGTCAGTCTGTGCTGATAGATTCATGACAAAAACACTCACTCATACACCTACTTCATACATAAGCAAGGTAGAGATTTTGACACACTGTCTTAGGTTTGTCAAATCATCTTCCAAGTGTGTTTTGTTATGTTAACATTGCACTGGATGTCCTTCCCAAGAAAACAGTTTTTGTTTTTTTTCTTTTTTCTTTTCAAGGATTTGGACCGGCACTGTAGTACACTGAAGTTAGTAAGTATTTAGCCATGACTACCTAATACTAATACTCTGATCCCATTGTCAAGTCTGTCAGTCCTTTTCTCACCCACTTTCCAGTCATTTTTTGGTTGTCATGCAGAGCCCTGTAGGCCCCTGATCCCCTCATCCCACTTAGAGAATGTCCTACCTTGTCAGTGATGTAAAGTGAATTGAATAAAAGTTTCTCTTGCAAAGACAATTTTAGACTTGGTTACTGGGTTGTGACACCTTTTGCTATGTCAGTCCCTATCTGTGTGTTGTAACTGATGAAAAGTGAAAATCATATGGTGTCATTGCAGTTATTATCTATGAAGTTAAGTTCATTCATTCATTCATCTTCTTCCGCTTTTCCATTTTCTGGGTCGCGGGGGCAGCAGTCCAAGCAGATCTGCTGCCCAGAACACAATGCACTAGCCCCCATGAATCCTCCTGCGGGTGGTGGGTCCACAGGACGACGGCTCACGTCACAACAGGCCTTGATGTATCTTCTGCCTTGGGGGCTACCAGTGTCCGCAGACACTGGGGGCGAGATGGGGTTAAGTGTCTTGCCCAAGGACACAACGGCAGCACTCATCTGTGGGAGCTGGGATCTACCAACTGAGCTACTGCCGCCCTGTGAAGTTAAAGGTCCAGTGTGTAGGATTCGTGGCGCATAGGTGGATAGTGGCTATGGCACTTCCTGTTTTAGCTACGGCAAACCTCGAGGGTCACCCAGACGCGCCGTAGCGGACAGCTCGCGTACCCGCGCGCGTGTGCACCCGCCGCGCACCCGCCGCGCACCCGCCGCGCACCCGCCGCGCACCCGCCGCGCACCCAGCCGACAACAACGGTATTAATAAAACATGGTCTCCCGTTCACTGTTCACTGCACACATTCCCGATTGTGTACCATGACAATCTACATATCAAATGAAACCTTACAGTCTCCTCTTTTTGACTATGCAATTCATTTCCCGGCACAACAATCACTCCCTGAGCACATGGGGCTTTTATATGGAAAAGCACAAAACAAGGTTTGTTACTTTGCTTACCTTTGAAGGCCTTGCACAGGTCAAACTCTGTATTTCACCACAAGCTTGGTATCAATATGTCCGTAAGGATCCAGCAAATAAAATCCAGTAAAAGTAAAAATCCAGTCCAAAACACGTGTTAGATCCATTACAACGTGTGATACAGCAGCATGCTTGTTGTTTACCCAAAACCACGAGCCTCCCCCCACCCCACCCGCACCTCTCTCCCTCTGTCCTTCTCAGGGCTCTCAAGTCTCACGCATTGAGAGTGTGACACTCTCTTTTTGCCCAGAAAATCGGTCTATGTGGCTCAGTTTATGCAGGCACCGCGCGTTCTCAGCGAACCCCCCCCCCCCGCCCCGCTCCCCGGAAAAAAATCTCAGATATCAGATGCCGCGCCCTTTTCAGCCAATCAGAAAATAGATTGTTCTGTTGTTGGGCAGACTGTTGACAGTGCAGTGATAAGGACAGCGACTGAACAGGAGGAGATGATAAAACAAACTGAGACCCATCAGGTAATAACTTCATTTATATAACTCTCATTAGTTGCTTTGTAGTTTATGTTTGGTCTTTAGACAAACATTTACAATACAGGGCTCTCAAGTCTCACGCATTGACACGACATTTCGCACACAATTGAAGCGTGCAATTGTTCTCTCGCGCACCCCCCCTCAGAAATTACGCAGTCTCACGCACGACCCCGCTCAAAACATGAGAGCCCTGCCTTCTCTCTTGCGCAGCGCGCCGAGCGCTCTGCCTGCTTTGCCTCCGATGCTACCACGAGCCTTGCCGAAGGCGAAGGTGGAGCCCAAATGTCCTTCTGCGGCTCTCGTATTCAAAATGGCTGCCTCTGCATGGGGAAGATCCCCCTTTTATGTGACTATATCTATGTCCAAAAGAATACTTTGATTTCATGATGGAAGTGAAAAGGCTTGAAAAACAATGTATTTTTGAATGGGTATCTTCAATTTTGGTAATTAACGGGTAAAGATCTTACACACTGTCCCTTTAAGTTTGTCCCACCATATGCAACAACTTCATCTTTTTGAGACAATTTAAGATGGTCACCCTGGTTACAGCACTTCTAACATTCATAACAAGGACACCAGTTCACCCATGTTACACTCAGTAGAACTCAGTACAGTGTATGGTGTACAGTGATGGATCAGAAGTGAGTCCTGCCTGACACTATTCACTGTGAGCTTTAGGGGGCAGGAGAGAACCAAAGGAGGTCTCCAGAGCAGGGAGACAGGCGGACCTCACAGGCAGGGCCAGGAGCTCTGGGCTGGGGTCATCGTGGGCTTGTGACTGGGTTAAGATTAGCACACAGCTGAGTGAGAGAGAAGAGAGGGAGAGAGTGGTCCATGTTCCCGCCATGGATCAGAGCCAATAAGTGGAGATTAATAGGGACAAAAAAGGCAAGGCTCTCTGTGGCCAGGCACCTGCTGTCTTCTGCCATGTTTTTATAGGACAATGGGTTTGAATGTATATAGATGAGGTACAGAAAAATCTATACTTGCTTAATAAAATATTTTAATTAGCTCCTTGTCAGGTGAGACACATCCATATGAAATAAGGAGATCGTAGACTTGCTACACCCCCCCAAAAAATTTAATCATAATAAATGTTAACTTATTTTGGTGGTGGGTCAGTCACATGCTGGAGAAGTTATTGCTTTGGCAAGAATGTTCTATAGTATGGCATTATATATCGCCATAGAGACGAGCAGGTGAAGTTACAGGTCAGATCTGTGGAGAGGCAGCTCCACTCACAGTAAGAAGACTGTTGTGAAATGTATTTTTAAGCGGTAAAAACATCTAATGCTATACTGTGGAATGTTCAAACAAAACAATAACATTTCTGTGGAGACAAGCAGATAGAACCTTACAATAGAAACGTGACATCTGTGCAGTGCATCTTTAATTGAAGTTAATTTAATTGAATATACATTTTCAACTTAAAATCTAAAATGCTCAATGCTCTCTTTTACCTTTGTCATTTTTTATTTTTTCCCCCATTAGTTTTCAAGAGTAAAGATTAGAGGGACTTCCTGTGGTTCCATTGACCACTGTATGTGCCCATATCACACACTGTGGTGTTGTTGGTGATGGACACAAGAGGCTTACAGGGTCATCTTTGTGTTGTATGAGGTTAAAGCTGAATAGCAGCTGTAATAGTGTTTGGGAGTAATCGCATCTTTAGAACGGTAATCCAGGAAATCACACAGACGAGATGGATAAAGAAGAGATGTATTATCTCACATTCAAGATGGTTTACTGGTCATTCACTTGAACAATTATTTTATTAATCCAAATTAATTCTAATTAATTTAATTTTAATTAATCGAAATATCTAGTCTAGTTTTTCTAATCTGCTACTTTTAGTGAAGTTTATAGTTTTACATGGGTAGCAGATGTGACACGCATAGGGTTAATTCCATAACAGTTATCAATAGCAACCAAACTGTAAACAAGAGCCAAAGCTGGTCAAATTTACACACTATAGTTATAGGTTCAGTAAAAATGCATGACAACACCTCTATTGATAGCAGTTGGATGAATGCAATAAATTAAGTCAATGTTAACCACACTTATAATGAGAAATCTGTTAGATTCTGTGCATATGTTACAGTAGTGCACACATAGGAGTGATACAGATGGCCCCAGTGCAAATGTGTTACAACAGTGAGGGGGAAAGACACATAATCTGTTAATATCCATAAACATAAATTGTAATAAATGCATTGAAAAAAAGTATTTTAGTTATACCATATGGGGAGGGTGGCAGAGTGATTAGCCCTGTCATAGTAAACAATGACAAAAAAAAGTTTTAAAAGTCTAAAAATTCAAGAAAAAATACAAAATGGATTTAAACACATTTTCAGGCATCTGTGTTGGTCCTGTTTATGTGCCACTGAAAAACTGTTGGCTAATGCTAGCTAGCTTGTAGCTGTAATCAGGGCTCTCAAGTCTCACGCTTTGAGAGTGTGACACACGCAATTTGACGTGTTCACACGCTCACACGCCACACATGGTATTTCTCACGCTGAAATTTAGTTACGCAATTCAAGCGCAGCGCACAGCGCTTCTGTGCCCAGAAAATCGGTTAGATAATGCAGGCACCGCGCATTTTCAGCAAAAAAAGTCACTCGCACCCCCCCCCCCCTCGGAAATTACGCAGTCTCACGCACGACCCCGCTCAAAACTTGAGAGCCCTGCTGTAATGTTATTTGAGATGGACTTCTTTAACAGCACAAATAATCTCACCTGTTGTAGTTCAAGCTAAAGCAGTTCTTTGTGGTCAGATTTTGTTAAAACAAAACTCAGATTAAATAACAGAGGATGAGTAACAGAGGTTCAGACAAAGCAGAGCCTCAGGTTAGGATCAGACGCCCAGAGAAATGTTGACACCAGCTGCAAAGTATCAATATGGTTAATTATTTTTCACTAAAAAGCATGCCATTTTGACGTTGTAGTCTGAAATAGCATAACGTGTATGTATTTTTGGTACAGTGGTCCCTCGCTCTGTCACGGTTCACTGTTCGCGGCCTCGCTGTTTCGCAGATTTTTTTTCATTTTTTTTTTTTCAATTTTTTTTGTAGTGTAACATTTTTTTATAGTGTAACATTGTGTTCTGTGTCCTGATTGGCTAAGAGACTGTAGACCAGAGGTGGGACAAAGTCATTGCTGGGCAAGTCCCAAGTAAGTCTAAATCTTTTGCACTCAAGTCCCGAGTCAAGAGTATCCAAGTGCCGAGTCAAGTCCGAAGTCAAAGCTCACAAGTCTCAAGTCGAGTCCAAAGTCCTAGCATTTTAGTTTCGAGTCATTTCGAGTCCCCTTTACAAAGAAATACAATTTCTACAAATCATATAATGTCTGCAAGATCTGTACTCATTTTACCTTTTTGTTGTGCAATTTGCCTTGTATGTGGTCGAATGAAAGCAACGTAGATCTACTGTGATCGGATTGTTGTGCAAGCCGCGCGCACATGCTCTTTGCATACATTTTCGCAGATTCACAAGTACAACGAGTGCGGTCCTTATCAGCATACTTTTAGAGTTTTTTTTTTTCATTGGACGTAGCAAGTCATCACAAGTCAAAAGGCCTAAGTCCAAGTGAAGTCACAAGTTATTGATATTGAAGTCCAAGTCGAGTTGCAAGTGTTTGTACATTTTGTCGAGTCTAAAGTTATCAAATTCGTGACTCGAGTCTGACTCGAGTCGAAGTCACATAACTCGAGTCCACACCTCTGCTGTAGACCTTTGCCGACTGATAGATGGGGGACGCTGGGGGGGACCAGGACTAGACCGGGACTAGACCAGGACCAGACCGGGACTAGACCGGGACTAGACCAGGACTAGACCAGGACTAAACATGGACTAAACCAGGTCTAGACCAGGTCTAAACCAGGTCTAAACCTCGACTGGACCTGGACTAAACCAGGACTGGACCAGGTCTAGACCTGGACTAAACCGGGACTAGACCAGGTCTAAACCAGGATTAAACCACCACGTGCCGCTCTTTGCTGGTTTTGTGCAGCTGGTTTGTGGCTCGGGCTGAGAGGACGCGGTCCGGGTGCCGCGGTTCGATCTCGTGCTCACAGCCCAGTCGTGCTGCTCTGTCACGGATTTGACTACGATGAGGGGTGCACGTGTCGCGCACTTCTCCAAGGGGTTGGTGCGCGTCGCGTCCCGGGACGTGGCAGTGCCGTTGGATGAGCGCGGTGCTTCCTGCAGATCCAGTGACTCATGTCTCCGCGCTCCTCGCGTGTCTGGTGGGGCTTCCGGAGTCGTGTCTCCCCCCACGCTTCACTATTAATACATTTTGTTGAAAATCTATGAAAGTTTGAGTGTTTAAATGAGAGAGAAATGTGAGAAAACGTTAATTCCAGTCTGAGAAAAGTGTATAATGTGTGTGGTGAGGCATTTACAGCCTTAAAACATGTATAATAATTGTAAAATATAAAGTTGTCCTACTTCGCGGATTTCTCTTATTGCGGGTTATTTCTGGAACCTAACCCCCGCAATAAACGAGGGATTACTGTACATATATATTTAGTTACAGCATTAATTATAATTCCTTGCATGGAACAGACTCATAGGCATTCAAATCTATTAAAGAGGTCCTCATTGCACAAGTACAACATTATCTAAATGAGATTAAGCCTAATTTGAAAAGTTGGAGAGAGAAAGAAAAAGCTTAATGGCTCTGAAGTGATTATAAATGAAGAGTAGAAAGTCTGCCTGCTTATAGAGGATCAATTGTATAAAAACCTCTCTCCCTTTCTGTTCTTTCTCTTTCTTCTGTATCTCACTGTTGCCACGCCGACGTCATGGAATGTGTGATGTCATTGTTAAAACGCACGCACACAGACACAAACACACACAGACACACAGACACACACACACACTCACCTGGTTTCCACAGTAACCAGACCACAGCAGCTTCCTGAACGGCGCATGTGTTCAGTGAAGGGGCCCAGTGTACCTAGAAAGCATAGGGAAGTCACTCACCTCAGAAGGACAACTATAGCTCTGCACCGTTGTCTATTTGTGTCTACGACAAGTTGAAATGTCTTTTCCTGTAAGACCTGACTTTCACTAGAGTTGTATTTTAAGAAGAGGATGTGCTCAAATGACATAAAAACTTTGAAAATCGTACATAGAGATTGGCTCAAACAAAAAATGTGA
The DNA here is from genome assembly GCA_036785185.1 of Paratrypauchen microcephalus. Classification (NCBI taxonomy): domain Eukaryota; kingdom Metazoa; phylum Chordata; class Actinopteri; order Gobiiformes; family Gobiidae; genus Paratrypauchen; species Paratrypauchen microcephalus. Next base: position 5,649,478 of record JAVJIX010000040.1, on the reverse strand, counting down.
ACCCAAATGAGCCATAGAATATTCTTTATTTATATTTTTCTCTGTAAAGGTGCACTATGTCACTTTTCTGGTAAGGATGATACCTCTCACTTGTCTCCATGGAGATGTTTACTGATGTGCATGGAATGTTCCACAGTATGACATTAGCCTTTACTTAATTATGTGTGTTGCTCAAAAATGCTTTGAAGAACATGTATTCTTACTGTGAGCGGTGTTGCCTCACCACAGATCTGACCTGTTAATCGGTCTGGTGGCCTTGTGGAACTAAAGATGTTTAATGTCATACAGGCAAAGCAACATCTCCATAGAAACAAACAAGACTGATTGAATTAAAAATAGTTGGCTGCTGCCCTCTCTGACTCCATGATATCACATTCTGGCACAGTGTGAATGCAACCCAGAAGATTGTAGTAATTGCTCTACCACTAGTAACAATGGTTTCAAAAGTTCAAAGTTCAAAGTCAGTTTTATTGTCAATTCTGCCATATGCGTTCAACATACAGTGAATCGAAATTTCGTTTCTCTCTGGCCAAGTAGTGCAAAAAGACAGTGTACAAAATACAAAATACAATATAAAGACAAAACAAAATCTAAAATGTAAAAGCAGTGCAAAAAAATAAATAAATACCTATTTACAGATGTTCAAAATGTGCAGTGTGCATCAGAAATGTGAAATGGAAGATGCAGCAGTGAAATGTGCAGTAAAATGTGCAATCGAATGCGCATTGAAAATAAAGATGAAAATATATGTGCAACAGTCGTAATTCCAGTAGTAAATGTGCAACAGTGCAACAGGAGTCCTTAGCAGTAGTTTTTAAAGTGTTTAGAGGAATATGTCTTTTATGGGGGGAGGGGTGGCTTGGGTCACCCACAATGCTGGATGCTCTGCGGGTAAGGTGGGTGTTAAAAATGTCCAGGAAGGGAGGAGAGAGAGGCACTAATGATCCTCCCAGCCACATTCACTATGCGCTGCAGGGTGGAAGTAGTAGCTATTAGTGGGCCCTGTTTCATTTGTACTAGTTGTAGAAGTGCAGGCTATTGTCATACTAAAGGTAGAAGTAGCTGTAGTATTAGATTAAGTATACCTGACCAAGATCCTGGTTCAACTGGCATAGCCTAACCAGTGAACACTTTTTCATATAAACCCAGTTCTTCCTGTTATTTCTTGACTGAACTGCCGAATCCTGTTGTCTTTACACTGGAGTCTGTAGACAGAACAAGCTTCTGAGGGCTGCTCCATTGGTTGTCGGTGAAAGAGCTCATAAGGACTTGGACTACTGCCCCACCTGTGCACCTGCTGACAGTCAGAGAGCCAGAACGCCTGCCTGAAGCCCCCCTGCCAGCTAATACCCCACACTTTACTAGATTACACTTCAATAAATGGTTTGAATAAAGTGTTTTTCTATATTGCATTAGTGTGTAACAAATGCTAATATGCTGTTTGTTAGATAAGATAATTGGTGGTTTTCAGATTCTAGATGCGATGATATCATGCTCCCAGATGGAGGACGAGAGTATTTCTCTAATGAGGCTTTGCAGCTCACATTCCTTGGGGGTGTGACGATAACTATAGGCACTGCTCTGTCTGAAGCTCTGTTACTTCAATTAGACTTTAAAAAGTTTTGTTTTAACACAATTTGACCATAAAGAACTAACTTAGCTGCAAAGGAAAGTTGATTTGTATTGTTAAACAAGTCCCTCTCAAATAACATAACCTTTAGACAACAGATTTTTTTTTTTGTTTTGTAGTTTTTTGACTGTTTGCTAATGTGTGCATTGTTTCACCATGGTAACTGCTGAACATTCCACCATAGGCGTTCATGTAGAACACCACATGCATGATGCCACTGCTGTCATGGTTCATGGTTTTTTTTGGCTGTTATTTCATATGGTGTGTATTTTATTCCTTTGGCGTGTCCTCAGTGTTTTATTTTGACATTTCTGGTCAGCTTGTTAGTTTTACTTCCTGTCTGTTGATTGTTTTCCCTGCCCTGATGTGCTACACCTGTGTCTGTCTGCATTTATACCCCATGTTCTCCTCTGCCCTTTGTTGGTCCATCGTCAATGTCTCGTCACGTTTTGTCATTAGTAGTCATGTCTTGCCTCTTTGGATTTTTGGATTTTGGTCAGTTCTTGGTTTATTATTAAAGTACTTAAACAGTAGTCCTGCATTTTGGGTCATCCCTCCTGTTTCTGCGTGACAACTGCAAAGTATCAGTTGATAACGTTGTTCTTTGCCATGAAATATGTAAAAGGATTTTAGGCTGTTGAAGGAAGTCAGCAAAGTAAATCAAAGGTAGAACATGCAAACTCCATTAAAAACACAAAAAACACTGAACCCAGGACTTGCTGGCTGGTGTGCATGTTAACCATTATGCTACCATGCTAGGACCACCTAATGCACAATTAATTGGACAATTCAAAACTAGCTGAGAGGGTCTTTGAACAATCTGAGAAGGTCCTTTGTCAGTTTCAGTGAAAGGACAAAATGGTGGTACATAAAAGTTTAAGTGCGGGTTAGATTATAGTGGCCGTTGATCCAGTGTTCCCCTTATGCACTCACTGTTCTACAAGTGCACAATTAGACAAAGAGCAAACTCAACTGACTGCTGCAGCTTTGGGCCTGAGTTCTTTGTGTGAGAACAAAAAGAGCCAGAGATACAGAGAACTTATGGCTTTGACTGACACACAGATGGTACAGGCAGTTCACTAAGGGCATCACAGCCTACTCAACACTCGGAGGGGAAAGAGACTGCATAAGGGCCTAGTTAAGATTTTGGAGTTAGTGAATTAATTAAACTTCCACAAAATGGAATCTTATTAGCTTTAGAGGGATATGCCACCCCCAGGTCAAACTTGGGCATCTCCCTACAGTCCAGAGACTAAAATAAGTGATGGAAAGCGTTTTTCTGGTGACGCAGCCATTGTCCGAGTCTGTCAGCACTGACCGCCACGCGCAGCTGCAGCTATTCCGCGTTAGACTGGAGGCTAACGTCGCCAGAGAAAGATTTCGGCCAAAAATAATTAATTTGCTCGATGCTTTTCCCAATTACTTTCTGTGTAGTGCGCATTCATATCGAGTGCAAATAAATGTGCAAATCAACACGAAGAGCTTGACTTGGTCATTTTGGGTGGGAACTATTTTTCAGTGCGGAAAAACAGAGCCGAAGCACACACTACGCTGCGTAACAGGGGAACTCCCTTCAGAATCAGAAAGGTTTTAATGCCATATGTTTGAACAAGTTCACAACATTAGGAAATTGCTGCGGTGCTTGAAGCAGAATGTAAACCAACACTTAACATGCAATAAATAAAATAGAATAAAATAAAATAGAGTAGCAGAGTACAAGGATATAGCAGTGCAGGTGCAGGTATGGTCAGGTGCAAAAAGAAGAACCGGCGCAGGGTCACGTGACTGACACAGAGCGGGGGGTGGGGTCTTGTGACTGACACAGAGGGGGGGCTGGGGTAATGTGCCTGACACAGAGGGGGTGGGTGGGAGGGTGGGTGAGAAGAGTCCTAGTGTTGTTATTGTTCAAAAGTCCGACAGCAGAGGGGAAAAAGCTGTTTTTATGGCGGGAGGTTCTGGTCCGAATGGACCGTAGCCTCCTGCCTGAGGGAAGCAGGTCAAAGAGTCCATGTCCAGGGTGAGAAGGATCGGATGCAATCCGACCTGCACGTGTCCGTGTCCTGGAGGTGTACAGGTCCTGCAGAGATGGAAGGCTGCAACCAATCACATTCTCAGCAGAGCGCACAACACGCTGCAGTCTCTGTTTGTCCCTGGATGTGGCTCCAGCATACCACACGGTGATGGAGGAGGTGAGGATGGACTCGATGATGGCAGTGTAGAACTGCACCATTGTCCGTGCTGGCAGGTTGAATCTCTTCAGCTGCCTCAGGAAGTACATCCTCTGCTGGGCCTTCTTTATGACGGTGGTGCGTAACAGGGATTCCCCTGTCAGCGTGGTGTGTGCTTCGGCTGTGTTTTTCCACACTGTAAAATAGTTCCCACCCAAAATGACCAAGGCAAGTTCTCCGTGTTGACTCGATATGAATGCGCATTACACAGAAAGTAATTGGGAAAAGCATCGAGCAAATTAATTCCTTTTGGCCGAAATCTTTCTCAAGTCTAACGCGGAGTAGCTGCAGCTGCGCGCGGCGGTCAGTGCTGACAGACCTGGACAATGGCTGGGTGACCAGGAAAACACTTTCGATCACTTATTTTAGTCTCTGGACTGTGGGGAGATGCCCAAGTTTGACCTGGGGGTGGCATATCCCTTTAAGCCATGCTATAATGCTGTTACCTCATCAGAAACATACCTGGAGTTGTGTCATCTCCAAAGCTCAAAATGTTCTTTACCACCTTGTGATGTCAAGTTTTCAAGTTCACAATTACTGTACCTTTTTACCTTTTAGTCAGATTCCAGGGCTGAAATCATCCAAATGATTGTTGTGCAGGTGTATAGAGTTTATATACACAGTGGAGCAGTTCCTGGATTACCTCATAGTGTTTTCTGTTTGAGAGAAGAACTCAGCCTAAATATGCAGAGTGTGTGTTAAATAAACATGTGTGAATGAAACAAAACACAACTCCACATGTTTTTGACAAGAAAACAACATAATCAGCAGATCAGAAATCGGGTAATATGAGCTAAGTTAATTTTGAGAGTATTCAAGCAGTATAATAACATTAGCAGCAGTAGTAGTAGAAGTATGAGTAGTAATAATATAGCATATTTACTATAAAATAACTACTATAAAACAAGTAGTGGCAGTACTTATTTTATAATAGTTGTAGTTACTATCCAAATAAAGGTTCTTACTATCCAAATAAATGTTCTTTTTGACACACCGTGTGTTTGGACTATTTGAAGTAGTTGTAATAGTAGTTGACACAACAGTTGGCAGCAGAAGCAGTCAAAACACAAAAGTACTGGCAGTAACAACATTTACTACATTTTTATAGTAGTAGTAGCAGTAGTAGTAGTACTAGTAGTAGTATGGTAGCATAAAAAGTGCATCATTTGTATTTTAAAAAGGTAGCGACAGCCTTTTACTACTCGCTCCTATAACTTTTGAACTTGAAGTGTCAGTACTTGTTGTGGAGTACTCACTCAGTATTCAGAGACAGGAGCACTGTGACTGCACGCGGCCTACTGGACCCGGGCCAGTCCTTCTGTGGTCCTGGCAGCTCCGGCGATCGCCATAGCAACGGGAATGCTGCTCTGGACCGCGCCAAGAGAGCAGCTGGTGGGTAGTGGCAGATTAGTGCAGCAGCAGATTTACAGCCAGTCAAGTAGTGCACGGCCTTTGAACACAGGAGCCATGATAAAGGCGCTATTAGGCCAAAAGAAACAAAGAGTCCAGTGTGTTTGGGCTGAGGAGAGAGGACACTGACACTGACTGAGTGAGGGGACACTGAAAGCACCCAATAAGGTCAGGGAGACTGCTGTATGCTATAGGGAGGTTAGCATTAGAAGCCAAAGCGATCATTTATAATAACGACCTTAATTAGCCTGAACAAAGCGTGAACAAAGACTTAATTCATAATGAGCAAGTAGATTGTTAAGAATGATTCAGACTTAGTGACTACTTAATTAAGACCCTAAACCTGAATACTAACCCTAACCCCTTAATTAAGGCTAATGAAGCTCCTATATTATGTTAAATTTGAGCTTTAAAGGAAAAGTAACGTTTTTTACAATCTGAGCCTTATTTCGGTAATAAAACAAGTTGTTTTACTCACCCATAGCACTTTGGTGTCATATGGAGCACTTCCAGAGATGTTTTAGATTTGCGATCTCCATCATGTGAGTTCTCGGGGCACTTGTTTGCGGTCTCCAAATAACACAAACTTTAGCACTTTTCAAATCATAGAAGCCCGATGTCTTAGTCTACGATTTTGTGTGGTCAAAAGTGGCCTGTAATCCGAGATTTAGCCATAGTTTCGAGTAGATGAGGAGGCCAGTGCGCATGTGCGGAGTGTGCTCTCAGCTCCCGGGACCCAAACATGAAACGCAAAGCTGTAAACTATGGATAAATCTCGGATTACAGGCCACTTTTGCTTCAAACGAAATCGTAGGCTAAGACATCGGGCTTCTATGATTTGAAAAGTGCTAAAGTTTGTGTTATTTGGAGCCCGCACGGGGTATTACATGCTTGGGGAATATATTATATGCCCCGAGCTATGGCTAGAAGTCGCGCTAGGCTAACCGCAAATCTTAAAACATCTCTGGAAGTGCTCCATATGACACCAAAGTGCTATGGGTGAGTAAAACAACTTGTTTTATTACCGAAATAAGGCTCAGATTGTAAAAAACGTTACTTTTCCTTTAAGCCATGTTATAACATTGTTACCTCCTCAAAAACAAACCTGGAGTTTTGTTTCATTCATTCACGTTTGAGTAAGAAGTAGTGACTTTAGTAATCTTTTATTATTAGTCTGTCTATATTTCCAAGGCTAAAAATACACCGTTCCACTTTGTGAGGTCATGTAATGATAATTTTCAAGTTGTGTTCAGTAGAGATTGGTAATTACAGGGCTGGAATTATCCAAATGATTCTAGTGAAGGTGTTTGGAGTTTAAAAACACAGTATTACCACATGGCATCACAAGGTGGAAAAGAGGAGGGGAGGATTTGTGTGTTAAATATGTGTAAATGAAACAAAACAAAACTCCTGGTGTGTTTTTGATGAGGATTTATTATAACAGATCAGAAAATGGCCCTTTAATGCTAATTTCTTAATTATTTTTCTTAATTAAGTATTTACTAAGCCATTTTCAGCACCAACATCTAATTTCTAATCCACATTGGGATATACTGGCATGGTGAGGGAGGTGCCTTGCTCAATGACACAACAACATTTACTAATTATTAAAAGTTGCATATTTGTTGGTTAGCGTGCCCTCTAACCAGAAATTAAAAAGTTCTATTAAGAGCTTCATTTTTAGACACTTACCACATCTATATTGTCTGGTCGGGTTGCATGTGCGGAATGTTTTTGACGGGAAGAGCATCTGATGTAAAAACTAAATTATAATGTCACTGCTGCTAAGGTGGAATTCAAGACAAGTATCTGATCGCACTATAGACTCAAATGTACTGACTAAAAGCACAAAATCGAAACCTATACTCAACAAAAATATAAACGCAACACTTTTGTTTTTGCTCCCATTTGTCCTGAGATGGACCCAAAGATCCAAAATTCACTCCAGATACACAACACTACCATTTCTCTCAAACATTGTTCACAAATCTGTCCAAATGTGTGACAGCGAGCACCTCTGCCCCGCCGAGACAATCCACCCCACCTCACAGGTGCGCCACATCAAGATGCCGATCCGACATCATGACCAGTGCACAGGTGCGCCCCAGACTGCCCACAATAAAAGGCCACCCTGAAATGTGCATTTTTTTTTATTTTTTTTGCTTTATTGGGGGTCTGGGGACTCAGAACCAGTCAGTATCTGGTGTGACCACCATTTGCCTCATGCAGTGCAACACATCTTCTTCGCATAGAGTTTATCAGATTGTCAGTTGTGGCCTGTGGAATGTTGGTCCACTCCTCTTCAATGGCTGTGCGAAGTTGCTGGATATTAGTGGGAGCTGGTACACGCTGTCGTATACGCCGGTCAAGGACATCCCAAACATGCTCAATGGGTGACATGTCCGGTGAGTATGCTGGCCATGCAAGAACTGGGACATTCTCAGCTTCCAAGAATTGTGTACAGATCCTTGCAACATGGGGTGTGCATTATCTTGCTGAAACATGAGGTGATGTTCATGGATGTGTGGCACAACAATGGGCCTCAGGATCTCATCACGGTATCTCTGTGCATTCAAAATGCCATCAATAAAATGCACCTGTGTTCTTCGTCCATAACAGCCTTTGAAGAGGAGTGGACCAACATTCCACAGGCCACAATTGACAATCTGATAAACTCTATGCGAAGAAGATGTGTTGCACTGCATGAGGCAAATGATGGTCACACCAGATACTGACTGGTTCTGAGTCCCCAGACCCCCAATAAAGCAAAAAAAAAAAAAAATGCACATTTCGGGTTGGCCTTTTATTGTGGGCAGTCTGGGGCGCACCTGTGCACTGGTCATGATGTCGGATCAGCATCTTGATGTGGCGCACCTGTGAGGTGGGGTGGATTGTCTCGGCGGGGCAGAGGTGCTCGCTGTCACACATTTGGACAGATTTGTGAACAATGTTTGAGAGAAATGGTAGTGTTGTGTATCTGGAGTGAATTTTGGATCTTTGGGTCCATCTCAGGAAAAATGGGAGCAAAAACAAAAGTGTTGCGTTTATATTTTTGTTGAGTGTATTTGAACACACACGAATTGGACAGCTAGAACGCCATATGGAAATTGTTCAAATCTGTTTCAAACGGTCCACGCACATTTGAATATGAAGCCTCATATCCTTCCATCTCTTTCCATAATTAGCTCATTGTACAAACTTTATTACAAGAGGGGGCACTCTTTTAGCCAGACAGCGGGGACAGAAACTAGAACATCCTGTTTCATTTTCAATTATCATCATTGAAGAGAAACATAAAGCAGAGTCACACGCTGAGGGGAAGGAGAAACCGCAGGGTCCGGTCGCCATGGCAACGCTCCAGGATGAAACTACATGTGTGCGTGCTGATAGGAGGCCCTCCTCACCTGCACAAATATGAGTCAGGAGGAAATCGGCTCTGGTAATGATGTTTTCAAACACACCGGGCTGGGTAATATTTGATTTCATGTTTGCTGTATCTGGAGTGTTTGTTTTATATTTTGATAACTGATTATGAGGGTTGAAAACTTGCTTAGTAACCATATTGTCATAAAATATCTTAAATGGTGGTTTTCAGAATCTAGAAAGTGATGATGATATACTCTCAAATAGGGAAAGCAAGATTTGAGGAGTATCCACCTTATGCTATTGCTTTACCTGGAATGTTCCATGGTATGGCACAGTTTGCGCTTTTTATTGGAGGAAAGAATACTTGCAAATGACAAACATCTGTTTGTCCACTGGCCCACAGGTTGACGGTGCGATTCCAGATCCCACAGATGAATGCTGTTGTTGTGTCCTTAGGCAAGACATTTAATACACCTCTCCACCAGTGTGTGCATACATTGATGTATGAATGTGTGTGAATGGGTGAGTAGTTCCCTGAAGGTGGAAAAGCGCTATATAGAAATGTGACCTTTTACCATTTACATCCTTACTCTGATCGGGGTCACCTATCCATAGATCTGACCTATAACTTGGTCTAATAATGTCCATATCCCTGTCTCCATAGAGATAGGTGTATGTTAAATGGTATACTTAAAGGGATAGTGGTTTTTTTTTAATGTTAATCTGTATGGGTTTCCTTCTAAAAGTTACGTGTGTTGACACCGGCTTACCTCTGACAGTCTCAGCTGATCCCGGTTCGGCTCACTTTCTGGAGCCCACGTAAGTAGATCCGGTAACTTCCCTGGAACATGAACTAAAGCTTGTTTTTCTTCTCAAAACAAAACATTTGTTAGAAAGGTGATATATTTGCGTCCGAAACAGTTGTCCACGAAACATCCAGCAGCGTATTTCGCATTCTCGTATTGTCTCTCTCCACTCGTATCACTACGTCACGACCTATCACGACCTATCACGACCTACTTACTTGGGCTCCAGAAAGCGAGCCGAACTGGGATCAGCTGAGACTGTCAGAGGTAAGCCGGTGTCTACACACGTAACTGTTAGAAGGAAACCCATACAGATTAACATAAAAATCTATCCCTTTAAGACTATTCCAGGCAAAGCATTTACATCTTCATAGAGACAGGCTGGTAGTGGACCCTCCACCTAAAAGGCTACATAGTGCTTGGTATTACACTCTCAGCTTGGCCCTATCTGTATCTGTGTCTAGTGAACTCAAACCAGGTCTATACAATATTCTAGTCCTGCCTCCACTGATTCAATACTCAAAGCAAGAATTCACACTGTATGTAAATGTAGACACTAAACCCACCTAAGCTCTAAGGTGGGTTAATGTCTTGCCCAAGGACACAACAACTGATTGCACAAAATGGGCATTTGACCTTTGAACTGACTTTAGCTCAGCCTATATATGCAGAGTTTGTGTGCTAAACATTAGCATGTGAATGAAACAAAATACAACTCCAGGTATGTTTTTGATGAGGAAATAACATTATAACATAGATCAGAAAATAATGTTCAGTAATATGGGCAATATGGGTAATCAGCAGTACGCTACAACTATATCAACTATAGAGGATTGGTGTTGTGTTCTTGAGCAAGAAACTTCCTTCACAGTACCAAAACATGGCATCTGATATAAAAAAAACAACAAAAAAAACAAAAAACTGCCAACTCACTGTGCAACCAGTTCACTCTAACCCTTGATTAAAAAGCTTCACAAAAGTAAAAATGCTACCTGTTTAGCATTGTACTCAGCTCCAGTGAAAAAAAAATGAGAAGAGTTTCATTAGTATTTCAGGGAGTCGTGTTTGTTTTCGGGCTGAACCATTTGTCACTGTAGCGCCATGGCGATTTAGATTCTCAGCCAGCTTCAGCAGGAGGAGCCCGTGTCCATTACAGAGTTTTATGTGCAGAGCTGTCTCATTTTTACACACTTTTATAGCCCAGTCACTAAAACATATTACTCCTAAAGTACTACCGGGACTCCATGTTAACTTTCACTGATCCGAAAGCCCATAAAAAGCAAGTCGGTGCTGATTTGCAGATAAATCGTATAACATTAGAGATGAGATTTGATCTGTCTCATCTTGACAACTTCTCATAACGCGTCAGATGAAATGAACTGTTTACTGGCAGCTCGCAAATCACTTTTAAGGGAACCCACTCTGCAATATTCATAAAAGGGGAATGCAAGCTGTTGTGTGCTAAGAGCTATTTCATTTGTTTAATTACACAGTAGCTTTGGGGGTGGTTTCAGTATATTGTCTCTACACCCAAAGCCCACTGTGGATTATGAAGTATTCACTGTAGAAAGACCTCCACCAAGACATTAGATCTGTCATGGAATACATAAAATTGTGTATGATTATGATGGGTGGGAGTTTTAGTTTAGAGCTAAATGCTGTGTTCATAGCGCTACAATGTCTAAAAATCTAGAGGATGTAACAATATCCAAGCGTGGCTAAGTGGCTAAATCAGTAAAGAATAATCTATGGTTGTTGGTTATATTTTCACTACAAGATCAAGATCCCCCCCGGAGGAGCTGGAGGAAGTGTCCGGGGTGCAGGAGGTCTGGACGTCCCTGCTTAGACTGTTGCCCCCGCGACCCGGCCCCGGATAAGAGGAAGAAAATGGATGGATGGATGGATCTATATTATCCTTTACCCACTTTGCCAGTGTGAATTTTTAGGACAGAGAGGGTGACCAAAACTTTAAACTGGTAATGACCCAATTCTTACTCATCATATATCACACAAACCTGATGTGATATACAGTACTTTAATTAGCAGAACGCACTCCAATTGTAATGTGATAGTACTCTGAAGGAGTCTGGAGTTTCAAAATTTCAAAAATGAAACTGAAACGTATTAAATACGTATAATTTTGCTGCAGCAACATTTACACTGTGCTTCTCAGTTGCCTTTGTGGCTCAATCAAAAGTCAAAGGCTGTTTAACAGCTGGACTGGTCAGGGAGGGTCAGCAGATCTGTGTCAGGGCAGCATCACAGCAGAGTCCAGAGGTAACAAGGTGAACACAACAGGAAAGGTCTCATTCTTACTCCACTCTGGTGTTTCTGTTGGTAATAAAATGGGTCTTTCCCTCAAAGTATGTCCTGAATGATCAGTGTTTCCTCTGGAAGGTCTTCTGCCACATTTGCTGCCACATACAGTGTAAAAAGCTTTTAATATAAAGTCATTGCAAATTCCAATCATAATTTATTTTTGATTATTAAAAATGTTCAAATGACTATTTAGATCAAGTTCCTAAACAAAATGTAGTCAGCTGTTTTCTAGTGCAGACCCCCACACTTATAGAGATGAAATTACTGCAGGGTACATGTGCTCATATTCAGAGGTAAATGCTTCCTGACTACCAGAAGAACACATATGTAAGTGCACATGAAGACTGATGAAAGCCCTGACTGAGTTAGACTTGGAAACACACAGCCCTCTTCGCTCTCCAGCCTGACTCAGGACTATCTCTCCTCTTATTCCTCTTCACTAACAAGCCGACTAGCTGTTTTTCTGCCTAGCTCATCACGTTAGCTGCGCCACATGCTCCAGCAGATAAGAGAGTATAACCAACAATGAAGCCACTGATTAGCTACAAGCTGTAAATCCCAAATGTAGCTTATTTGAGCAAAATGGAGAGGAAATGAGGCTTGTTCCATGTTGTCAGTGCACACCTCCCAGCAGGCTGCATGTAGTTACCAATACACAGTTGACATTACATGGATTAGCACGGTCAGTGTGACATTTGTTCAGAATCATTTGCCTCAGCGTTACACTGCTTCAGTTTGTTGCACGTGTAAAGAAGTATTATGAAATAGATAGTTTAAAATAATAAAATTGAGCAGATATGGCTGTTGGGTAGGTGTAATTTGAGCATTTTAAGTGGGCAAAGGAGGGGCGGCAGTAGCTCAGTTGGTAGAGCATATGCCTCGTGATCCAGGGGTTGGTGGTTCGAATCCCGCTCTTGATGGGTTGACCGCATGTGATCCCAGCTCCCACAGATGAGCGCTACTGTTGTGTCCTTAGGCAAGACACTTAACCTCACCTCGCCTGTGTCTGTGTCTGTGGACACTGGTAGCCCCCATGGCAGAAGATACATCAAGGCCTGTTGTGACGTGAGCTGTCCTCCTGTGGACCCACCACCTGCGGAAGGATTCATGGGGGCTGGTGCATTGTGTTCTGGGCAGCAGAACACTGCTTGGACTGCTGCCCCCGTGACCCAGAATGGAAACGTGGAAGAAAATGAATGAATGAATGAATGAAAGTGGGCAAAGGAAAATAATTTAAAATGATTCTGGTTTAAAAGTGTACGAATTCCACTTAGCATAACATCATTGGTTGAGCGGTCAGATCCACTGACCCACAGGTTGGCGGTGTGATTTCAGTTCCCACAGATGAATGCTGTTGTTGTGTCCTTGGTGTGTCCTTGTGTCCCCCCAGTGTGTGCGTACTGTATGAGTGTGTAGGAGCTTTGAGTGCCTTGAAGGTGGAAAAGCTCTATGTTGTTACTGGAATGTTCAACAATATGACTTTATATGAGCTATTTCCCATGGAGATCAGTAGGCGATGACACTAGCCTGTGTTACAAGTCAGATCTGGAGAGGCAACAACACATAGCACACCTTTAATATGACTTCTTTTATTATCATGAGTCTTGAAAAAACAGCCAATTGTCCAGGGTAAATCACACCTTAGACCCAAAATTAAGGCCTATATAAATATAAATACAGGGGGTCCTCGGGTTACGACGGTCTCGGGTTACGACGTTTCGTGGTTACGAACGCGCCCCCATTAAAAAAAATATGTATATATTACGCGTCATTCCGTCTTACACGGTTTAGCGTGGTAAAAGATGTAAACAAACGCACGCGGCGCGCGGCGCACGGCGGAAGAATACGCTCTGTTGTGGTTGTAGGGAGAAGAAGACAGCCTCGTGTGCGTGCCCAATGTGGGCGGAAGTACCTGATGTGGGCTCTGATCTGCTCCTATGAAAGCGGCAGTGATAACCAAGCAGCGTAGTGGTCTAATTATTGAGATGGAAAGGTTATTGGTGCTTTGGTTGGAAGATCAAAGGCAAAATCCGGTTTACGACGAAATTCGGGTTACGACGCGTCTTAAGAACGGATCAACGTCGTAACTCGAGGACTCCCTGTACAGACAATATAAATACAACTGCATTTACTCATCACTCACATAGAATTAAGAAGGGATAAATAAACCAGCACACCATTTTGTTTTGCTGCAATTAGTGAGAGCATACACATGTACATAATATTTAAAGATCCCATGGCATGAAATTTTCACTTTCTGAGGTTTTTGAACGTTAATGTGAGCTCCCCTACCCTGTTAAGGGCCTCCCCATGGTTAAAAGTTGTGAAATGTCTAAACTGAGCATTTGCGATCCTTTTCTGCGTTACAAAAAATCGGAGCTCAAACGGGCGAGTTTGAACAAGGAAACTTATTGACGTCAGATCGAAAAAAGAAATGCAAATGCAGTTCCACCCCCGTCTGTCTGTACTCAGTGTCTCTGTAAATCACGCCCAGAGAGTTTGGACCGCGAATGCGCTAGGCAATGCGAAATGCGTTTTTTTATTTGCCTGGAGGCACGTCCGAGTGTTTCTAGGCTCAGAAGTCCTTTATCTGAGCCTCTGGACCTTTGAACAGCAGTGGTTTAATTTTATTTTCTGTGGAAATGTGTTTATTTTTCAATGGAACGCTTCAAATCTCTCCCCCCGTTTAAAAACAAGGAAATGGATCAGCTGTGGGCTGACAGCGGAGACCGGAGCGTTTGGCCACGCCCCCACCCTCTACTATTGGCCAGCTTTTTTCTCCTCATTTGCATTCAAGCAACAACGCCCAGAATAAAGAGTTTGAGAGAGATATTTATGACTCTTTCTCATCTTATCTCTGTTTCTCATGCACTGAGTGTTGATTTTGAAGAAGGATTCATTTACAGTATTAGGGAACCATTAAGGAGCCATATAAAAGCATCAAGAAGTACCATGTCATGGGATCTTTAATAGAGTTTGACTTATGAATGAACAAAGCCCTGTACATACATCTGCTGCAACACAACAGCCACTAACCCAATAATGTTGTTTTTTTTTTTTTTTATCTAAAATTGACAGCGTCTCCAGGACAGGTCCAGGCATGTCCCTAGCGTTTTTCATTGGGACAGAACCGTAGTGAATCGGAGCCACTATAAGTAACTGTTATGTTTTGGGGCAGACTGCAGCTGGCCCTCACAGCTGTCCTCTCACTGTGAATGCAACAAACAGCACACTCCATCACAGCAGGTCAAAACTGGACATGTTAACTGGACACTACACAAAACACTATTGTAAATTGTTGTACCCCATTTTACAGTCCTTTTTTCTGACGTTGCTACACCATCTCATTAGTATTCTTACTATTCTTGCTTCTTATTTAGAATTTATTAAAACCACTTATATTTTTTCTCTTTGTTATTCTGTTATGAGTGCTACTGTGTCCAAATAATTTCCCGTGTGGATCAGTAAAGTTTGTCTAAGTCTAAGTAGGATTTTACCATGTGTAATGCTAAAGCTCTTTCTTAATATAAACATAACTGGTCAACGGTTTCCTGTGTCTTGCTTTTTGAAATATTATGAAATAGTGAGTTCTAAATGGGAAGTTAACATGGGAAGTTGCACTTGAATTTCTATCCATTTGACTTTATATTCATAAAATATCAACCCCATCTCTTTGACTGTTGCTCTGAGCATGTTTTGATTTTAAAATGTTTGTATTAAGCCGCTTTACATGATCCTGGTGTTTTTATTTTGCTATTTTGTCTGTAAATGAATTACTATTCCTAATATGGAACTGGCTCTAAATTCATGGTAAAGCAAGCAGCAACTAGCATGCTAATGTGCACTTCATGATTATCAGACAATAAAATGCTTGCAGACAGAACAAAGCAGACATGTTTTGACCTTACCTGACCAGCCAGAACCACACTTTGACAAAACTTGACAAAGATGAGTGGATCTTAAGCCGTATCCAGTCTCGCTGATTTCAGAGGGCGTGATCGACATGGCTGCTTACACATAAAAAAAGGAGAAAAACCTATACAGAGGACTGAGAAAGTCACTTCTGGATTCAAACTGAATGTAGAAGGGACTGACTTTTCTGAGAAGTTTTGATCTTAGGAGCTCCTTTATCTACTGCTGATCTATCTGTACTTGGGGTAAGACACGTTTTGCCCAAATACATGGGTTCAGGGCTTTAATGCTGCTGCCACTTTTGCTACTGTGATTTTAAGGATGACTACTTTTTAACAATGTTTTGAGAAGCAGATTTAGACCTCCTTTCACTGCAATTTCACCGTTGCTATATTGTAAAACTGAGTATACAATGCTGCTATTTATCCCTGCTATAGTCAATCCTTCTCCCCTGCTTACATTAACTTTTCAATCTCAATCACAAAAGTCAAATAAAACTTTTACAACATGGAAACATATGCAAAAAAGCCCCATGTGTTTTCAGCTTATGTAATTCTGGAGCCTGTAAATTGGCCTGGTGCCCGGGATTCTAATGAAAGAGCTCACACACATACAAACTGGGCCTCTCATACGGTATACGCAGTTTTCAAATAACTTATGCAGAAAGAAACCCTTGGACACAAAATGGCGCGTGGAGATGATTAGCTGGGGTCGCAGAGGTGCTTCCCGATAATTGCTATTTCCACACAGAGCTGTACATGAGCAGGGCTGGCACCAGGTCAGATATGTGGGCACGCAGAGAGAGAGCGTGCACAGGAGCGGGGTGAGAAGAGGGTGCAAAAGTGCAAGCTGTGCCCGACGACCTACTAACTGTTCTGGACATTTAAAAATACAAGAACATACGTGGGCTCCTCTCCTGTTGAATTGTTGAAATAAGGTTAGATTAGTTAGTTTTCCGTTTCTAGTTAAAAACACCCTGGAAAAACATGCAAAAAGCTCAAAGTGCACCATGAGGCATTAAAGGTGCACTAAATAAGTTTTAGAGATGATTCATGTTCTTGCTTGCCAGTAATGTCCCACGGTATACCATTAAATTGATGCACCTTGTCTGTATTCAATTACATGTGGTTTAACTGCTAAAATATACAATGAACATGGATTCTTACTGAGAATAGGGCCCCCTTTCCACAGATCTAACCTGTAGCATGGCCTGATGGTGTCACCTGCCTGTAAAATGAGTTTAATACCATACTGTGTAAAACAGTATGGACACAAGCAGTTGACGGACCCTTGGCCAGAAATAAACTGTGAAATAAACAAGCTACAGAGGTTTTCAGACTTTAATTAGGTGATAGAGGATCTGCTCCAGGCTTGGGTACAGGATAGATCTGTGGAGAGGCAGTCAATTTCCTTGGAGACAAGCAGCAAGTGGATCCCTCACCAGAAAAGTTACACAGTGCACCTTTATAGGAGATATCAAGCGAGAAGCCCTTAATCATGTTATGGATGTTTTCATTACTTGCATTTAGAGAGAGTTGAGTTATCCCGTATTGTTCAGTATTCGAGGCTCTATAAATTTCAGTTTGCACCAACCCCCTATCCCCAACCACCTAAAACTGAGAAACAAATATAAATATATATCTGAATTATCTGAGAGGTGATTGGTTGAGAGGCTGTGAAAGGTGACATGCTGTGACTGGACAGTGAGATTTGAAATTTTGGATGAAACCACTACACATTACAATAGTATTCTTTAATTTAATTTAATCTGGTTCTAGGATAAGAGGCAGGTTCACCTCGAGCTCTTTGAATCACTATAGTTTCATGTGTTCTATTAGTTGTGTACAGATGGTGCATACATTGTCTGTTGGTGAGATCTTGTATTTAGCCTGAAGTTGACCCGGTGCCCATTGGTCATTTCCCCCAGCCCTCTCCGCACCTGTTCTTTTAGCCCACTGCACGTCCAGCATGTACAGAATCTGTGTATGAAATTAAACCAGCAGAGACTAAAGCTGTCATCTAATGTGTGCTGCTCTGATGCAATACAAATGCAATATCTGTAATAACACTTTGTAAAACTAACTAAAACTAAACGTATCTCGTAATTTAAAGTGCCCATATTACGCTATCTTGTGACCTAAGTTATAATGTTGTTTCCTCATCCAAAAAAAAATGCCTGGAGTTGTGTTTTGTTTCATTCACACATGTTTAACACTTCACCTTGTGATGTCATGTGGTAATAGAGGAAGTACTCCACTGTGTTTTTAAACTCCATACACCTTCACTAGAATCACTTGGATGGAATTGCCGATCTCTACTGAACTAAAGGTAAAACGTAGCTGTTAACTAGAATACTACGACTTCATGACATCACAAGGTGGAACAGAGCATTTTGAGCTTTGGAGATGTAGACAGATTATAAACTCAGACATGTGTGAATGATACAAAACACAACTCCAGGTATGTTTTTGAGTAGATAACATAACATAGATAACATTCTAACTTAAAGCTCACAAGAGTCAGTTTTGTGTAATGCACCATGCGACTTTTCTAGTGAATTGTCAGCTTGTCTCTGTGGCGATATTACTACTTAACTGGAATGTTTCGCAATATAGCATTAAAAATAGTTTTATATCATCATAGAAAAATCATACATTGTTGAAAACCATGCATTTTTATCATGAGCAGCGTCACCTCTCCACAGATCTGACTTGTAACTTGGCCTATTGGTTCTTCATGGAAAAAAGTTACAGAAAACCTATATAGTGCCCCTTTAAACTTTTATAGTGACAGCCATGTTCATTTCTGTCAGTGGGATGGAAATGGTTAAACAGGTTCAGAGTTCAGAGTCATGACATGACAATTGGTGAAGTGTAACGACCCAGGATGCTTGGAGCGTAGTGATGGCTCCAGAGCGGCTGGGGTCAGACTCTCCTAAATCACAAAAAAGATGACCAAAAGGTGAAGTGTTTTTGTGGCTCACCTGGTAGAGCACATTCTATATAGCCAAATGGCACCGTTTAAATTTTTCAAAGTGTCTTGCTCAGAGGCACAGTGACGGTATACTTGGGAGAACTGGTAGTGGTAGATGTTAAAATAACCCTCCTGCACCCCTGGGTACATTTTTGTACATCATCATCTTTTCTTTTTTGCATAACTTTGGCTATATTGCACCAAATAGCACCAACATTGGCTAGTTTGTGTATTTTGTGATGTATTTTTAATTTCAGTTTTGTTTTTTGTTTTTTCAAAATCATATTAATTGAATGGTTTAGATTAATTAAAATACTCCTTAGGTGCATTTTTGTCCCATTAACTTTCATTCAAAATGGCTTTTTTACTGGCATGACTTTGCCAGTGTATTTTTACTTTTTGATTTATTTTTCACTTTGGTGTTGAAAACAAAAACAAACAAAATGTTTCTGTGTCTTTTTGAATTTTTTGATATTTTTCTTTTTACTGTGTGTCTTCCATTACAAGATTATATCAATAGAAAGACATTTGTACATAGTCCACACTGAAGGCCAGAGACGTAAATATTTGAGGTTAAAATTATATGGCTGTGTTACAGAGACATCCCAGAGTGCACTGATGTGTTTGTTTGGGAGTGTGTGTGAGTGTGTGTGTGCCTGTGTGTGTACATTTTCAGGCATCTGTCATTGTTTATGCCTCTATTAATAAACACTGAAATGTATTTTTAAAAAGCACGGTAAATTTATTTCACTTGATACTTGTTTTTCTCCTGTCAGTGTGTTCAAGTTCAAAATTTCACATTTGACTGAGTTTTTTTCTATGATTTTTAGGTCCACCATTTCAAGCACGATCATAATCTTCATATTCAGTATTCATTCACACATGTTTAACTCACAAATCCTAAATATTTAGGAGTTCTTCTCTCAAATGGAAAACATTCTGTTCTACCTTTGGATGTCATGTGGTAAAAAAAAGAAGGGCTCCTGTGTGTTTTTAAACCCCATACACCTTCACTTGAATCATTTATGCAATTTCAGCCTTAACAGAATTGCTCATCTGTATTGAATAAACACAACTCCAGGTTGTGTTTTTGATGAGGTAACAACATTAAAGCATGGCTTAAAGCCCACAAGAGTCAATTTTGTGCAATATAGGACCATTTATGGTTCCTTTTCAGATGCTCAAATTTGCAATATAGTTTCAAGAGGGTGAAGAGTGGGGTGAGACATCAACAAATTGCCAGAGCTAGTACCAAGCATTTGTCTTATTAAAATCCTATCTGTATATATCATGAATAAATTCCTCTAAACACTAGGATACAAAAACTATACAACTAAAAATAGAAAAATCACAAAACGTGGACTGCTACAAGTACCTGGGCGTTCAGGTGAACAACAGGCTGGACTGGAGAGACAACTGTAATACTGTGTACAAGAAGGGCATGAGCAGACTCTACTTCCTGAGGAAGCTCAGGTCTTTCAATGTGTGCAGTAAGTTACTGGAGATTTGGGTTGCCAGCGCCCTGGACTTCACTGTGGTCTGCTGGGGGAGCAGCACCAGTAAAAGAGACATCGGACGGATTGACAAACTGATCCGTAAAGCTGGTCACATGATCGGCTGTGAGCTGGAGACATTTGTCACAGTGAAGGACAGGAGGACACTGGACAAACTGCTCTCCATCATGGACACTCCTGCTCACCCACTGCACCAGACCATAGAGGGACAGAGGAGCTCATTCTCCAACAGCCTCCTACAGCTCCACTCATACAGTGAGAGATACAGGACGACATTCATACCATACTCCATACAACTGTACAATAACTCACCTTATGTCACAGATAATACTCCCTACAACTGTATAAAGCTGGTACTGAACATTATATTTGATACTGTATTTTATATTGACTACTACTTTTCTATTTAAATCTGATTGTACATATATATCTATTACCATTATCTTATGTATATAATTGTGTCTCATCTGACACAGGTCTATTGCTCTTTGGTTGCTTTTCCATCTATTTTTCTTCTTGTTCTTTCACCCTCTGTTTTTATATTGTATATTATATTTGATGAGTGAGCTACTGTACCCAAAGCAATTTCCCTTGTGGATCAATAAAGTTTGTCTAAGTCTAAGTCTAAAACTTAGAAAAACTGCTCTAAATATACCCAAACTGGAAAAAAAAAAGAAAAAAAAAAGAAAAAAAAATCTGTCAAGATTTCCATGGGGGAATGGTAAACCTCAGCTAGGCACATATAATTGAATACTGGCTGTGTCTCTGGTGAGCTTTGATACAGTACAGACATCTGAAATTACTGGGTTAATGGGTGAACAATGCTCCACTACTCTGTCTTTTTATAGCTGTCTCTTCTTCAGAACCAAGGCCAGTGTATCATTAGCCAGTTGGGAGCATCACTGAGGTTTCCCTGTGTGTTATATAATGGCCCCGCCCCTCAGAAGCCCAGCCCCCTGAACCGGCCCAGTGCTGGCTCTGGTCTAGTCCAAACAGAACCACATTGTCCACACCACCGCCTGTTTTGTGCCAGTACTCCAGCAGCTGACCCTTTGTCTCAACACACACACACACACACGTAATCTTACATCACTGTTTTTCAACTCTCAAATTAAATTATATCACCCACAGTAGGCCTACAAGTTATTTTTACTCAAATACTCAAAGACACTTGTAAACAGTTACTACTATGGGGATGCTGAGAGCAGTAAAATTTGTTATAATGTGTCCTTTTCTATTGCATTGTATATATTTTTTTGTTTTTTTCCAAAGTAATTGATCTGTTTTCCTGGGGTTTAGTGCGAAACCTGAAGAAATGAACACTCAACACACAACACACTAGTATAGTAGTGTAGTATTATAGTGTTTTAGTACTGTAGTATATAGTATTGTTGATTCAAGCCTTGCTATGGTTCTGCTGTAGGGAGTATTATAACCTCTGATGACACAAGTGAGGTAACAAGGTCTAAGATGGCAGTGTTCTTGGCACAGCAATACAATTTCCCCATCATTTATTTTTTTTTATAATTTTTCTACAAAGAAAATAGGTAAGATCTGTTATTATGTTGTTTCTTCTTCACATAATGCTTCTCTCAAAATGAAATCATTCTGAAATCACAGTACAGAAGTGCTCCACTGTGTTTTTAAATAATGTACATCTTCAGTAGAATCATTTGGATGATTTCAACCCAAGAATTGTCCATCTCCACTGTACTAAAGGTCAACGGTGGCAGCTATCTTGTAAAACTATGAATGCAGGGTTACTCAAATGTGTGAATGGAACACAACTCCAGGTATGTTTTTTGATGAGGTAACAACATTATATCAGGGCTTAAAGCTCACAAGAATCAATTTTGTGTAATACAGAACCTTTAAGCTGTTTCCTCAGGGCATCTGAAGTAAAAACAATGAATAAAATGAGTACAAATAAACAAATACTGACTGTTTGATTCTCTGTCCTTCAGGCCCCTCTGTCTCTGTCTGCCCCGAAGTCTGCTGCTGACGGCCTAGGACAGCTGACTCCCACCTGCTCCCCACGTCTGGCCCTTAAGCCTTTTACCATTGACCAGCTCATACACTCACATTCACTCATCTGGACAACTCAATACCAACAGCCCCACCTGTCTCCCCAGTCCACAACACTGCCAAAACCATTAGTGGTCATTACAAAAGGCCCCTCATTAGCTGCTCCCTGCTTATGGCTTTCTAATAGTCGTTAAAGCTGGATTAAGTTATGCCAGTGGGATGTAAGTCTTATTAGAACTGATTAAAGGTGCTTCTGCTTTAAACGTGGATCTTTTGAAGCTGTGAAAATCATAAAGGGGGGTAAATTGGTTTCATAATTGAGAGGCACCAAGAGGCATAAGGAAAACTGCTGCTTGGAGTTCACCATGTACATAATTGGAGTATGAGCTTGATTACAAGTTAAAAAAAAACAACAATTGGTTTTGACTGTTAAGCGCTTAGAAGGTCCAATCATGAATCTAGAAGACGGCGTTTCCGGTATCTGCTGGTACTTCCTGCCGATCACAGCCTGCTGCTTTTAACCATAGACTCTATAAACGCCCATAGCTAACCAACTTGCAGCCGAGTTCCAAATAGGCACAATTAGGATCCATCGACGCTGTTTTCCAATTGACTTTACACTGAAAAACTGTCACCCCTCTCTCCTTGACATTTTGGTCTTAAATTGTTCATATTAACCCACACTACTAGTCTGGTTAACACCTGACCATATCACAAGTGAGATATGGGTCTGGAAACTCGCTTCGAAAAATCCCGTAGCGGAGGTGTGGTTAGCGATTGCCAACGGCCGTTTATTGGGCGTTATGAATGTCTATCATTGAGCGTATACGTAAGTCCATAGCCAATCATGTCAGTTGTCAGTTCAAACTACAAGCTTCCGTTTGTCATGTAGTACGCGTCACCGTCTTGCCACACCTCCCCCGCTCTCTGATTGGGGCCCTAAATCTGGGACTCTCGCTTGGACGAGTTTCCAGGCTGCCTTCCAGTTCGAAACGAACGGAAGCGGCCTGGGAATTCCCAGGCTACCACACTACATGATCCTGGAGGTTTTTTGTCCATAAATCAATTCTTATTCCTAATATTGAACTCGGCTCCAAATTTGCTCCTACAACTGCTAGCCTCGTGAGCCTTCTGTGACAGGAGCTGAACGCTATGGGTGACGTCACACTCACTTAATCCACTTCTTTGTATAGTCTATGGTTTTAACTCGCAACCAATAACAAATAATAAATATAAAGCTGTCATCTCCACTGCAGCAACAGAACCCACAGCCTCTTCACCCTCTCCACTTTCTCCATTCTCTTTCTTTCTATTACTGGCATCTGCAGGGGATTAAAGAAATTCTGACACTTGCTTTGCTTGGAATGTTCCACAGTATTGCATTAAACGTAATTATCTTGCAATTCGGTTACGTGTAATGCTAAAAACCATACTCTGAGAAATATGTTTTATAACTGTGAGGGAGTTGCCTCTCCACAGATCTGACCTGCAACTCCAAAGAGCTGACCTGCTGGACTCTGTGGGAATAGATAAGTGAAATACCAAAATAATAGTGTGGAACTTTCCAAGTAAAGCAATCTCCATGGAGATGTATCGCACCAGAAAGTTACATAGTCCATCTTTAAAGAGACAGTGTGTAAGATTTTTACCCGTTAATTACCGAAATTGAAGATACCCATTCAAAAATACAGTGTTTCCAAGCCTTTTCACTTCCATCATGAAATCAAAGTATTCTGTGATATAGTCACATAAAAGGGGGATTGACCCCATATAGAAGCAGCCATTTTGATTACGAGAGCCGCAGAAGGACATTTGGGCTCCGCCTTCGCCGTTTTATTTATACAGTAGTTTCGGCAAGGGCTCGTGGTTTTCACACAACGAGATAGTACGTGTTTGGATAAACAACGACAAGCATGTTGGCGGATCACACTTACTCCGCACATACATCGCAGGAGCAAGCACCTTCATCTAAGAGGAAAAGAAGAAGGACATAGTACCTACCGCGGCTGGGGCTTTGTTGCAGTGCGGACCCGCACCCCGGGTTCAGACCGACCTCCGCCCTCCGCGGCCCGGTTCCCGATTCCCCCCGGGTGCCGGGTGCGCTTCATGTGTGCGCGCGGTTCGTGCGCGGCTCCGGGTACGCCGAGCTGTCCGCGTTACTGCGCACCCGGGTGACCCTCGAGGTCTGCCGTAGCTAAAACCGGAATTGCAATACCCACCATCCACCTATGCGTCACTGTCCATTTAAATTAAAACTAAACTACTTGTCACACTTTTTTTATGTCGACTTTGCTTATAGACACACAAAATAAAAAAATATATTGTCTGTAGAAGGCATTAGAGTTGAATCTTCTCTTTGTCAAAAATATAATATCTCCTATTCAACATTGTGATAAAAAAACAAAAAAACATACACACAACGATGTAGAAGTCTATCCATATCTTAGCCCTGAGGACATTCCAGGATCTGCTAAAGACTTGAATTAAATTACAGAGGAGGACAATGCTCCCCCTTCACGGACTGTCAGGGCTAATTGTACATTTATCAACCCCAATGCAGGGCACTTAAACGGGACTCTATAGCACAATCACATGATCATTACTTCCACTGCATTTCTCGGATAATGGCACAAGCCATACTGAATCGATTTGAGGAAAATTTTCTGTTTTGTAAGCAACAATTTTACATCCGTGTGAATTATAATGTTTAGTTAGTATGTATGATTAATCTTAGAGGCGAGGCAGTGTTTTGACACATGGAAATTCCGTATCTGATTTTCTTGGTAATGGCATTGATGCATGAGAGCTTGCATTTTACAATCAATAGCATTTTGTGTTGGTAAAAACTTAGATTAAGATCTATAGACCCTTTAAAATCCTATGTCATCAGAATGTTCAAAATTCAGCAATGGAGAGAAATGGAGGCAAAGTGAAGCAGACATAATATATTTTCAATGATTAAGTGAGGAGCAGATCTAAATTCATTATATTTGAGCTTCACGAAAAGTACAATTTATGCAAAAATGTGTAATATATCTGTAGATGAAGTGACAAACTGCAGTGGATTCAAATCTTCTGTAAGGATTTGTCCATTGAAACAAAAAAATCTGGATTTTCGTTTGTCAAAAATGCTTAGTGTCTATCATAATCTCTTCTTAAAGGAAAAGTAATGTTTTTTACAATCTGAGCCTTATTTCGGTAATAAAACAAGTTGTTTTACTCACCTATAGCACTTTGGTGTCATATGGAGCATTTCCAGAGATGTTTTAGATTTGCGATCTCCATAATGTGAGTTCTCGGGGCACATGTTTGCGGTCTCCAAATAACACAAACTTTAGTACTTTTCAAATCATAGAAGCCCGATGTCTTAGTCTACGATTTCGTTTGGTCAAAAGTGGCCTGTAATCCGAGATTTAGCCATAGTTTCGAGTAGATGAGGACGCCAGTGCGCATGTGCGGAGTGTGCTCTCAGCTCCCGGGACCCAAACAGGAAACGCAAAGCTGTAAACTATGGATAAATCCTGGACTAAGACATCGAGCTTCTATGATTTGAAAAGTGCTAAAGTTTGTGTTATTTGGAGCCCGCACGGGGCATATTACATGCTCAGGGAATACATTATATGCCCCGAGCTATGGCTAGGAGTCGCGCTAGGCTATCGCAAATCTAAAACATCTCTGGAAGTGCTCCATATGACACCAAAGTGCTATGGGTGAGTAAAACAACTTGTTTTATTACCGAAATAAGGCTCAAATTGTAAAAAACGTTACTTTTCCTTTAAATAAGCAAACATCTTAAAAGTAAAATTGAAAATATTTTTAAACTGGGCTCTGATGTCACTTGCATGTATTAGAGAGGTTTCATTTGCCAAATTTCTCTTGTGTGAAGAATCCCTCAGTTGTCCAGGTAGAATCCATGGTAAAAGGAGAAATTCAATTTGTCAACTGGACAAAGGTTATTTGGTCGAAAAAAGTTTTGCAGTTCATCTGAGTTGCTTTGTCAGTTCTGGTTAAAGTGCTGATGGACACTGCTTATATCTAGCTACAGGGAGGAGCCAACTGCACTGAAATTATTCTAAAACTATCCCACCTCTTTGTTTTCAGCTTTCTGTCTTTTGTTTTTCAGGGCCTGTCCCCACGACAACGTTTTTTGGAGGAAACGGGGAAGTTTGTGTGCGTTTGGGCCTGTCGTCCAGACAGCGCCGGCGTTTTTGGGGGTGAGAACGGTGTTTTTCAAAAACGGGTTCCAGAGTGGAGAAGTCGGAGAACGCCGGGGGTCGTGTTGCCGTGTGGGCGGCGAAAACGCGACTGTTGGGAAAATGATGACGTTGCGCTGCCGTAATCATCACGTGACCGGTGACCAGAAGGTAACCCTGCACCTTCCGCAGGTAACGACCAGATAACAACCATGGCGGACAATGGACTTGAGTATATTTTACAGACATTTGGAAGTTTATTTGCACTGCTGCATCAAACCCTGTTTATCTGCAATGCAGTGCGACAGCAGCGGAGATACATGCACAATTACGCACGTCAGACAGACCAGCCTTCCGCTGGTAACGACCAGATAACAACAACTATGGCAGACAATGGAGTTGAGTTTGTTATGCGGACATTTCTAAGTTTATTTATACTATGCAGTGCAACCCCAGCGGAGACGCATGCACAATTACACACGTTGTGGCCTGGCAGTACGCACGACGCACGGGTGTTTGCCAATTCAAAGCTAAACACGTATTTTAAAACTGGAAAGATCCCATCTCTGAAAAGGCAGATAGTGGACAATGAGGAGCACATACCAATTTGAGTGTGTTGTGTGCTGTAAATAAAGAAAAAGAGCAACCATTTCTTGTCTTTTTTATTAAATGAAAATTTACCTTTTACAAACAGGCACAAGCAGTATCACACACAAAATATATAGCTGCCCGTTGGTGATGGTCCCCGGTTGTATATTCTCGCCGAAAAGCCAACATAATGTCCGAGTATGTTTAACATTCCCGTAGTAAGATCCAAACAAGCATTTTGCCTAAATAACACGACCAAGGTTAACGAGAGTTCTACTTGTTAATGTCTATCTAATAAAACGATAGCAAGTAATGCTAACTATCGATTTATAGGCAAAAACTCTGCTCACGCAGCGCAAATCTTTGTTCTGTGGCGTCTGTCTATGTTAGGGACAGTCAGGATTTTCACATTACATACATTATACATACATACATTTCACATACATTGGTGGAGCAGGGGGACAAAATAAATTTGCTTTTGTTGACGGTCCCTAAAGTACAGTGAACCCTCGCTCTATCGCGGTTCACTGTTTCGCGGATTTTTTTTTCCAATTTTTTTTTTTTTTTTTCAATTTTTTTTTTATAGTGTAACTTTTTTTACAGTGTAACATTGTGTTCTGCGTCCTGATTGGCTAAGAGACTAGACCAGGACTAAACCAGGTCTAAACCAGGACTAAACCAGGTCTAGACCAGGGATGGTCACGCAGGGTGGTAGGGACAGAGTCTCTGATTTCCTTCACGAGAGCGCCTGGGTGACAGGAGGTGTGGCCTTTGTTTACTTGCACGAGCCATGGAAGAGAGTGCGAGCCGGACCATGGAAGAGCCAAGAATCAACATGGACGGGCCTGGCCCGGACGCCGCGCGGCCGGGGGAGCCGCAGTGGGGAGAGCCGCATTTGAGGGAGCCGCAGCGGGGGGAGGACACTCGCGCGCACAGAGGAGACAGTGGGTCTTCCCCGTCACGCCTAGCGGACGAACCGGACCCCGTCCTAGAGAGCTGTGGAGTATTGGCGACGCATTGATAGCCATGCCCCGAACTCCGGGGCGGACTGATTTTGGAGCCGGGGTGAAATGCAACCAACCCTTGTGAGCGCAGGTTGGTCTTACCTGGTCTTGTGGTGAGGACTGTGCTCAGAGGCGTCTGTTAGCGGTTTGGCACTGTTAGCAGTGGCTTGAGTCTTGCCCAAAATGATATCCAGGTCACTTTCCACTCGACTTTCGCACATGGCATGGATATGTGGTACCAAAACAAACACACGTGTCAGCGCGCACGTGTCCGCGTGTCACGTGTCTCCCCCCGCATCACTATTAATATATTTTGATGAAAATCTACAAAAGTTTGAGTGTTTAAACAAGAGAAAAATGTGAGAAAATGTTAATACCAGTCTCAGAAAGGTGTATAATGTGTGTGGTGAAGCGTTTACAGCCTTAAAACATGTATAATAATTGTAAAATATAAAATTGTCCTACTTCGTGATTGTCGGATTTCACTTATTGCGGGCTATTTCTGGAACCTAACCCCCGCGATAAACGAGGGTTCACTGCACACGTGTTTGCTTGTTTATGAAAGAGAAGGACTTTATGCGCATGTGCTCTTTGTAGTTTTGCGTTTCCGGCGGCTCTGGCTCTTTCCAGTTTACAGCGCCATTTATCGGTGTGACATATGTACTACATCGTTTTTACTCAGCGCTCCGTGCTCATCTTGACGCAAATGTTTTCTGATCCAACACGTGTGTGGACGAGACTTTTTTTCACCCCGGGTAAAAAAAACAAACAGAAACGTTGTCGTGGGGACAGGGCCTTAGTTTCTCTTTGGCGTCTAGTTTAGCATACCCATTCAAACCCTAATGGCTGTTTTCACACCTCTGGACCTGACCTGGCTAGCCCCCTTGTTTCCTTTGTTTGTTTTGATTTAGGTTTGAGAATGGAATTATAGATGGGAGACAAATTATGTCTGACTCCCCCATTCCTGTTTAAAGAAGGATTCTCTTTTTTTTTTTGACAAAAATCGCCTCTTTAACTCCCCTCTCAAACCAGTTCTTTTCCCTGGCTAAGATCTGAACCTCACTGTCCTCAAATGAATGGCCCATGGCTTCTAGGTGAAGATGTACGGCAGATGACGGTCCACTCTGGCACGCCCGCCTGTGTTGGTACATCCTCTTGTGAAGTGGCTGTTTTGTTTCTCCAGTGTAGCGCTCACTGCAGTCTTCACTACACTGAATGTAGTAGACCACATTGCTTTGTTTGTGGCTCGGTGTTTTGTCCTTTGGGTGGATGAGTTTTTGTCTTAAAGTGTTTGTGGGTTTGAAATAAACTGGGATTTCATATTGTCTGAAAATCCTCTGTAGTTTTTCAGAAACGCCGGACAGGTAAGGAATCGCTACCCCTTTCCTCCTGGGTTCGGATTCTCTATTATCTTGTTTCTTGCCGTTGTCTCTCTTGGTTTTGTTGAAAACCCATTTAGGATATCCACAAACAGAGAGGGCTTTCTCCACATGTTGTTCTTCTTTCTCCTTTCCCTCTGTGCTTGTGGGAACCACTTGGGCCCTGTGTTGTAATGTCCGAATAACCCCCAAAATGCTGCAATGGGTGGTGTGAATCAAAAAGCAGGTATTGGTCCGTGTGTGTGGACTTCCTAAAGACTTCTACAGTGGTACCTCACCTTACGAAATTAATTCGTTGCAGAAGTGGTTTCATAACGTGAATTTTTCGTAAGTTGAGTAGCTGTTTCAATGGAAAAAGCCTGATTCGTTCCAAGGCCCCGTTCCAAGTTTTTTTTAATAGTGTAACTTTTTTTTATAGTCTAACACTGTGTTCTGCGTCCTGATAGGTTAAGAGACTGTAGACCCAGGACTAAACGTGGACTAAACCAGGTGTAAACAAGGTCTATACCTGGACTGGACCAGGACTAAACCTGGACTAAACCAGGACTGGACACCAGGATTAAACCACCGCGTACGGGTCTATTTCCTGGTTTTGTGCTAGCTCTGTCGGTGTACCTCACGAGTCATGGCTGAGGCTAGCAGCGAGGAGGGGAGGATATGTGCTCCCTTCGGGACGGCACGCAGTCCGAGCGCATGAACGAACGCAGGCAAGAGCCGCGGTGGTTTAATCCTGGTTTAATCCTGGTTTAGACCTGGTTTACACCTGGTTTACACCTGGTCTAGAGGAGGGTGCTCGCAGCCCCGCGCCGGGTCATGCTGCGCTAATACACACGTGTCTGCGCGCAGTCTTCTCCCCCCTCCTCCTTCCCCCCACACTTCACTATTAATACATTTTGTTGAAAATCTATGAAAGTTTGAGTGTTTAAACGAGAGACAAATGTGAGAAAAGTTTAAATCCAGTCTGAGAAAAGCGTATAATGTGTGTGGCTGACCGCGCATTATTTGAATTTTTGAGATTTCGCGTTTCGTAACTTGAATTTTCTTTCGTATCTAGAGACCAAAATTTAACGTGAAGGCGTTTTGTAACTTGGAATTTTCGTTTGTTGGGTCTTTCGTAAGGTGAGGTACCACTGTACTTGGAGTCGCCGGTCTCCTCCTATCATTACTGCACAATCTAAGAACGCCTTGGCATGTTCACGGGTGAATTTGATGTTCGGATATACAGAATTGATATGTGCAGTAAAAGGTTCCAAATCTTGTTTGTGGATATCCTAAATGGGCTTTCAACAAAACCAAGAGAGACAAGGGCAAGAAACAAGACAACAGAGAATCCGAACCCAGGAGGAAAGGAGTAGCGATTCCTTACCTGGTCGGCGTTTCTGGAAAACTACAGAGGATTTTCAGACAATATGAAATCCCAGTTTATTTCAAACCCACAAACACTTTAAGACAGAAACTCGTCCACCCAAAGGACAAAACTCCGAGCCACAAACAAAGCAATGTGGTCTACTCCATTCAGTGTAGTGAAGACTGCAGTGAGCGCTACATTGGAGAAACAAAACAGCCACTTCACAAGAGGATGTACCAACACAGACGGGCGTGCCAGAGTGGACCGTCATCTGCCGTACATCTCCATCTAGAAGCCACGGGCCATTCTTTTGAGGACAGTGAGGTTCAGATCTTAGCCAGGGAAAAGAATTGGTTTGAGAGGGGAGTTAAAGAGGCAATTTTTGTCAAAAAAGAGAATCCTTCTTTAAACAAGAATGGGGGAGTCAGACATAATTTGTCTCCCATCTATAATTCCATTCTCAAACCTAAATCAAAACAAACAAAGGAAACAAGGGGGCTAGCCAGGTCAGGTCCAGAGGTGTGAAAACAGCCATTAGGGTTTGAATGGGTATGCTAAACTAGATGCCAGAGAGAAACGGAAAAACAAAAGACAGAAAGCTGAAAACAAAGAGGTGGGATAGTTTTAGAATAATTTCAGTGTAGTTGGCTCCTCCCTGCAGCTAGATATAAGCAGTGTCCATCAGCACTCTATCCAGAACTGATGAAGCAACTTGGATGAGCTGTGAAACTTTTTTTGACCAAATAAACTTTGTCCAGTTGACAAATTGAATTTCTCCTTTTACCAAATTTCTCTTGATTTTTCATATGTTGAGATATTCTGCGAAATCACATTATGTTCCACTTCACTTTTACCTCGAGTTGCCTCCATTCCAGAACTGTGAATGTTTTTGTTTACATTATTATACCATGAGTTGTGATTTGTTGCTACCACATGTGTAGCTCTGTGCAGGTCTATAGACTGGAGTGTTTTGTGTGGATGAATAGTGGAGTGGGATCTGTCTGGTAGGATTAGTTCTGACCGGAGCACATGAAATGGGCCGTGTCACATGAGCTGCATCATGGTGTCATTCATAAACACTCTTTTCATTCACAAATATGCATCGCTCACTTCCTGTGGAGAGCATGTGTGCTGTAAATCTGCCTTTGTTTACATTGTGGACAGAAGAGTTGGATCAACTTTATGCTGTTACCATAATATAATACACTTTTTGGTTTTTCTTCAAAGCAATTCAAGATATTTTTGGATGTAGATTTTAACATTTTTTTTCCTGATTTAGATACAATGCCATAACAGAATTTAAAATGGGTTCAAATACATTATGGGAATGGCTTTATGATGGTGTAGGCTATTGATACTTTGCAGTTCATGTCATCAACATTCCCTGGGAATTTGAAGCTAACGGTAGGCACTGGACTGTCTGAAGCTCTGCTAGACTTTAATCTGAGCTTTGTACGATCTGACTATAAAGAACTGACTTAGCTGGAACTACAACAGGTCAGCTGATCTGTACTGTCTCTCATACAAAAATGGGCCGGGCTTTCTGTGGGGAGTTTGCATGTTCTTCCTGTATCTGGGTGGGTTTCCTCTGGGTACTCCGGTTTCCCCCATCAACTCAAAAATATGCTCCATAGGTAAAGTCCTCCAGCTGAGGTCCTGACCAAAGCCTAGCAACAAGATCATGGAGATGGGTCCCCGGGTGCCTGAAAGATGAGCTGCTCACTGCTCCTGAAAGGATGGGTCAAATGCAGAGAAATCATTTCCCTACAGGGATAAATAAATAAATAAAAAATAACTAAATGTTTCATTTAATCACACACACCATTGTATTGGCCACAGACTCCTGAATATGTTGTTTAAATCCATCTTGAGTTTTCAGACAATCGTAAAAAAAAATTGACAGTGTTATGGTGTGCATTGTATCTCTACGGTTACAGCTGAACATTCCATCATAAAGATACATGTAGATTGCCCCCAGCATGAGATCACTATCAATACAAAGTTGCTAAACACAATCAATTCATTAAAAATGTACTATGAAAACAAGTCCATTGAATTCAGGAGTGGTTGTGATCGCTTTTTTATGTCCGATTGTTGTTGTTGACTCACTCCTCTTGACGAAAGTGCGTGTTGCTTGTGTCAGCACCACTGCATTATGTAAAACCTTGTGTTTGTATCACTCTACGTTCAGTTACTCTACGCACTGTGAGATGACCATCGGCGTGACAGCCACACACACATCATTTAGTATGGGACACTTACCTGACCTCATATTCAAATGTAGGGGACGGATGCTCAGGCAGTGACGCCCAGTGCTTTCTGCCTAATCAGCTACACTAATGGCTGCCTGTCTGTATGAGTGACTGCGTGTGTACCCATCACTCGGACACTTAAGAGGACGGGGACGTGTGCATGCAGTTTGCCTTGTTAGTGTAATACTTTGAGTGCATATAGTTAACCAATCTGATCATGCAAACAACCCTTAAAGAATATGAAACCGATTAGGGGTGAAGCTTTCAGTTTTCCAATGGTGGCAAAGTAGCTGAGGTCTAGCATTGTCTCCTCACAGCAAGAAGAACTCAAGATCTGTAGATGGGTATGTGGCATAGACTGTACATACAAATGGACATAGCTAACCCGCTAGCCACGCGTTATAAATAGGGAGTGACCATGGGGGCACTTTTGGCTTCATCAATTCCATTGACTCCATGGGCTGTTTCTAATTGACTTTACATTGAAAAATTGTCACCCCTCTCTCTGTAACTTCTGCTGTGAGCCCTGTCATTTTGTCTTAAAATGTTCGTATTAACCCGCTCTACATGATCCTGGTGTTTTTATTTAGCTATTTGTCCATAAATGAATTCATATTCCTGGTATGGAACTACCTCCAAATTCGCCCCTATAGCCTCCTGAGCCAAATGCTGTGGGTGAAGTCCACTTCTTATGGTCCCTAGGCGCTGTACTGTGCTGCCCAGAGCTCCTAACAGGTGGCATTGAAGTATGGGTCAAATGTAGAGGATACATTTTACTAGGACAATTCAAATGCACCATAGATTACCTTATAAGAACCCTAAACTATGCCATTTTGTGTAGCTTGGGTTGTTTCAGTTTCTGATCTATTGCAATACAGTGATGCATGATCCGTGAGTAGTGACAATAACAAATTAGTGGGCATGTGCTGTTGAGTGTGGGACTATTATAGCTGGGGCAAACGTCATTCATTAAACACTAATAACAACAGTGGAATCATTTCACCTCTTCCACCTCCTACCTTAGCAACAGAACTAGCTCAACATCTAATATTTTTTGTTTTCAGTTGAAACTCTGTGCTTTGAGTCCACTCTTGTCCATTATTACAAAATTGCATTCTCTCCATATCACTGACACCATGCCCTATTTCCTTCAGTGTAAGTGATATTTCTCTCTCCATTTAAATCCTCTGGTAGTGATGACATAAAAGCAGCATCACGTCTCTTCTTTTCTCTGTTGCTTCGTCACTCTTTCCCATCATCACCAACTGATTAAACTCTACATCAGATCTCAATGACCCCAAATGCAAACATATTCTCAGGGTCCTGATCTCTTTAACACCTTCTGACATTGTGTACAAACATTGTACACCAGACAATAACAGTGTGTCCTACATACATTACCTTTAAACTTCATGCATTTGTTATAAGAAGTGGTTTGTCCAGACAGGCAGCTCATTTGTGCCCGGGTCTCTGTCTGGTCTGTAGACGTATCGCCGTAGTAACAGAGGCGGTCGGCACAGGACAGTAGAAAAAGGGAAAGTCTGAGTCACCACGCTCAATAAAACAAAGAGCAAACAGCCAGTGCGTCAGTGACGGATGTGCA
The DNA here is from genome assembly GCA_036785185.1 of Paratrypauchen microcephalus. NCBI lineage: Eukaryota > Metazoa > Chordata > Actinopteri > Gobiiformes > Gobiidae > Paratrypauchen > Paratrypauchen microcephalus. The sequence goes on along the minus strand of JAVJIX010000040.1, from coordinate 5,614,928 downwards.
GCGCTATAAATGTCAAAAGCATCATTTCCCCTGGAGCTGCCCGCGGATCACAACAGCATCTCCAAGAGGCAGGGACTTCATTAGGACACGCAGGGATGACCTCAGCAGCTTTTCCACCTGGGATCACACACACAAGCACAACAGGTACAGGATAAGAGCTGAGGATATATATATGTAATTGTGTTTTTGTCTCACTACTGGCAGTGTTACCTTTTTCATCAGGCTGTCAAAGCTAAATCAGTCCTAGGTTTATAGGTGTAGCCACATGTGGTTAGTGTCTTGCCCATGGAGATGACGACAGAATGAAATAGAGACTCAAATCAATAACCTCGTTTGGAAGTGGAGACTAAACTCACTGCATCAATCAATAAATCCATCTTACTTAGACAAAATTTATTTTAGAGACATTATTTGGACACAGTGACTAACACATCACAATATATTGTAATAACACAGAACAAACATATAAATGGTAACAATAACAAATAAGTAGCAAGAGACTGGTGTTAAATAAGACATAATTATAAAAATGTATATGTAAGTAAAATATAGAAATAACTTTGAGGTGTTTGAGGTGTTTGTAGGTCACTGAGGTGTAATCAAGCACACTGAACTGTTTGTAACAGAATAAGTCTAGGCCAGCAGATCCTGTGCAGTTTGAGGTGATTAAGAGTCCTTAGGACAAAAGTGTCCTTCATCCATCATTGTGCTGCTGTCCACGGATTTTAGTTATGTAAACTCAGTATAGTATAAACAATGGAAAACATAAATGCTCTATTTTTTATATGATCAAAAGTTCTCAAAACGGTGTCTATAAACGGAAAAATGTAGCTGTATGTATGTATGTAGGTATGTATGTATGTATGTATGTATGTATGTATGTATGTATGTATGTATGTATGTATGTATGTATGTATGTAGCTGAAACCATGAAAATATAGACCTCTGCCAAGGCAGCAACTATCTCAAAATGAGCCACATGTACAATTGTTCAAAAACATCATCTAAATCTGACATCAAATATAGTTTTCAGAAATGTCTAGTATCCACACACAAAAAATCTTCCTATCTAAAATGCTCATTGTTTTCATTGTTTGTATGGTGGTTTATTTTGCCCTTCAAATGCCTTCAGTTTATGCACAGCCTATTAAGAGGTCTAAACAAGCTTCACATTAACATAATTAATTGGGATTGGTATACGTGTTTCTTGGTTAGAAACATCCCTCCAATTAACATCTTGACAACACTTATTTATTTGGAGAATTTCTGGCGTCACAGTAAAGCAAAACTACCCATAGATTTGAAAGAACATTGGACTTTAGAGAGGGATACCACTTACAGATAAGAAAAAAAAAAAAAAATCAAACCATCAACCAAAGTAAGCACAGAGACTCTTCTGTAGAGTGAATGAAATGAACCATTGCTGTCTGCATTTGTTTCACCAGAGGTCACTGAAAACACAATTAAGTATAATTTTTTTTTTCCACCAGGCAGTCCCTCAGTTCAGTTTCAGTTTTGCTGATGATCTCACTGAAGCGTTACTCTAACCCTACATGAGTCATCAGTGGGAGGTGGCAATGACAAACTTTCCCTGCTCTGGCTTTTGTTATGGTTAAGTTCAAAATAATTTTAAGAAACAAAACTGTCTATTTTAAGAAACAGGTTGAATTTACAGCTGTTTTTGTCTGGGCATTTTTTCAGCTAATCTGAAAATCCCATCAGAAGGTTGGTTTGAAGATTCCGCGTAGCCCCTGTCACTGCCTCTGTCACCTACATACAGTGACAAAGTGACATTTTCCAAAGTGTTGTGCCGCTCACAGGGTCAGGAGGCTCTGTTTGATCTCTGCATGTGATGTAATCTACTGGGACACTCCTGGAACTCTATCTGGCCACAGCGCCGTGTTTGGAACAAGCTGTTAACATCTGTGAACAAGCCACCGGGATCTGCTCCACTGTGGACTATGTCCTTCTGTACCATAGAGAGTTATGGCAAATCTGTATGTGAGTGATATGTGAGGGAGAATAAGGGGAAATAATGGTGATCTTCTCATTCTAAGAAGAGGTGAGATTTAGTTAAGGTGGAGACGAAGAAGATGTAGATCTTCAAAAGCCCACACCAGCAGCCCCTCTCTGTCTCATGCAGAGGTCATTTGAATTTTGACTGAGACAAACACATGTCTGACTCATTATCCGACTGTGCTCTGACCTTCTACTGTTCCATATTTGATGAGAGGAGATTGGCTATTTCTCTGCAGTGTCTGTGTCTGGTGGTTCAGACCGGTGCTGTACCTGAGAGCCATCTGCTCTAACCTTGTCTGCTGACCATAAACAGGCCGCTCCTCTCTCTACAGGCTCCAGGCCAAATATTTGCTGCTCTTCAACCCCATTTAGTTTAGTGTGTTCTGTGTTTGCATTTCAATGACCCAGGGTCAGTGTCAGAGCGCTGGCACGTGTGTCCCTGACGAGGCGATAAGACGTCTCCCAGCTTGTGGACACACACACAGGGACAGACAGAGATGGACAGGGACTGGCAGGTACAGACAGGGACAGACAGAGATGGACAGGGACTGGCAGGTACAGACAGGGACAGACAGGGATGGATATGGACAAGCACGTGTAAATGGGGACAGACAAAGATGGACAGGGATAGGCAGGTGCAGACAGGAACAGACAGGGATAGAGAGGACCAGGCAGGGATAGACAGGGACAAACAGGGACAGACAGGGACAAAGATGGACAGGAACAGGCTGGTGCAGACAGGGACAGACAGGGAGAGGGAGATGGGTGGGTTTGGCCTAACTGGTGGTGTTGGACCCCTGGGGAGCTGAGGTAGAACGGTCATGGACACAAGGTCAGCTCTGACAGTTCTCCTTATAGCATCACCATCATGCTATCTTTAGTTCACCTTTTTCAGGGCAGCTCCTCTTTATTAATATGTAAAGGCCTCAAACTCGCAGAGCTGCATCTGAATCCACTCAGCTGTAAACACTTGTGCCACAATGTGTCATTTCCCAACAAGTCATTCTCTGTGTTTCTGATGTCCATAAATCTTCATAGGACTCTTCACAGCACTCTTTCTGAACATTTCAGCTGTTATCCAGTGTTGAACCTCTCAGATACCATTTTTACCCTTGTCCATCCTGAAGTGTTTTGCATGCTCTTTCATATCAAATGTAGAATAGAAGCCCTTTAAAGAAGACATAGACCATTATACTTGAAAATCACAATATTGTTATTCATTTGGAGAATGAAGTAAGTACAGTGCAGTGGTAGGTGATGTGAAAACAAGGTTTGATCTACAATATGGCATCTAGAAAATATGCAACTAAAGATTGCTCAGACAGGCACGAATCACTCCAAATACAACTATGAGAGGGTAAATGAGAAGGGAAGCAACTATAACATGGTTCAAAGCTCTGCAATGTCTTTAACATGATTTAACTGTGGCTTAACAAATGGAGTAGCTGGACATGGGTCTAGCGCTTGGACAAGTGTCACTATGGGAGCACTTGTTCCTGGGTTTATAATATGAACACAGCATCTCCCCGCTCACCCCTCTCATCTCACTCCACTCCACTATACTCCCTTAATCCCCATAGATCCTAATTACTGCACATGCAAATCACAAATCGGGGGTGCACCGAATATTTCATGAAAGAAGCCGTGCGGGTATACTAGCGCTGGATTAGCTAATACTGCTCTCTCTGAATTGATATGGAATTAGTTTAGGAAAACTAGAAGGAGAGATTTAGCTGCAGCAAGCCTCCCAAAGAAGAGTGATCCGGGCCCGTACACTAGCCCACAACACCCACACCTCCACCCACGCTCCGCGGGTGCTCAAGGCAAGACGCCCCCTCAGCCAATGGGAGACAGAGAGAGAGGCTGGGGCTTTGGCTGTGGTTGGTAAGCTCTGATATGGTTAAAAATACTTCCGATTTTGGTGAGAAATGTGTTTAACAGTTGGGTAGGATGCTCCATACCACTAAGATAAAGGATTATGTCTATTGTACGTTTAAATGTAATACTGTATATATTTTTCAACTGTTTTATATGTATTTATTGTATTGTAATTTTTATTCTTATTCTTGACAGTATCTGCTGTTAAGGGACTACAGATGAAAAATAACCTTTGGCTAATTCTGGCATATTTACAGAAATGTTGATTAATATGCACTGTCCCTGAAATTTAAAAAAAAAAAGTATTTATTTATTTAATTTAGAAATTAAATGGATAGCCTAGAAATTAATACAAATATATTCTGAAATGTGTGATGTTTATGGTGATGTTAGCTCCCATAAGCACACTTTTCAGAAGCCATTGAACTTGTCTCCTTTGTTAAGTCATTTTAGAAGAATACTGCGATTTAAAATGTCAAAATTATAACATAATGATCCACTGGTGTCATAGATTATACCTATAGCAGACAAAAGCACAGTAGGTCTTCTGTCAGCCTGTTGGTCCTGTTTAGTCCTGGTTTACTCCTGGTCTAGTTGAGCTTTAGCTCTAGATTTAGTTCCAGTTTAGTTCTAATTTTGACATGGTGCATACAAGAATGAACACACCTTCAATATGTAGTTTATCTGGTCAAAAATGTACTCTCCCTTCAAAAGTACAAAGATGTAGGTATAAAAATAACAGTAATCTAAAAGAGTTGCAACAATTAATAGGAAAAATCATCAACTGTATATCATTTTATATTATATCATTATCGGGACTACAGACTCATAAACACATGACATAAATGGCAACAGACCACAGGACCTTTATTTGAAATCATAATCCAAAAGAGAATTACTGAGTTGTCAACTACAAAAGTAATCATTAGTAGTCTTATAATGCTGTCATAGTAAAATCACCCAGTATAATCAAAAATATAAACCTGGGCCAGTTTCTGCAGCGCACACCAACAATCAAGTGAAAGCAGGGAAAAATCAGAAATACAATGAATTCTAGTTTACAACAATGTACAAATGGAAAATGAAGCGGCTGATTTGTGAGACATCCCCCTGGGAACAGAACAGCTGAAAGGAACAGTCTTTGCCTTTGACCTGTAAGCAAGAGCCCGGAATCGTTTTTGGCATATTTCCTAGTTTCAGCCATCAGTGGATTAGAAAGCACATACAAATGATATTTATTGAAACAAATACTGAGTTTAATATCTTTGAATGTTCATTTATTTTCTGCCCTTGAATGTCCGAGCATCTGCTAGTGAGAGTACATTTTAAAGGACCCATATTATGCTGTTTTTCCCGATCTATGTTCTAATGTTTTTTTCTCATCACAAACATACATGGAGTTGTGTTTTGTTTCATTCACACATGTTTAACACACAGACCCTGCATATTTAGGCTGAAAACAGTTTGTTCCACTTTGTGATGTCATGAGGTAATACAGGAAGAGCTCCACTATGTATTTAAAGTCCATACACTTTCACTAGAATCATTTGGATAATTTCAGTCCTGGTATTGCGAATCTTTACTGAACAAAAGGTATAGCTGCTAACTTGAAAACTCCAGGGGGGTATTCCATCAACGTTGCTAAACATAGCGGCGCCTAAGTGGTTAAGCCTCGCCTGAAGAAGCGTCAACGTAGACTAAAGCCTGAAGTCGTTCCACTAATGCAGTTTAGCTGTGCCTCAGCTGCGCTAACTTTAGCCAGGCCTATCCAGTCCTGGCCTAGGCGCGTGCACGGGGTACTGAAGAAGCCCAGAACAAGCGACTGTCGAAAACGCAATCATGTTGAAGATTCGGGCTGATTATTGGTGAGTGATTATTGATTACTGGTGGAGGTAATTGAAGGAGGGACCTCATCAAAGATCCTTCCTGTGAGTTCTCGTGAGGAATATATTCAAGGTATTCTCTAGGCTAATGCTTGCCTCAGCTGTGATCCAAGCATTTGTATATTTTAATAGTATGCTTGTGTTCTAGTTACTAAAGATGGCGTACACTTGCTGGACCCTCCTCAGCAGTCCTCCAGCAGTGCCTTGCCTGACCCTCAGCAGTCCTCCAGCAGTGCCTTGCCTGACCCTCAGCAGTCCTCCAGCAGTGGCCTCACACCAGAATGTCATACCTAATGTCTTTTATTGTTTTATGCCTATTGATGGAAATTGATAAATAGGATTTCATTAAAGAGGCTTGCACAACATCTCCGAAGCGAATTTGTTGAATCATTGAAATGTTGCATCATGGAGTGTGCCTGTTATTTGGCTACATTTTGTTTTAAAAGTAAAGGTTTACCTTTAACTGTATTCTTTGATAGAGGTGTCACATAAAATATAAAGTGTCAATGTCGTCAAGTGAGAGTGATGTTGCTGATATAAGTTCTATGATGATATGAATAATTGTAGGTTAAATGGCATTCATTCACATTTGCGTAATGTGTGGCAAATGGAAATTGGTGAAAATATAACAAATAATTGACTTGAGCATGAATACCGTCAGTAATAAGAATCAAACACAGGACTCCCACGTGATAGACGCAGCACTTAACCACTAGGCCAAAGGCATTCACCATAACAACTATGGAATTCTTTTATCTGATAATATTGTAAAGACAGCGGTTCAAAAGAATATTCAAAATTACTGGAAATTTGTCAAAACTGACCAAGAACGTAAGTTGTTGTTTTTTTTTTTGGGCTGATATTGTCACCGCTGTTTTCGGACAGTCATGTTGGGAGGTGTGCGGAACTGTTTTTTTTTGACACTCTGTTTACTTAGGTACATATTCTTTGCGACACCGCCTGATGAAGCCTCATCTTTAGCCTGCCCGGGACCAGGCTAGCTCAGAGGACTACGTTGCCCCAGTAACTCAGCGGGGACTAATGTTAGCGAGAGTCATGGAACCGAACTCTAACTAAAACTAGCCCAGCCTATGGAAGTTAGGCGGGCACGTTGATGGAACACCCCTCAGGTATGTGAAGGTGCACTATGTAACTTTTGGGTCCGTCACCTTCTTGTTTCTATGGATATATCATTCATCTGCTTGGAATGTTACACAATATGACATTAAACAGTTCTACCTTACATTTATTCAATTACTCTTGTTTTATAGCTCAAAAATACTTAGAAAAACAATCATTATGACTGTGAACGGGGTCACCTTCACAGATCTGACCTGTACCTTGGTCTGGTTTGGGCTCCATGAAGATTGGAAATCATACTATAAAATATTCCAGACAAAGCAATAACATGGAGAAAAGTATTTGACGGACCCTCCACCAGAAAAGTTACACAATGCACCTTTAAGGCTGAACTATATAAATTTTGTGTCAATCTGATGCTACTGTTTACAGCAGTTATTTGTAAAGTCACCGAGCTCTAACCCTAACCACTTCTTTAATAGCACACATGCCCACTAGCCCTAAAGTGGAGCAGTGGCACATGTGCCCAGTTTAAAAGTCTACACCTGCTTCCTGTTGTGCCCTCAATCTGGAGAGTGGAGACTGTAATAGTCACAAACAGTGTTACCAATCAGCATTACCAATCAGACTTAGGCTTTGGGGAGCTATGAAATCTGATTCAAAAGTTCACTGCAAGGACTACATCATAGATCTGACTATGGATGACTATCCTCACATGTCCTAAATAAGAATAATATTAGGTCTACTGCATGGAATGAGACTGTATGACTAAACTTAACTACCAAAAAAGCTGCAACAAAAATTCTGGGATTAAAGTAAAGCTGTAGTAAGGGATTTAATACTCTGCATGGAACCCTTCAATGCCAGGGCAGTGAGCAGCTGGGGCACAGACCCTGCCTGCATGGGGACCTACCATATGCTTGGCCAGAGTATCCAACCAGAAGATTCTGCTTATTGTGCATGTTGAAGTTGATGGTGGAAACTCATCCAGACACCAGGGCAACATGCAAACTTGCCAACCGGTCAGCCACTGTTCCTTGTTTAGTGTATAATTTTTGTGTATATTTATTGGTAAAATCCATATGCATCTGAAGGTGGCCAATACTGGCAATAACATATTTTAGATTTTAAGGACCGTGCTAATATGTGTCTGCAAATTGGCTGAGGTTAAAGTAGAGGACATGAATAAGATCAAAAGGGCACATACTGTATATCACTGTATTATATTTAATCAGCCCTTTTTGTCGTCATTTTTTTTTTAATTAAATGATTGATACTTTGCAGTGACATCACACTGGGGATGTTCTACATGTGTGGCCGTACATGTTCTACATCTGTGGCTGTTACCATGGAGACACAATACACACATTTGCAAACAATGACACAAAGTTTCAAGATTTGAGTTGATCGCCAAGGCTGAAAGATAAAATTAACTGAAAAACTGTTGGCTAATGCTGGCTAGCCTGTGAATGTAATGCTCTTTAAGAGGAACTTGTTTAACAGCACAAATCAGCTCACCTTGCAGCTAAGTCAGTTTTTCTGGTCAGATTGTGTTAAACACAAAGCTTAGATTAAAGTCTAACTTGAGTAAGAGGACTTCAGACAGAGCAGAGCCTCCAGTTAGCTTCACCCCCCAGGGAATTTTGATCAGCTGCAAAGTATACTACCTTTAAATGTTATCCCATTCCAGCGTTATACATCTTTCGATATCCCTCCTTCCTCTACACCCCTCTCTGTAGCAGCTCTCTAAACTTGCTCAGAGTGTTGAGTATCAGAGCTCTCTTATCTCCAGCCTGTCCTCGACCGCTCACATGTGGGAAAGACCGTCACCTCTCCACCTGCTCCTCTGCTCCATGACACAAGCCAGGGGACGGAGCGTTTCATTGGACTTTTGAATACATGTGAGCTCCCAGCATGCACCAGGGCACTCCCAAACTCCTGTCAGCCCTCTCCAGCCTCTGTCCCATAAGAGGATTAGACCAGAATCCCCACGTCTTAACTCAAGGTGAAGGCCCTATAGGTGCACTGCAAAAATATAAAATCAAATATGGGTAACACTGACTTGATTGCTTGGTTACATTGATTAAGTGCAATATCGAAATACAGAGGCAAAATAACAGTAATAACAGCCAATAATAACAGTCAAATTATAGGCTCATTAAGTCAATAACTAAACCATGAAATATCATTCCATTTAAGATTGTATTCTGAACATGTTACTAATCCGTTACATTTTTGGAGTGTTTTCTTTCTACACGTGCCCAGTAGGTGCCTTCACTTAGCAGCTGATTGACTGGCAACAACTGACCAAGCGGCTGAGCGGAAACAAAGGGCCAGATGGTGCAAGTAAAAGTGTCATATTAAACCATTTGAGCCATTTGGTTTGAAGGGTAAGACCTGGAATCCCTGTTTAGTGAATGAGCCACCAATCTGCCAATACCTCATTAAATATACGCTGATGTAAAGCTTTATTTTTGCAAGAATAACATCTTGTTGCATTAAATTAATTGGCAGAGCTGCTATTACATATTCAGTCTCATTATCAGGAATGGTGGCATCCATGTAAGCAAGATTTTATTTAAAGGGATATGCCACCCCCAGGTCAAATTTGGGCATCTCCCCACAGTCCAGAGACTAAAACAAGTGATGAAAAGCATTTTCCTGGTCACCCAGCCATTGTCCGAGTCTGTCGCCACTGACCGCCGCGGTATCTGCAGCTCCTCCGCCTTAGACTGGAGTCTAACGTCGCCAGAGAAAGATTTCGGCCAAAAGGAATTAATTTGCTCGATGCTTTTCCCAATTACTTTCTGTGTAGTGTGCATTCATATCGAGTGCAAATAAATGTGCAAATCAACACGGAGAGCTTGACTTGGTCATTTTGGGTGAGAACTATTTTTCAGTGCGGAAAAAGACAGACGAAGCACACACCACGCGGACAGGGGAATCCCTGTTACGCACCAGGAAGGGAGTTCCCCCGGTGCGTGCTTCGTCTTTCTTTTTCCGCACTGAAAAATAGTTCTCACCCAAAATGACCAAGTCAAGCTCTCCGTGTTGATTTGCACATTTATTTGCACTCGATATGAATGCGCACTACACAGACAGTAATTGGGAAAAGCATCGAGCAAATTAATTCCTTTTGGCCGAAATCTTTCTCTGGCGCCGTTAGACTCCAGTCTAAGGCGGAGGAGCTGCAGATACCGCGGCGGTCAGTGGCGACAGACTCGGACAATGGCTGGGTGACCAGGAAAACACTTTTCATCACTTGTTTTAGTCTCTGGACTGTGGGGAGATGCCCAAGTTTGACCTGGGGGTGGCATATCCCTTTAAAGATTGAGGCTGTTTGGGTATACAATATATAAACCAGATACAGTATATAGTGCTTTCACATTAGTATTTCCACAATGGACACAAACATTAATTTTCTTAATTCTTGAACATGCCACAGCACTTAAATGACCTGTAAAAATAATCAGATAACTTGAACTGGCTCCTCTCAACATTGAGGAGCAGCAGCTCTACTCTTTCAATATCTCTACTCTTTGGAGCTCTAAAGTTTTTCCCTGTGTGACTGTTACCCTAGGGGAGTGCTCAGCCACCTTCTGGAGGAAATTAATTTCAACCACTTGTGTCCTTTGTTGTGACCATAGGTGAGAGCTGAGCAATCAAGAGTAAATTGAGAGCTTAGCCTTTGGCTCCTTCACCACAACAGTCCAATACAGCGACACTGCAGACGCTGCATCAATCTGCCTGTCAATCTCACTCTTTATCCTTCCCTCTCCACCTTTTTCCGCAGCCTCCAGATTTGGAGGAGCTAATTTTGATTCAAGCCTCTTCACACTCAGCTTCAAACCGCCCCAGTGCATAGTGCATGTTACAGGTCCTGGTTCAGTGGAGCCATCAGAACAACATCATCTGCAAACAGCAGAGAGGAGATCCTGTGGTCTGGACCCCCTCCTACCCTTGGCTGCATCCTAACTAATTCATACCCTGACTAACCCTGACTAACTGCTAACCCTTAATGAAGTAGTTACTAAGCCTGAATCCTTCTTAATAAACTCTTTGTTCATTATGAATTAAGTGTTGTTTCATGATCTATTCAGGCAGTTATTATAAAGTGGCGCTAAACATAACTGAAGAAAATGACTTGGCTATTACCACAGTGCATTGCTGCCGTGGATTCTGACTACTACCTGGATTACATTCTGTCCATTAGTTAATCACTCCCTGACTAAAGCTTTAAGCCCTGTGCGGGACAATGCACACTCTCTATCAATCAGCATTTTACAGCCCACTCGGCCAGATCAGAGCGCTGCTACTCTGCATTCACAGGCTGATAAATAGGGGCTCTCTGCTGACTTTTATCTCACTGTCTGGCAACCGCGTGGCAGGCGTTTTAAGCAAATTGCTACATACGTTTTCCCCGCCGGTCTGATGGCTTTATTGTCATTAAAAGCCCATGCTGCTGCAATGTCTGCCAGTGTGTACGCTTTATATGCAGGGAGAAGGCGGGTCGGATCATCATTTGATTTCTCACTTGGCTCTGTTCCTGAAGAAAGTGTATAGTCTGCATTCATGTGGACCTGAAATTAACAACATTCAATCTTCACTGAAAAGAAAATGGAGGAAAATGTTACAAAGTGAATAAATGGAAGACAATGCCAGGACTCATAACTTAAATAAAAGGATTCTATACCATTGAGAAAACAGTTTATGTGTATATGTTATGCATTATCAGACATACTTACGTTTAGAATATACATAGATGTACTTTATTAATCCTGAAGGAATTCAGTTGTAATTTATATAGAGATTTACATAGAGCCACTGCTCCCCCACTTTGAGAAAGGTTAGGTGGCAGTTAGAATTAACATTTTGCCATCTCTCAGCTGGCCTGCATGGGGACTTTCTATGTGTTAGAGGTGGAAGTGTGTGGACAGAGAGATGCTTAACATTTTCAGTCCCCTGTGTCTCAGTTAAAAGTCTCAGTGCAGTACAGGAGCACTGGTCAGGTACAGTCAGCAGAACCTCAGGGCAATAACAGCCCTCAGGACAAAAGACTTCCCTGGCCTCACAGTCAGCAATGGAGGTAAACAATCAGCTAGTATTACATGCAAACATGGTGTAGAGCTAAAATATCCCTTGTTATGAATACTGCCTGACAGTTGTATGCGGCATTGCTCTTTGGTGACAGTGGCACTGGCCCTGAGTGCAGAGGAGTGAGTGCACAGGACGGTCACTCTGATACTGGGACTCACAACATGCGCTCATGAGGCTCATTTACTGGGCTCTGATTTCCCTCTCTGCAAATACAGCAGAACGAGCAGGCAAAGGTGTGCCCCACTCAGACCTAGCGGAACCTCTGTATGGCATTATTGTGTTTTGGATTTGTCACTATACAATTATTTCATTATTATTGGAAAAGCCTGAACACCAACAGAACACACAGCTATGTTCAATCTGTTGTTGTGCCCTTTGGCCGGACACTCCACTTGTATTCTCCAGTCACAGACACTCTATTCTAATGAAAGTCAGTGACATCGATATACTTCTGACAAACAGCTAGCTTGAGGCTGCTCTCTGATTGCCTCCTTTAATCTATACCCAAGGCTCTCTGTCCAATCAGATCACAGCAGGAGAGAGGTGAGGGAGGACCAGATTGTGGTCAGGAGAGCAGGGGAAGTGTTGACAACAAAGAAAAAGAGTTGTCATTTAGTTATTACCAGCCACCATAACTGAAGACACTGACAACATAGTAAAAACTAATAGGGTGAAGTGAGGGTGACTTCATTCATAAAAATACAAATCATCTTAACAGTACACAATCGTGCTTCTTTGTACCCAGCCTGTGCTTTTTCCACAGACAGAAAAAGCGACCGAGGAGAGAGTGAGAAGTGTCTTGTGTATAGAGCTTTTGAGCGTGTGCATGGCTGCGAGCCCTGGTGAGGAATTCTGGGAATGCCATTTCTCGGCACACATCAGAAGAGTGGAACATTAACTGCACTGAACTCTGCAGCCCTAGGGTCCAGCTCCCAGGGACTGCCTCTCAAGTTCAAGGGTCCCACAGGAGCCCGTCAACGCGGTGTGTCAACAACAGGTATCTCACATGGAGCTGGGGCCCAGGAGGAGGGGCTGGGTTGGGGCCCGGTTATCCGCTCTCCATGGCCCCTCACACCCTCTCACCCCTCTGCAGCCACACACATGCACATTGGACATCAGCACACCTAAACACTGCTTTACAATGGAGCAAAATGATACAGGCGTGCCTATGTCTAAAAGTGAAAAAGTATCTCCACCTGGCACTTGTGTAATTAATTATGGTATATTTGATCAAATTTCAAAAACTTTCCAAAAGTAATAAAGGGATGTTTTCTATGTTGTCATTTTGCTTTGCTCGTCTCCATGGAGATGCTATTGCTTTGCCTAGAATGTTCCACACTATGGCATTAAACTTATCTATCTTGTATTTATTCAAATAGGTGTTTTTATCACTAAAAAGAAAAGAGGCTCCAGCAAGGCTTGCCTCTCCACAGATCTTCCTTGGTAGCATCATGTGCTTGCCCTGTATACCATGGAGACCCTGTGCAATATTTCAGGCATAGCAATTACATATCCGGAGGGACAAGAAGGTGAGGGTCCCCCCACCAAGTTGCACAAAGAGCCTTTAAATTATAATTATTTTTGTAACCTCACCTGTGTTTATTTTTCACATATGCATTACTATACAGTGGAGGAAATATAAGTATTTCATCTCTTGCTGATTTAGTAGGTTTGCCCAATGACAAAGAAATGAACAATCTATAATTTTAATGGTAGAATTTATTTTAAAATTGAGAGACAGAATATCAAAAAGAAAATCCAAAAAATTACATAATAGAAAATATATTCATTGATTTGCATTTCATTGTGTGAAATAAGTATTACCATTAAATGTTCTGGCTCCAACAGACCAGTTAGACAATCTAATCAACTCGTCACCTGAATTAAACTCCTGTTTTAACTAGTCACTTGTATAAAAGACCCCTGTCCACAGAATCAGTCAGTCAATCAATCAGACTCCAAACTCTCCAACTCCAAACTGTTCAACATGGGAAAGACCAAAGAGCTGCCAAAGGATGTCATGAACGAGACTGTAGACCTGCTCAAGGCTGGAATGGGCTACAAAACCATAAGCAAGAAGCTGGGTGTTAAGGAGACAACTGTTGGTGCAATTGTTCGAAAATTTAAGAAATACAAAACGACCATCAATCGACCTCAGTCTGGGGCTCCACACAAGATCTCACCTCGTGGGGCTTCAATGATCATGAGATCAGCCTAGAACTACACGGGAGGAGCTGGTCTATGAGCTCAAGGCAGCTGGGACCACAGTCACTATGAAACACTTTTCGTCGCAATGGATTAAAATCCTGCAGTGCTTAAGAAGGCACATGTGCAGGTCCACCTGAAGTTTACCAATGAACACCTGAATGATTTAGAGAGTGACTGGGAGAAGGTGCTGTTGTCAGATGAGACCAAAATCAAACTCTTTGGCATTAACTCAACTCTCTGTGTTTGAAGGAAGAGAAGTGCTGCCTATGACCCCAAGAACACCATCCCCACCATCAAGCATGGAGGTGGAAACATTATGCTTTGGAAGTGTTTTTCTGCCAAGGGGACAGGACAACTTGGATCCATGTTAAACATGGATCCATGGTAAAATCTTGAGTGACAACCTCCTTCCCTCCACCAGAAAACTGAAAATAGGTTGTGGATCGGTCTTCCAACACGACAGTAACCCAAAACATACAGCCAAGGCAACAAAGGAGTGGCTCATGAAAAAGCACATTAAGGTCATGGAGTGGACCTTAACCTCACAGAAAACCTATGGAGAGAGCTGAAGCTTCAAGTTTCCAAGCCATGAAACCTTAATGATTTAAAGATGATCTACAAACAAGAGTGGACCAAATTTCCTTCTGGTATGTGTGGAAACCTGGTCAAGTGTCTGACCTCTGTTTTGCAAACAATGGTTTTGCCATCAAGTACTACGTCTTTTTTGGCTAGAGGGTTCAAATACTTTTTTCACTCAATGATATGCAAATCAGTTTATATATTTTCATTAAAGTTATTTTCTGGATTTTCTTTCTGATATTCTATCTCTGACTGTTAAAATAAACCTACCATTAAAATGATAGACTGTTCATTTCTTTATCAGTGGGCATCCTACAAAATCAGCAAGGGATCAAATACTTATTCCCTCCACTGTAGTAAATGGTGACAGTAGTTCAGTCTATTTAATCTGAAGGTGGGCAGTTTGACCACTGACTGGCGTCCCTGGGCAATACACATCTGTACTTTGCATGGTGGCGTTCCGAGAAGGCACAGATTTACCCTCATATACAGTGCATCTACATCATGTGTCTGTAGTCCAAATCCTGCTTTTAAAGTTTAAGTTAAATTAGTTTCCCATTTGCTAATTGCCCCTCCCTGTGCAGGTGGAGTGCAGGATCCCAGTCCAAAGAGCACTCATTTACTGCCCTCTAATCTGAATGACTTATCTGCATGTGGAGGGGCCCCATTGCGGCTGCCCTGACAGGCCCTAGATACAAGGGGGGGTGCACGCTTCAGTATCCCAGCATGACACCCCCCCCCCCCCCTGCAGGTGTGTGTGTGTGTGTGTGTGGAGGGGGGGGGGGGGGTAGTACACAGCGGTTGTCACCTCAGGTTAAGCTCTGGCAGATCTTGCAAAATACAGCCCTAGTGATTGCAAAACTCCCAGATAACCGTGAATGCAGCACTGTGAGAAAATGAGAGAGGTCGTGTCACGTTTTGGGGAATTCATGTAGAAACTCGTAAATATTGTGTATGGAAGTTATGGAAAAGTGACAACGCATGGTACATTTGACTATTATCACATATTGGTATCCAAATCTCTAGCAATATTTTCATGCATATATTATTACAGTAAGGTTTTTAAGATAAGATTTTTAAAGGTACGATACCTGCCTGACTCTATGGAGATGTATTGCTTTGTCTGGGATGTTTCCAAAAAAAAGATTCTCACAGTGGGTTGATCCTCCACAGATCTGACCTGTAACTTGCCCTGGTAGCGTCACCTCTTGTCTTCATGGAGCTAGATTATTTTATACCATACTGTGGAACATTCCAAAACAAATAACATCTCCAGGGAGAGTAGCAGGTGGCCAAACTTTCATAAGAAAAAACAGAAAAGTGACAAACTGGTGTGGTTATTTTCTCATATTTGCTGTACTGAATCAGCAAAGGATCATGGTCTATGTAGTTCTCTGCTTTTTGGTGCCCACTGCAACAATACATCCAAGCAAAGGTGCATACAATTTTTTTTTATTGTGAGACCTTTGATAATATATGATCAAATAGATTTATACTGTTAATTCATTTCTTGGTCCACTACTTTGTTTGTTAGTCACATTCTTATTTATTTATTTTTACATTAGTCAGTTTTGTTCTACTTTCTTCTTGTACTTCAGTAGTATTATAGTACTCTTGGCTACTCTCCCACCTCTGATTAACATGTCATTGCAGTATCTGTAGCTCTGATCACCAGTAGTCCCCTCTTCCACTGTTCTGGGCACTGACAGTGAGCGATGGGGCCGGCCTGCAGCAGCTGTGGGGCTCCGTCATGGGGCAAGAGCGGGGAGGTAAGAGGGTTCAGCAGCCCGACCAAAGTGCTTCCTGCTGGGGCCCGCCGTGCAGATTTATGGGCCAGCAAATGACATGTCAAAGCAGGATGGGAATCTTGGGCATGGACGCACCCGGTGAGCTAGCATTTTATTACAGCTTAAGTGCGATTTGTGCCTGCTCTGGAATATCCCCCCGTCTCCTAAACGCCACGCCACACACACATTTAGACAGATTATAGTTGTGATAGTGTGTAAATCAAAAGTGGCAGGTGACGGCTGATGGTTAAAGCTGGAGTATGTAACCTTTTATCCTAATTGAATTTAAAGGGACACAGGCTCAGTACAATTAGCATTCAAAAATCAATGACAGGTTTAGTGTGAGATTATCAAACCGTAATTCAATTTCATTAGAGCAATTAGTACAACCACAAAGAGCAATGTGTGCATGTGTGGCTTTTCTAAAATAACAATCCATCATCTCTAAGACATTCTAATGACAGTCTCTTTTTGCACTAGTTCATAGTTATTTCTCACTTACCTTATGCATTCCAAACCTAATTATTCACCACAATGAGTTTCTAAGAGCTTTTCACATCTTTTAGAGAGCAGTGCATTGTTTTACTGTGACAGTAAGTAACAGCTAGCATGCTTATATGTACTTGACTATGGAAACTTGGTTTACAGATCTTGGTTTACAGATCTGCCTCAAAAACATTGCTCCATAAGGTCGATGTGGTTTATCACACAGCCATCCGCTTTGTCACAGGTACACTGTTCACCACCCATCACTGCTCTCTAGTCAAGTGGCCCTCTCTCCACACCCGCAGACAAACCCTCTGGTTATTGTTCATTTACAAATGTTTAATTGGTAAAACTCCGTCCTACCTCAGCTCACAGTTGCATATTCACAGCTCCTGCCACACACTGCGCTCCAACAGATACATGACCCGGTCATTCCTAAGGCCCGCACAGCTTTGGGCTGCTTCTCATTTCAGTTCTCTAACTGAACTAACTTCAACAGACTTAACAGCTACATTTTACCTTTAGTTCGGTAGACATTGATAATTCCAGGGCTGAAATCATCCAAATGATTCTAGTGAATGTGGTGAATGGTGTTTAAAACCACAGTGGAGCACTTTCTGTGTCATCACGTCATCACAAGGTGAAACTGAGTGTTTTCCATTTGAGAGAAGAATTCAGCCTAAATACGTAGGGCTTGTGTGTTAAAGATGAAACAGAAACACAGAAAACACATCTCCAGGTCTGTTTGTGATGACGAAACATTACAACATAGATCAGAAAAATAGCGTAATATGAGCCCTTACAAAATTGACAATCTAACCACTGTCTTTATTGAAGATGGCATCTAAATGAAATAACTGTAGAACTCCCTGCCCACAGAAATTAAGTCCATCTCCGAGTTGAAACTGTTCACCGTTAAACTTAAATCTTGGCTCAAGAGAAACCAAAGCTGTACCCATGTGTAAATAGTGTTAGAATGAGTGAATGAATGAGTGAGTGTTACATGTCTTTGCACTGCTGTATTTATATAGATTAAATTGTACTATATATATATATATATATATATATATATATATATATATATATATATATATATATATATATATATATATATATATATATAAGATATAAGATAAGATAAGATATGCCTTTATTAGTCCCACAGTGGGGAAATTCCAGTGTTGCAACGCACAGATCAAGAACAGCAAGAAAAAGTAGCATGCAACAGAACAATATAATAAATAAATAAATAATGGCCTAGGATAATTTAAAATAGACCTAAAAATAGACTCTGGATTATAGTTGAATATTGTAAGTGCAGATAAGTTGAATGACATGTTAACAGTGTTCGTTGTACAGTCTGACAGCAGCAGGAAGGAAAGACCTGCGAAACCTCTCCTTTACACAGCGAGGGTGAATCAGTCTGTCACTGAAGCTGCTCTCCAGAGCCGACAGAGCGTCCTGCAGGGGGTGACACTCATGGTCCAGCATAGAGGTGACCTTAGCCAGGACCCTCTTGTCCCCCACCTTCTGCACTGAGCCCAGGACAGAGCTGGACTTCCTGATGACCTTGTCCAGCCTCTTCTTCTCCCTCTCTGTGATGCTCCAGCAGCCAGGGACGGGGGTTGAAAATTAGCATTTGCTAAACTAAGCTGCAAGCTCTGTTCTGTAACTATGTCTGAGTGCATTGTCCCTGCCAAATAAATAAATAAATAAACAAACAAACAAATAAATAAATAAATAAATAAATAAAATTGACTTTATTTTGAATGGACCCCATGAAGATTAGATTAGATTGATTACAGTGAGTTTGGATCCTTGTAAATTAAAACATAAAAATTATAAAGAAAACTGCAAATATTCTTACAGATTGTGTAAAAGTTGAATTAATTATTGCATTCACTTCTTAACTTGCATGCGCTGAATCTGCATTTTAGTTTGTTTTGCTTAAGATTTCCCTATGCAAAAAGCGATATATTTTCCCTTTATCTGAATACTGTGTTAACTTCTCCAGTATATCGCCCAATAGAGCCCACATTTGAAGTACCCCATTCAAATGCCAGAGCCCCTTTAAGTTGAGTGACAGTACTGACTCCACCTCTGTCTGCTCTCATGTTTTACACAAACTCTCTGTGTGTGCTGCCACTTACCTCAACACATCCAGCTGCTCATCAAAAGCCCCAGTACACGCCTACGGAGGCCCACGGGGAACACTAGTAATTATGCGCTTGCATGAATATTTGAGGAGCCATCAAAGCTGCAGATACACAGAAATGCAAAGAGGACCGCGCTGGCCACACTTGATGACCTCCACCTCTCCACTGCACTTTACTATGGGCCAGGCTACTTACTGCCCCCAACTACCTCGCTCTCCCTGTATGTGTGTTACTTTTTTTTTTTTTTTTTTTTTTTAAATAAAATATCCTATATTATTCAGAATTTACTGTTGTGAGCTTTAAGTCGTGTTGTTACCTCATCAAAACATATCTGGAGTTGTGTTTTGTTTCCTTCACATGTTTGAGTAACCCTTTATTATTAGTCTGTCTACATCTCCAAAGCTCAAAATGCTCTTTTCGACCTTCTGATGTCATGTAGTGGTAGTTTTCAAGATGACAGCTACTTTTTAACCTTTAATTCCTACCTTCGCAATTCCAGGGCTGAAATCATCCAAATGTTTCTAGTGATGGTGTATGCTGTTTAAAAACACAGTGGAGCACTTCCTGTATTACCACATGACATCAAAAGGGGGAATGAAGTTTTCCATTTGAGAGAAGAACCTGCCTAAAATATGCATTGAATGAAACAAAACACTCTCCAGGTTGGGTTTTTGATGAGGGAACAATTTAATAACATAAATCAGAAAATAATTTTATCTGAAATGTTCTACACTATAGGCTTTAATATCTCCCTGCTCACAAGCATATGGTACGATACGGCCAAGATCTGTGGAGTGACAACCCTCCTCATGGTCAGAATGAATGTTTTTGCATAGTATCCCTTTAAAACATATAATTGTTGATGCGACTGGCTTTAACCATCTGTAACATTTGGGTAATTGAAAATATGATTAATAAAAATGATATCCATAATGAAAACAGGGTCATTATTTCAATATTAACTTTATTTCAGCATTTATTTTTATAGCTCACATAGTACACAAAATCATGATAATGGCTAAATTACATTGCACTTTAAGATCCTTTTTGACTCTCTTTTGAGTTACACTGTTGAGCAATTTCTAGACACAGCTGCTTATGGTTGATTCATGGATTGTGGCTATTTTTCTGCACCATTGGCCTCCTCAATTCCCACTCAGTTTTATGCACCAGAACACAAGCAAGATGGATAAAGTTTCTTGCCCAAGGACAATAGACTGTGTAGAGAAGTGGACTAAGGGAGTGTGATGTCACCTGTAGCTTTTGGCTCTAGTCAAATGACGTTGATCGAAGCTAGCAGTTATAGGGGCATAATTTGGAGCTGACTGAGGCTGCAACCCATTACTTGGTCTTACCTCTTCGTCTTAGCCCTACCCCTTAGTTTTGCGTGTTCATGTGAGGGCAAGGGGTGTCTCGATTCTAATTTTGATCAAGGGCTAGCGTCACATCGACCAGCCAAGGAGTCTTATAGTATTTTCAGCAGTTGTAATTATCAATTAACAGTTTAGCGTGGTTTACAATTATGATTTAAAATTATATATGTTAATGATTATACAGTGGTACCTCACCTTACGAAATTAATTCGTTCCAGAAGTGGTTTCGTAACGTGATTTTTTCGTAAGTTGAGTAGCTATTTCAATGGAAAAAGCCTGATCCGTTCCAAGGCCCCGATCCAAATTTTTTTTTTTATAGTGTAACTTTTTTTATAGTGTAACATTGTGTTCTGCGTAGAGACTGTAGACCCAGGACTAAACGTGGACTATACCAGGTCTAGACCAAGGTCTAAACCTGGACAAAACCTGGACTAAACCAGGACTAGACCAGGTGGATTAAAACGCCGCGCGCGGGTCTATTTCCTGGTTTTGTTTCGAGTCACGGCTGAGGTGAGCAGCGAGGGGGACCGCACGCAGTCTAAGTGCATGAACGAGACCCGTGCTCAAACCGTGCCTCCTCTAGACCTCCTCTAGACCTGGTCTAGACCACCGCGGCTCTTGCATGTATTCGTTCATGCGCTCAGACTGTGTGCGGTCCCCCTCGCTGCTTGCCTCAGCCGTGACTCGAAACGAAACCAGGAAATGGACCCGCGCACGGCGCTTTAATCCACCTGGTCTAGTCCTGGTTTAGTCCTGGTTCAGTCCAGGTTTAGTCCTGGTCCAGTCCTGGTTTAGTCCAGGTCTAGACCTGCTGTCAGCCCCGCGCCGGGTCATGCTGCGCTATCACACGTGTCCGCACGCAGTTTTCTCCCCCCTCCCCCTTCCCCCCACACTTCACTATTAATAATTTTGTTGAAAATCTATGAAAGTTTGAGTGTTTAAACGAGAGACAAATGTGAGAAAAGTTTAAATCCAGTCTGAGAAAAGCGTATAATGTGTGTGGCTGAGCGCGCATTATTTGCATTATTTGCACGCATTATTTAATTTTTGAGATTTCGCGTTTCGTAACTTGAATTTTCTTTCGTATCTAGAGACCAAAATTTAAAGGCAAATTAACGTTTTTTTACAATCTGAGCCTTCTTTCGGCAATAAAACAAGTAGTTTTACTCACCCATAGCATTTTTCTGTCAATTGGAGCAGTATCGCAGAACTTATGTTGAGCCGTTCTGTTCTAGTAATGATCCCGTATCCGTTAACATGGTGCTGTATCATTTGCTCGGGGCATTACTTTGCGGTCTCCAAATAACACAAACTTTAGCACTTTTCAAATCATAGAAGCCCGATGTCTTAATGAAAAATTTCGTTTGAAGCAAAAGTGGCCTGTAATCCGAGATTTAGCCATAGTTTCGAGTAGATGAGGACGCCAGTGCGCATGCGCGGACTGCTCCGGGGACCCAAACAGGAAACGCAAAGCTATGGATAAACCTCGGATTACAGGCCACTTTTGCTTCAAACGAAATCTTCCATTAAGACATCGGGCTTCTATGATTTGAAAAGTGCTAAAGTTTGTGTTATTTGGAGACCGCAAAGTAATGCCCCGAATACTCATGCTAACGGATACGCTACAACATAACTTTCTTCAAACAGCTCCAAATGACACGAACGTGATATGGGTGAGTCAAACGACTTGTTTTATTACCGAAAGAAGGCTCAGATTGTAAAATAACGTTATTTTTCCTTTAATGTGAAGGCGTTTCGTAACTTGAAATGTTATTTTTAGTGAACTGTTGTTGCGGTGTCTGTTTAGCCGACGTTATCGTTTTCATCGAACTTTCGTGTATAAACAAACCAGTTTTTTGTTGTGCTGAGGTACCCGATAATCCATGATGATGAGGCAAATTGTAATCGAGTGGTGTCCCATTTCTTAGGGAACATTCGGACCCCGAGCCCTCTCAGCTCGTTATCGAGGGGCAAGAGAAAGACGTAGATAAAGGGGTAGGGGAAGGTGTAAGACAGAGTAATGGGATGCAGCCTGAGTATGAAAGTAACCAAAAAGCTAATCTGGAACAAGGCTGTTGAAGGTAATGTTCATATCTTGATTTACTGACAAAACAATGAAATAAAAACACCAGGGTCAGGTAAAGTGGGTTGCTATGAACATTTTATGAACAAAATGCCAAGCTTGACAGAAACAGTTAGAGAGAGACGGGTGACGTTTTTTTAGTAGAAAGTGAATAGGAGCCAGAGTCGATGGAGCCAGAAACGTGCGGCCATGCTTATTTTCTATTTGAAAGGCAGTGACCAGCAGATTTGCTATGCCCACTGCAACGGAAACATGGAATCTCACAGGGGGAATACCATCTGAGGCACTGTGTTAGAGTCTGTACAAAAATCAGTTCTGCTTTCACTTATAACTTGTGTGTTTTGGGGTTATAAAATTCATTACATCCCAGAGTTTGTAAACACAGCCAGGTGAACCCAAGCAAACTGTCTGCTCCTTGTAGCTCTGGTCCAAAGTTAGTAATCAGATGCATAGTTGTGTGGCTGGCATATACACAGACTTGCCTTCATATGCTCTCACCAATACCACCATGCACGCACAGTCGCTCTCTGTCACACTACAGCACATGACCCTCACTCCAGGAACTGATTGTGAATGTAGCAGCACAAGAACAAGACACTGGCCTCGTGGCTCTGACCCAGATAATAGTTGATTGATTCGGTTTCAATAATATGAGCTGTTCATGAGGTCGGATGTGTTGTTTTCAAACAGTGAGCAGTCATTAAGCCACAGCTGACTCATCTAATGTTCCATCTTGGGTGACCTTTCCGGCTGGCTGCTGAACGAACCTTTTTTATCATATCATTATGTGGATACAGACACTATGTTCAGACCCAGACAGGCATAGATATGTGGAAAAAATGGAAGGATAAACCATTAAAAGGTACTATATTACATGGAATTGACTCTTATGAGCTTTAAACTATGTTATAATGTTGTTACCCCATCAAAGACATACCCAGAGTTGTGTTTTTTTTTTTCATTCACAAGGCTGTCTACATCTCTGAAGCACAAAATGTTCTGTTTTAACTTGCGATGTCATGAAGAAAAGTAGCTTTCAGTTCATAGCTACTTTTTAACTTTCTTCAGTGTAGGTTGGCTATTCCTAGGCTAAAATTATCCACATGATTCTAATGAACAAGTATGGCATTTAAGAACACAGTGGAGCACTTCCTGTATTACCACATGACGTGATACTAACTAAAACTACTCAAGTAAGAGTACTGTTACACTGTAAAAAAAGTCAGTCAAGCAAGAGTAAGTATAAAATCTAAAAACTATTCAATTTTGTTAAAAGGTCACACAAGTATCTGTCTGCATCGTGGTGTCTTAACCGCAAAAAAAGATCTTCCAAAAGACTTTTATGATGTTGAACCCAGCAACCTTTGTTATCATATCATTTTGTGGATGTGGACACTATACTCACCCATCAGTCGCTATGGGAGACTTCAGAAGCCAGTGAGTCGAAAATTATAAGCTTTGATCCAATTGTGGTCAGCACAAAGAAGGAACGCCACACAGTGGACCAGGACTGAAGATGCTCCTCGTACCCTTGTCTCCAAAATGTCTGCCCAGGTCAAAAAATTCAATACAATTATTCAATCAAATTAATCATTTTATAAAATGGATTAAATCAGAAGTTTGGTGATGTCATGTAGGGCCAGATATTTCTTAGGTTTCCTTATCTGCATTATCGGTTAGTGGATTTCATACTGGCTGAATGGGGACATTGAGATAAGTCTGCTGAAAAGGCTGGAGTCGGAAATTGAAACCTCAGATGCCCTGTGCCAAGAGTAAGTATATTAATGGACAGAGGGCAGTGGTCAGCAGGGAGGCCTGGGTTTAATGGAAGAGAAAAGTGGAAAATGTCATCAAGATTTATATGTTTACTTTAAAGCTATATTTGAAATGGTGCATGTGATCATTACATTTTTTTCTAATATTTTGTTGATACAGAAGCCCAAATCTAAAATGTAAAAGTCTAAACTGAATAAGGACAAGAGAAAGACTAGGCAATTATATATATACACATATTTTAGGGATTATTCTGATGATATACATATTTTGGATAACAATTCCAAAAATGTGTCTGGAAAGTCAAATTTCTCACAAAAATGCATAAATGTATACCATTGTTGAGCTAGTTTTTTTAATTGCACAAATATATATTTTTATACAATGTGGAGTCCAGTCTCAATATGACAATATATAAATATATAACACGATTTTCGGATCTATGCTGTTTCTTCATCAAAAACATACCTGGAGTGTTTTGTTTCATTCACATAATTATGCATACTTAGAGTTTTTTTATTGCTTTTTAGTGTTTTTAAACATACGCTTTCACTAGAAACGTGTAGATGATTTCAGCCCTGGAATTACCAGTGTCTATTAAACAAAAGGTAGGTAGCTGTTGTCTTGAAAACTACAGGTTCATGACATCACATGGTGGAACATTGTGTGGTGCAGTGAAACATTTTGAGCTGTGAAGCTGTAGACAGACTAATAATAAAGGGTTACTCCAACCTGTGTAAATGAAACAAAACACAACTCCAGGTATGTTTTGGATGATGCAACATTCGAACATGACTTAAAGCTCACAAGACTCAATTTTGCGTAATATGGGCCCTTTAAAGAGTATATTGGAAGTAATGGAGTACATTGTTTCTAATGATATAAATATATGATTATGTTAGCCAGTAATGCAATCGAAATGTTTCAGATGGCCACATTAACAACGTCAGAACAAACCAGCCCCCAAGACTCCAGGCTATTGACCTTACAAATTGCTGTAATATTCTAAATCATGTGGATAATTTTAACATGAGAAGCTGTGGTTTGTCTCAGAACATACTTTGATTGCACTACACATTTCACTGACCCGATCAACCCTCAGCGCTCATTTGTGAAGCGCACACACATCTTCAAACCCCAGTCTCATTAATAATTCCCATTTAAATTCCAGTCTGCTGTTAATATTTGCAATGCTAATACTTTACCTCTCCCCCAGCACCACTGGCCATCCATGGACAGACTGCAAAATCACAATTAATCCAAGTTTAACCACATCTCCAAAAAATATAGCTCAAACTGCTGACCTGTACACTCCCACGACTCTTAGGGCCAGTACCTGTTTTTTTCCCCATGTATTTGAGAAAAAATTGTCTTGCCCCAGTACAGATATTTTGTATAAATAGCTAATTAAGTCCTCTGTGAACTGTCTGCATTCAACTATAAAGTGGTTTCTGGTCCATGAATCAGGAAGTGCATGTTAGCATGCTAACTGTTGTTCTCGTGATCAAATTAACTTGTTTTTTTCACTTTTTAAAAGGGACCACATTGTGCTATTATCTGATCTATATTATATTGTCTCATCAAAAACATACCTGGAGTTTTGTTTTGTTTCACATGTTTAACACACAAACACTGTATATTTAAGCTATGTAGAAGTTCTTCTCTCAAATTGAAACCATTCCATCTTATGATGTCATGTGGTAATACAGGAAGTTCTCCAGTGTGTTTTTAAACTCCATACACCTTCACTAAA
The DNA here is from genome assembly GCA_036785185.1 of Paratrypauchen microcephalus. Taxonomy (NCBI): domain Eukaryota; kingdom Metazoa; phylum Chordata; class Actinopteri; order Gobiiformes; family Gobiidae; genus Paratrypauchen; species Paratrypauchen microcephalus. Next base: position 5,588,773 of record JAVJIX010000040.1, on the reverse strand, counting down.
ATCTTTAGTCAATAGCCAATCTCTACTAAACACAAGGTAAAAGGCAACTGTTAACTTAAAGGTCCCATGGCATGAAATTTTCACTTTCTGAGGTTTTTGAACGTTAATGTGAGCTCCCCTACCCTGTTTAGCCCCCCCATGGCTAAAAGTTGCGAAATGTGTAAATTGAGAAATAAATTTGCGATCCTTTTCTGCGTTTGAAAAAAAGACATCCCAAACGGGAGATTCTGAACAAGGGGACTTTCTGACGCCACACTCGGCACATGTCTACCCACCGTCTCTGGAAATCATGCCCAGAGAGTTTGGACCGCGAACGAGATGCATTTTTTTATTTGCCTGGAGGCACGTGAGAGTGTTTCCAGGCTCGGATGTCCTTTATCCGAGCCTCCGAACCTCTGAAACAGCAGTGGTTTAATTTTATTTTCTGTGGAAATGTGTTTATTTTTCAATGGAATGCTTCTCATATCTTCCTCCGCGCTTAAACGCGGAAGTGGAGCCAGCGCACATCGCACCGCTAAACGAGGAAAGAGCGGAGAGTTTGGCCACACCCCCACCCACTGCACTGGCCTGTCTCTGTCCTCCTCATTTGCATTCAAGCAACAACACCCAGAATAAAGTGTTCCAGAGACATATTTTTGACTCTGTGTTCATGGGTCTTTGATGAGTCTTGATTTTGAAGAAGGATTCATTTACAGTATTAGGGAACCATTAAGGCGCCATATAAAAGCATCACGAAGTACCATGTCATGGGACCTTTAAAAACAACTTCATGACATCACAAGGTGGAACTGGGCATTTTGACCTTTGGAGAGGTACACATAGATGAATAATTAACAGTTCAAAAAAGTATTCTCAACTCCAGGTATGTTGTTGATGAGGTAACATTTTAACATGCTTAAAGCTCAATCAATTTTGTGTAATAAAGGGCCTTTAAGACCGTAAAACTCAGGTTTAATTTACATCTTAACAAACTAGCCTTTGATCGGTGTACACCTTTTTGGATTCCTGCATCTAACCTCAGGCCCTTTATATATAGTTGCAAGTGTTAAGATCTAACTGCCACTGGGTTTATTTTAGTTTTCAAAGAACTAGCAGGTTTTTCACTGAAGACTTTGTTCCTAGAAGTGTGTCACAACTCATGCGATGTATGAGCTTGTATTGATGAGTGTGATAAAGCTGCAGAGAAGAGCGGTTCACCACATTAAAATCGAGGGGATGAGGTTCTGTGATACAGCCATTTGTGCCATTTACATGCTATAACAAGGACTTTCCACGGGCTTCTTACATGTAGTTTTGATTGAAATGTCAAATGCAGAGGCAGCAGCAGTCAAGTGGTGCTTTGTTTGACGAAAGTTTACACACCCTTAGTCACTGTAAAATTCTCAGGGCACTTAAGCAACTCATGATTACAAGTAGATTCATTAGCTGGCTTACTTGTTATAGCACTGGATGGAAAATAAATAGTCTTTTTTTAAGGAACACTATGCTCTATATGAAATGTGCAATCTGTGTAATACTCTACTTACACCTTATTTAATCCTACCTGTACCTTTGTATTTTATTATATTTTATTACATATTTTTTATTATATTGTTTACTTCTTGCCCTGCACTTTTTGCAACACTTTTTTTTTTTTTACCATGTACTATTATTGCATGCTTTTAGTACTTCTTCAATATCTTAGCGAGTTAACGGTTCTTCTGATCCTAAGCATTTCATTGCAATGTTGACCTTATGTTGACCTCACAATCTTGAATCTTGAATGTAACTTTCAGGTGGAGGATCTGGTATTTTCTTATCGCCATGATGATGTTAAAGCTTTGTCTGGAGTGTCTTATATCTGATCTTCAATTACAGGTGTTTTTATTGTTCCCAAATATCTTGAAAACATGCATCCTTGCTGTGAGTGGGGTCACCTTTCCATAGATCTAACATATCTCTATACGCTTATTAATGCCGTAATGAAAAACCTCCCAGGTAAAGCAATAAAATCACCATAGAGACGAGCAGATGGTATACTCAACCAAAAAAGTTACATATTGCACCTTCAGTTATGTTTTCGTGTAGCTAAACCTAGCTTGCATGGGCATAAAAATGGATCACCAACAATTCTATTTTTCAGATTATGTTTTGTTTTTTATAATGCAAAAAATTAGTATTGACATCTTGGAATCAACATTTTCAGAAGGATAAAAAGTCATATACACAAGGAAAATATGTTTGGTTTTATTGCAATCAGAACATGTTTTAACACATAATGACAAATGAAATCAAGATAATCTTTGATATGACATATACACGCAGCCCTGGAACCATCTTTAGAAACACACACACAGTTTTGATGTGAAATGATTTAAATGCGCTACCTGATCTGTTCCTCCCTCACCTTTCTCATGGCCTTGTCTAAACAGCAGCACGGAGGTTATTCAAGCACCGCCTCCCCCACTGCATCAGGCAGCATCTCCTCCAAATGACTGCAACAATACAAACTAACTGATTATAAAGGGTGACATTTTTAACTGGCAACAAGCAGAACGGAGAATATTGTAGTGAAGAGGGAAGTCCCCAAAACAGTGGGGAGTTTAAGTAGCAGTATGCGTACAGACAAAACAGACTTCCCCTACCAATGACTCAGAGTGAAGGTGCTGAATATAAAAAATATATATAAAAAGAAATTTTCAATACCCAAATGTGCAATTTCCATACTTTGCTGGTGTGAAAGACGTTTTTTCTGAGATTATAATTAGGAAAGTCATATGAAAACCAACTGTCTTTTGTCTCTCCTTTTTAACTGGTGAGTGTAGTACCAATACCTACATACTTATATTTGAAATGATAAAATGTTTTCTATTGTTGTAAGGAGTGTTAAAAGGATGGTTCAAAGACAAAAAGTCATAGAAGATCATTTTATTGATCATTGTTAATACAGATAAATACTGTTTTTTGTATCACTTACCTTCTCAAATGCACACAATAAGTTATATATTTTTAAGTGAGTTGTCAAATATATAAAGAAACAACAGAAAAATTACATTGTCAACTGGACAAAAGTGAAGACATTTTGCAGCTCATCCAAGCAGCTGTTCTGTCCTGAATTAAATTTTTCTTTTGCTATGGATCCTACCTGGACGACTGAGGGAAAACAAAAGCCACAAAAAATCCTAACATTTTGAGAGCTGATCATATTCACAAGTCATAACACTTCATGAACTTTATGCACTTTATGATTACTTTATGAATCGAAACTAGTCACTAAAGTTCATTGTCAATAGATACCATTTAGTTGCATTCTGAATCAGGTTATCTTCATTTGTGTAGATTCTCAACAGTCCATTTTCTTGTCTAATTCAGTGCCCGTACTCGCACCTGTGTTTGCATGTTTCATGATGATTTGTAGACTTCATAAACAGAAATCATCTGCTCCACTGCTGCAGCTAAGGAGACATAAATATAAGATAACATAACATCACATAACATAAATATAAAGGAGCATTAATATAAATACAAATATAAGGGGGCATTATTCAAATCTGACGCTACGTATGTAGTTCACAATGTGCTTTGATGTTGGGCAGTTTTATAGATGACAAAATGACACAATACAGCATGATTTAAATGTAGTTGGAGAAAGTGGTGTTGCTATATAGATAGTAATCTATATCTCCACAAACCTAATGTATCATAATAACACTAAGGTTCATCATCAGACAGAAATGTATTGTTTTTAAAAGGCCGATATTATACTCTGTTGATCTATGTTATGTTTCCTCATTAAAAACATATCTGGAGTTTTGTTTAGTTTCATTCACACGTTTAACACACAAACCCTTGTGATGTCATGTGGTAATACAGAAAGTGCTACGCTGTGTTTTTAAACTCCATTCAACTTCAATATATTATTTTCAGCATATTATTTTGACAATTTGAGCCCTGGAATTGCCAATCTCTGCACAACAAAAGTTAAGAAAACTACTGCTTCATGACATCACAAGGTGGAGCAGAGCATTTTGAGCTTTGGAGACATAGACGGGTTAATAATAAAGGATTACTCAAAGGATTACTGAAACAAAACACAACTTTAGGTATATTTTTGTAGAGATAACATTCTAACATGACTAAAAGCTCACAAGAGTAATATAAGACTTTTAAATTAAAAATTAAAACAAATACTTCATAAATCATCTCTATTAATCAAGTCCAAAATTAGCCTTTGTTTTATTACATTTTGATTTATTGTGTTCAAAAGTATTTTAATATTGCAGTAGTGAACAGCCATATCACATATGGCAATATTGCATAGCCCTAGTTCCAACATTCAATTCAGTTGACTCAAATTTAAATAACTATATCACCAATCACACAAGCAAAGCACCACTATGACCTCCACCCCTTTTTAAATCAAGTGTTATGATTGGTTGGCTTTTTTTTAAAAACACAAAACCACTTGAATGAATGCAGTTTCAGTTACTTTCACGCTACCATCTATAACCCCAATGGTTTCATAGTAGTTACTTCCTGCAGTCAATATTTCACCGCTTCAAATATAAATCGAGCTCAATTTATTTCAAAACACCATGACTGGAATGGAATGAAAAACTGTGTATTGCTGTGTAGTCCTGTTCCTGGAAAGAAGGGGGAGCATGTAGCAACCTGCTGTTCTGTACCAGAGGGGGCATACTTCACCCCTGCCAAGGCAGAGCCACTGTCAGACCTCCCACCACTATTTTTCAGGGACTATTTTCTCTCTGGGAGCCTGGGAACACACTGGAACCCACTCACCTGCAGCATGTCTGGGAACTTTGGCCACGCACACTTGGCTGTAGGGGAAGCCGCTCACATACAAGATCTGTGAAAGAGATAAATGAGATAGTGAAAAAGTGATGGGGGCGGGATTAGATTTTGTGATGTGGAGATAAGAACACACATGCTCCCATACATATACATGCTGTTTGCTCAGATGAAGAGATTAAAAGGCTGGAGGTCTGAGCAGTTACATTCTAATTGAAGATTTGCTGATGAATGCATACGAAAGCTTAATAGCCCCCTCCCTGCTATTTATGTCACTACACACTCAGTGACCTTTAGTAGTAGAAGTACAGGGTTACACTGTTACTGCAGGGCCACTGGTGGTGACTGTACAAGAGACAGGAAGTCTTTATAATAGGATTCAATTATTACATATGGAGAAATGTCTACATAGCATGGTAATGGGTATGGCAAAGTACTAACCATGAATATGCAGTAGGCCTATATGAATGTAGTTATCAAGTGAGTATTGACCCAGTAACAAGGGGCTTTTTAGAGTGCTTCCTATTACAGGTAATTATTTACATATTGTAATATATGTAAACAATATATATATTTAAAGATGGCCTATGTAACAGTCTAGCAGATTCTATGACTTTGCCTAAAAAGTTTCACAGTATGGCATTAAACTTCCATGCAGACTGATCAGGTTGATTTCTAAGTTGAAAGTTCTGAAAACTGGTATGCAGACAATGCATTAAGACACAAAATTGCAGGTCAAGACAAGTTATATATATATATATATAATTAATACAAGACAAAAACATGCATGACTTGGTTTTGTTAAAGGTCCGATCCAGTTACAGTTTGCACACAATCAAAATGAAATGCAGAAGAGGTTGGATGAGCTTGCATTCTGGCAGTGTTGCGTTAGCGCTGCATCTGTCAGTCGCCTTAAGTATCAGAGGCGGGTTCACGGGGTGCAAATTTGTGAATGAATCTCCTTCCATTTATGGTGGTGTCACAGCAACAAGGAACTCACACACAAGTTTGTCAGTTTCCTCTGTTCTACTCACACCCACACTCAATGGACAACAGCCATAACTGCTACAGCCATAAACTACAATATCAACTATTTATGAGTCAGCTGGACGCGATAAGATATGTCCACATATTTAACCCTGTTGCCACGCAGTCTGGTAGAACATATCAATAAGTAACTGGAGGCAGACTTTCTCTTTTTCAGATCTGTCCCTGTGTTTGAATGAATCACACATTGTCCATAGCTGCACAGACAGTATAAAGAGCAGTGCCTGTTAGCCACTGTGGTAATCTGCTGTTGCAGGCTGGTAAAAGAGCCTTATCGACAGCACCCTCAAACTGTGATTAGAACCGTTTTGTACTTTCAATTCTGTAAAAGAGTCAAAGTGAGAGTAGACATCAACACACTTGCACTACAGTCAGAAACATTTATATTTAAAGGAAAATGTGACATTACACAGGTAATGGTCCAGACTCTTTAAGTAGAGGCACTCTGAATCTGATCATGAAATTTAAATCATGGGTCTTGTGGAAATCGAAACTTGAGTTTTGTTTACTGTACAAAAACTTTCAAGTAACTTTTTTCAGATCAGAACTAAAGAAGCTACTTAAAAAACAACTAATTTACTCTTCCAGGCTTCACTTTCCCTTTGTGATGAACCCTACCTGGAACACTGATGGATTACACAGAGCTGTTTTTTATTCACAAATTACATGAGGAAACAAAATGTGAAAATTTACGTCAAGAACCTTTTGGTGGGCGCTCACAGCTTCACTGCCATCAGGTCAGGACACACAGGTCATAGATGATGGACAAAAAACACACATATGCATGCATTCTTCTGAGGACACAGTACATAATATGAGCAATCTCCAATCTATGATAGGTTTGTGTAGGCCTGCTACAATAACACATTTTGACATTGATATATTGTTGACGTAAACGATAAATGATAATACAGTGGTCCCTCATTTATAGCGGGGGTTACATTCTAAAAATAACCCGTGATAAGCAAAATCCACAAACTTTATATTTTACAATTATTCTCCATGTTTTAAGGCTGTAAATGCCTCACCACACACATTATACATTTTCTCAGACTGGCATTAACGTTTTCTCACATTTCTCTCTCGTTTAAACACGTAAACTTTCATAGATTTTCAACAAAAAAATGTATTATTGTGTATGACGTGTATTTCACAGTTCCTCTGACTGTGCCTCTTCGTCCTGGCGCCGCTCCGCCTCGGTGCAGGTGTCTTTTTCCGAGTGAAGAACATGGTTATGGGTAGTTGTTGGCGCTCTTTTTCCTTTGGGTGAGAAGATTCTTATAAACAGACATGCCACCTTTGATTATAATCGAGAACGTCGACATTGTGGATTTGTTGGGGAGAAAACTTGCAAACATACAGCACTCCAGAGTCACACTGCGATCGAAAATTTATATCAATTTGGCAAACTGAACGCAGAACACAATGTGCGTTGATACACAAAAATATTTTGAATAATAAAAAAATCAGCGAAACGAGGCCGCGAAAAGTGAACCGTGATATAGCCAAGAGCAGATTTGAATAATAAAAACTATTCTAAATCTACAATAATGAGCTGCAATAACTAAACAGCAGAACAGAGACACTTTAATACTTAGTTTGAATCTGTAATGAATCATAGAAGTTATTAATTCAATCTTCCATCCATCCATCCATTTTCTTCTGCTTATCCGGGGCCGGGTCGTGGGGGCAACAGTCTAAGCAGGGACTCCCAGACTTCCTTCACCCCGGACACTTCCTCCAGCTCCTCCGGGGGGACCCCAAGGCATTCCCAGGCCAGCCGGGAGACATAGTCCCTCCAGCGCGTCCTGGGTCTTCCCCGGGGCCTCCTTCCGGTGGGACGTGCCCAGAACACCTCCCGAGGGAGGCGTCCAGGAGGCATCCGGAACAGATGCCTCAATATTCTACAGTTCAAATCTTATAATATAGCAAATAGTGCAAAGAAAAAGAACATATGATAATACAAATATTGATCCCCCTACAATTGTTCCATCTTTAATATATTGAATGATAAGCCCATTTATGTGCTGTCAGGTACCCTTTGAATCTGACCCCAGGTAAGTCCCTTGTCTCTCCCTCTCTCCCAACTCAGTCTATTTATAATGGGTGCATGTTTCGCACCTCCAGCGTCAGGGTTACACAATGGGGCTGCTGGTTGGGCTGCGCTCTGGGATTTAGCAAGTGTCCCGTGTGTGAATGGGCCGTCAGACCGCTGGCGCTGGTGAACAAACACTGAGCCACATCAAAAGAGCGGGGAGGGGGCGAGGACCTGCCTCGGAGTGGGCACGATGAGGTCACATGGGCGGAGGACGAACAGCGCACTTCCTGGATGGACACAAATGACAAGATAACACTAAATAAAAACACAGGAATCACACAAGGGGTATTTGATATTGCACAAGTTTCAGCTTTTTGGAAGTATAACTTAATAATGAGCGTGACGATTCTATAGTTAGAAATATCACTTCTCTTTGGCTCTGCCGTTAGCCATTCAGAAAAAATGTGCGCATGTAAAACCTATGTTAAACTTGGTGTGTGTATAGTATTCAGTTCCCTTTTGTTCTTTCTGAATGGTAAAATGAAGTTTCAATATATAGTTGCTATATATCATTATAGAAGTAGTAGAAGTAATTTTCTGTACATTTATTATAGAGTTAACTTACTTTCATGTGTACTTACTTTTTATGTATAGCTTACTCAATAATTATAGCTGAAGCAATTTACTGTACTATAATTTAAAGAATTTCATGTATTTTATGTATACTTTACTCAAATATTAACAATAAGCTCATGTGAGAATGCCATGTCAGTATTGTATGCTGTACTATAAGTAGTTCTCATCATCTAATAGTTAATTCTAATGCAGCGCTGACAACTTTTATTGCTTATTGACACTACTTTCACAGTATTACATTTGTCCATTTTTAATTTCCTCATATTCTGAACCCACTTAGTTCATATTTTCACTTCCTGTTGCTACTTCCATTCACAAAGGTCTCACATTGGACTAGAGACAAAATTGTAATACTTTATTGGTCTGTAAAAGCTCATGAAATCACTCCACAGGAATCTACTCCACTTTGTTCTGCCCCATTACCTCCACAATAAAGCATGAGTAACTCCAGTTTGGTTTTCCTGGTTAACTGGAAGCGCACAGTCATAACTTTTAGATGGAATGCAGTTTGACTATTAACCAAATCTAATGAAGTGGTGGCATAAATAGAGGAAATCCTATTCTCATTACCATCAATTTGTGGAAAAATTCTACTTTAGGCAACCCCCCCTGATCATTCATTCATGACTTTAGACTTTAGGATCTTGTAGTGATTCTGCGTGGGATTTGACTCATGACAGTGCATTCCTGTAGATCAGAGAGAAAAAAAAATCGTGGGAGTTGACAGAAGTTTATTGAAGCACTTTGATTGACTTGAATTTTGTTGCCAGTTTCACTTGAAAGAGAGACTGAAGAGAGATGGAAGAGAGGGAGAGGTGGAGGGAGAAAACGGCCTTGTACTTTGCTTGTAACAGTTGCGGAAAGATCTGGAGTGGTTCAAGGAGGTATAGGGAAACTTGTAAAGCGCTTGGCACAGGCTCTATCTACGCGGGCGAGAATGACTTACAACTCAGCTGACCACATCCAGTGCGCTCCGGTCAGGGCTGAGGGGTGGGTGGGGGTGACGGGTGATGGGTGAGGGAGGAGACGGTGACAGGAACCAGCAGCTGCCATCACAGGGCCCTACACGGGGGGGAGAAAGTGGCGCACAGTCAAAATATTACTCAGCTGCGGCCGACTACTGCACAACTCCCAGCTGCTTTGTGTTTGTTTTATACCAGAGACATTCAGCATAATGAACAGACTGTACAAGTTTAATTACTCTTGACATGACTGGCTTGGGCTAAAATACAGGAGTTGTTTATGAAAAGAAACTAGGTACTTTTAGTTTAAATTTTTTAATGCAGGTGTTTCATGCAGGAGTATCAAAGTACTGTGACTAAGCTAGACTAGTGGAGGCGTTTTTGTTGGTAGTATAAACAGTAGTAGTAATGATGACAGTGATGAAGTAATGGAGGTATATGTAGCAGTGATAGTGGCAGTAGTAGTAGTAGTAGTAGTAGTGGCAGTAGAGTGGCAGTGGCTGAGTGGTTAAACCACTTGTCCACCGACTTGAAAGTTATTGGTTCCGACACCTCCATGTGTGAAATGAATGAATAATATCTACAGTGTGGTGTTTCGAAATGCCCGTCAAGCTAGTAGGGTATTATTACTGTTATTGTTAAGAGGCAGTATCAATAATAGTTTAGCAGTAGTGATAGTACTTCAGTATGGCTAGAAATAGTAGTGGTATGGTTGCAAGATTAATCACAATCAAAATCCCAATTTGAATGAACACAATTAGAAAAACACAAAGGCTGGAATTTTTGTAAGTAGTAAGTAAGTAACAAACAAAGTATTCAGTGTAATTCTTAACTAAACACTACTGCAATGCTTCTCAGAATAATTGCATTTAAGATATGTTTCTCAAATCAAACTGAAATGGTGGTCATAAAAAACTTGAAGCACAATATATTGATAAACTATAATACTGAAACAACTTTAGGCCACTGATTAAGATGAAAATAAAGCAAGATAATTAAAAAGCATGAACTGTGACAAATAAACAGCATAAGGAACCAAAAATTAGCCATAAAAGTGACTCAAATCAGCTCAAATCTCATCGTATTACAACTAAAATGACAAAAATCTCCCTAATTTTGCAATGAAAATGTACCCACAATAAATACTGATCCCCAAAATGTATTGTTCCAGCTATCACATAAGATACGCCAATATAGTACCTGTACTGAATACTTGCATACGTCATTGCGGTGAATACTTGACAACTTTAGATATTTTTAGTCCAAAGGGCAGAACTGGAACCCTGATGATACACAGTATTTACTATAATCCCTTTTGTTTCATACACACTACCACTGGAGCAGAAAATACTTCGCCCTAATGAAGCAATAACTAAAACTCCATAACACATAAGCCTGTTATTGTCAAAGCCTGTTATGGAGAAACACTGCAGTGACAGGTGGTGTAACAGCTCCCATTAACTGTTCATTTGAGGGCTTTCACAGCTCCATCAGGTCTACGTTTGTGTCTCATTACAAGGCCTGTTAAGTCACCGAGTCTCATTCCAACTAGAAAGTGTTCAGTGAGGCGTATGGAAGGCTGTATTGGATAAACACACTGTTGTGGTTTAGCAGGTGCACCACTGTTGGAAAACAATGCCACAAGTTCATAATTTAACAGACTACATTACCATCTGCAGTGAGATAAGAGAAAGGTAGGGTTGGTTTTGTGTTCATTTTAGCACTATTTATACCACAGAAGTCACTAGGATGCCACAAAAAGAGAAAGTTACATCTCGGAACAAAATTTAAGACACTTAAATTATGTGATCAGGTTAGGACACAGTGGGTAAAAAAAAAAATCTACTAACAACATTTGATATATAAAAGTTAGGCAATTCAGCTAAAAATGTTGCAGTTTGTTTAGTTTCTCAGTCAGACTGAAGATTTTTGGAAAACTGTACTCACTAATATTAAATTCCAAGCTTCAATTTCAAAATTAAAAGGAGTTTTGATTTAAAGTCTCCACGCATGTCTCCATGGCGATATAATTGTTTTGTCTGGAATGTTCTACAGTATGGCATTAAAGTCATCGATCTCCATGAAGGTGTGAGAGTGGTTGTACCAGGTCAAGTTACAGGTCATATCTGTGGAGAGGTGAGTGGAAAAAGTTACATAATGTTCACAGTACATTAAAAGGCCCATATTACGCTATATTCTGATCTATGTTATTGTGTTTTTTCCTCATTATAAAACATACCTGGAGTTGTGTTTTGCATCATTCACACAAGTTTAACACACGGACCCTGCATATTTAGGAGTTTTTATCTCAAACAGAAAACACCCTGTTCCACCTTGTCATGTGGTAATACAGGAGACGTCCACAGTGTTATTAAACTTCATACACCTTCACTAGAATCATTTGGGTGATTTCAGCCCTGGAATTGCCAATCTCTGCTGACGTCCCAAGGTGGAACAGAGCATTTTGAGCTTTGGAGATGTAGACAGACTAATAATAAAGGATTACTTTCGCTGTCATGCTCTCTCTAAAGCTCACAAGAGTGAATTTTGCATAATATAGGACCTTTAGAAGAAGAAGAAGAAGACAGACTTTATTCATCCCCGTAGGGAAATTACTTCTCTGCATTTGACCCATCCTTCAGGAGCAGTGGGCAGCTCGTCTTTCAGGCGCCCGGGGTCCATCTCCATGATCTTATTGCTCGGCTTGGTCAGGACCTAAGCTGGAGGATTTTACCTGGAGCATGTTTTGGGTTGATGGGGGAAACCGGAGTACCCGGAGGAAACCCATCCAGACACGGGGAGAACATGCAAACTCCACACAGAAAGGCTCGGGCGACCCGGGGATCAAACCCAGACCATGCATGCAAACTCCACACAGAACACACACAGAAAGGCCTGGGCGACCCGGGGATCGAACCCGGAACCTTCTAGCTGTGAAGCATGAGTGCTACCCACTCAGCCACCGTGCCGCCAACTAGCGAGCTTTGTCAACCACACCATCATAGCACAGTTTTACAGTTTCACTTTTACATGCATTCTAAGTAGCCATTTAGGAGCTAGAATACACCATACTCCCTACAGACACAGACGCTAACCACTCCACCATGAAGCAAGCACCTCCTACATTCCCCTGAAATCCGTCTGCACACCACACTGTACACTAGCAGAGGGGCAGGTTGAGGCCACCTTTGCAAACATTGGTAGTAAGCCCTGCTATGTTCTCACCTCTTTAAGCAACCGACTGCAAATCATATAATCTCACACATACTTGAGCTCGTCACACATTTTAGCCTCTGGTAATTGGCTAATTGCTGCAGATCCCAGCCTAGAGACACTAGACAAAAGGGAAGTGATCTGGGATTAAGCAGTTTTCAGTCACTGGACCAAAACTGTGCCAGATTGTACACGCAGTGGCTCATTCATAAACCAAGAGCTGTGTTTGGTCATGTAGTGCCTCTGTAAACTCATGTTAGAAATTGTACTGATTTTCACTTTTCACTGATGTAAACACGAATTAGAGAGGCAGCATCATGGTAATGAGCTACTGCTTGTAGATGTTAAAATGAAGTAAACAGCAAAGTCAGACAGAGCCATGTATTCAGTAAGGCAGTGCAGAGGAGTGCCAGAATACATGACATAGTGTTCAAATATGCAAAACAAGATTTATAGAGACTGCAGAAACAAACTCTTCCCACACCTTTTTAAGATACATGTGACTGATTGTGAAAAGTCAACACATTTCCTTTTTTTGAAAGCTTCATTCTTGAAAAAGTGGTATGCTAGCTATGGTAACATAACTGTCCTTGCACTTTTTTTTTACTACAAAGTGCATATTGCACCTTTAAACTGGTTTAAAGGTGCAACATGGATATTTCTGGTTTAGAGTCCACCATCTGCTTGTCCCTTTGGAGAGGTTATTTCTTTGCCTGGAATGTTCTGCAATATGGGATTAAATCTGTATTTATCTGCATGGAGACAAGCTGGTGACACCATATCTATTGTATACAAGAGATTTTTAATGCCATACTGTGGAATATTCCAGGCAAACAAGAACATCTCAATGGAATCCAGCAGATGGCAGACACTCCACCAGAAAACATATTTAAATCATTTTTGGGTGGCACAGAAACACAAGGACTCTTGAATTAACTACACCTGTTTTATATATAATACATACAAACACTATTATCATGATTATTATTTTGAAAATTTATCTGACATTTATATAAAAGTAGTGTTGACATACAATAGAAAATATTGATTAGTATCAGATAACCAGCCAATTTAATCTAAATCTATACCAATAATACTAATGGGTGTGTAATGATATTTTTATTATACTTAAATAATAATAATTATTATTATATTCAATATGAAATAAGCATACAGTCATTAACTATAGGAGTGCTTTGGTGGTCAAAGTAGAGTGCACTGTCCCTTTAAGTGCGACCAGCGTGACAGTTGTAACTCAAGGTACTTCCCAACCACAAAGCACACCAGGGGCCTACTCGGGGTAGCTGTCCTCTCTGACAGTAAAAACATTACGCTCAATATAAAGGCCACTGTACACTGCACCACTCCAGTAGGCAGGGTTCATGTGACATCACAACATTCTATAACACCTATAGTTAAACATTGAACTGGAGGACAGCTCAAAATTCTATAGTGGAATTAATGTTGTGTCAAAATGCAGTTTTTTTCTGGTTTATCATTAATATCTCAAATATCTAATTACTCACCCTATCCATGTGAAACTAAAACTAGCACAAAGTTTAACATCCTCGCTATAAACACATTTTTTTCCACACTACCTTCAAAGTTCAAAGTTCAAAGTCAGCTTTATTGTCAAAAACCATATGTACAGGTTGCACAAACAGGATTTGAAATTCCAGCGCTCCCTAGGCCCACAGTGAACATAAAACCTCTAATAAACAAGACAATAAACACAATGACTAAAACATCACATATACCCATAGCAAAAGTACAGTAAACTTGTATATAATACAAATATGTTAAACACAATGTCTAGCGCAATGAAGCTCAAATTGTGTCATTTAAGCAGCAGTGTCATTGGGGGAGGGAGGGCAGGGAGAGAGTTCAGCATCCTGACAGCTTGGTGGATGAAGCGGTCTTTCAGTCTGCTGGTCTTTGCCCTGAGGCTCCTCAGTCTCCTTCCTGATGGCAGCAGACTGAAGAGGCAGTTGGATGGGTGGGTGGGATCACCCGCAAAGCCCTCTGCATTGCGGGTGATCCCACCCATCCAACTGGGTGGCGGGTGTGGTAGATGTCCTGCAGGGAGCGGAGAGAGACACCCATGATTCTCTCAACTGCTCTCATTACTCGATGTAGCTTTTTCCGGCAGGACATGGTGCAGGTGCCATACCACACAGTGATGCAGCTGGTGAGGATGTTCTCTATGGTGCCTCTGTAGAAGGTGCACATGATGGGAGCTGGGACTCTGGCTCTCTTCAGCTTGCGGAGAAAGTAGAGTCGCTGTTGGGCTTTACTGGCCAGTGATGCAGTGTTCTTTGACCAGGAGAGGTCCTCAGAGATATGCACACCCAGGAACTTGGTGCTGCTCACTCTCTGCACAGCAGCCCCGTTGACGGTGAGGGAGGCGTGCTGTGTGATGTCCTGTTACTGCACCACTTGACCAGGCGACTCACCTCACTCCTATAGTGTGTCCCATCATCATTGCTGATGTGACCCAACACACTTGTATCATCCGCATACTTAAGGAAGAGGTTGGAGCTCAGCACACATCCTTGCTCAGTGTGATGGTGCTGGAGGTGTTGCTGCCAACCCGTACTGCCTGCGGTCTTCCTGTCAGGAAATCCAGCAGCCACTTGCACATGGGGGTGTTGATCCCCTGCTTGTCTAGTTTGAGTACGAGTTGCTGGGGGACGATTGTGCTGAATGCTGAACTCAAGTCAGCGAACAGCATTCTAACATGAGTCTCTAGTGTCCAGGTGTGTAAGGGCTGAGTGGAGGGCTGTTGAGATTGCATCATCAGTCGAGCATTTAGACCGGTATGCAAATTGAAATGGGTCCAGGGTGGAGGGGAGAGATGTCTTGATGTGTTACATGACTAGCCGTTTGAAGCATTTGAGGATGGGGGTGAGTGCAACCGGACGGTAGTGGTTAAGGCTGGATGGAGGCAACTTCTTCGGCATGGGGATGATGGTGGAGGTCTTGAGGCATGTGGGGACGACAGCCTGGCTCAAAGATGCGTTGAAGATGTCTGTAAAGACCTCTGCGAGTTCTGCAGCACAGTCTCTCAGTACACAACCAGGGATGTTGTCCGGTCCCAGAGCTTTGCGTGCGTTGATCTTGCTGAGGGATCTCCTCACGCTGTCTGGGGACAGTATCAGTGTGCCAGGGTGCTGTTGTGTGCCTCAAAGCGAGCGAAGAACTCGTTTAGCTCGTTCAGCAGGGAGGTGGAGCTGTCAGCAGTCTGTGGCATTGGCTTGTAGTCCGTTATGGTCCGTATCCCCTGCCCCAGACTCCACATGTCTCTGCTGTCATGGAAGTGCTGCGTTATCTTCCTAGAGTATTGTCTCTTAGCCTCTCTGATGCCACGTCACAGGTTTGCTCTGTTCTTAGGCCCACCTCATCTCCAGCTCTGAAGGCAGCGTTCCTTACCCTCAGCAGCCTGTAGACTTCCCCTGTGAGCCATGCAAAACACACGAAAACACTGTAACGTTGGGACCAAGAGCAGCCGCTGCAGAGTTCAGCAGTGGAGAGAAAAGGGAGGGGGTGGGTGGTCGGCAAAAACCAACCCCTTGCAAAAGAGAGAAGAAGAAAAAACAGGTTTAGGGTTTTGATATGACTGTGCATAAAAAGCAAGCTATCAAACTGAACCGTGAAATTAAAATGTGTTTTTCACTATGAGTATAGCAGTCAGTGTAGTCAGATAGAGGGCATAGGGTTCGAACAAAGATGCGCGTAAAACACCATAAAATCATAAAAGTCAACAAATAACCAGAAAACTCAGTGACCCAGGGGTTATGTCAAAGATGGCTTAAAGAGGCACCCAGGCCATCTCTGCTTACTGAAGGAATTTGTGACACTACTGAAATCCAGCTCTACTTCTGCACCTCTCACTTTGGGAAGGCAAAAAGCGAATGGTGACAGAGGTTTGGGTCTTCTCAGATTTAAAAACACCAACATGAAAGAGGGGACTTTACCCTGTTTACTGATGAGTGGAATAACAGAAGTGGGACTAGTCAAAAAACAGGTCAGGTGGGTGGAAAATTAGAATACATTCACCTGATAGCTGATAGTGGTTATGTCATTTAGACTTTGTTGACAAGATAAAAACTAAAAATAGAGCTGGGCAGTTTTTAGGTAATTGAATATATAAACTATATTCTCCAAAGGGACAATTTAATCCTCTATTTTTGTGAGCACTGTCGTCTTAGTTAAAAGATGATACTGTATTCCACTCACACCTGAAATATTTGGGAAAAAAATAAATTAAAAAAATTGAAACACGCCAAAGTTTAAAGGGCATGGTTAAACTAATAATCTAATTTGACTAAAACATAGAAACGTAGTTTTTAAAGTCTCTCTCTCTCATATTAATTATATTATTATTATTAAATTATATTACACACACACACACACATACACACACACACACAGTGGAGGAAATATAAGTATTTGATCCCTTGCTGATTTTGTAGGTTTGTAGGCCCACTGAAATTAAGTCTGTAATTTTAATGTTTTTTTTTTGTTTTTTGTTTTTTGTTTTTTACAGAGATTAAAGTTTACAGAGATATAATATCAAAAAGAAAATCCAGAAAATCACATTATAGTAAATATATTAATTGATTTACATTTCACTTTGTGAAATAAGTATTTGATCCCCTACCAACCATTAAGAGTTCTGGCTACAACAGACCAGTTAGACACTCCTAATCAACTTGAAATAGACTCCTGTTTTAAAGGTCCCATGGCATGAAATTTTCACTTTCTGAGGTTTTTGAACGTTAATGTGAACTCCCCTACCCTGTTTAGGCCCCCCCCATGACTAAAAGTTGCGAAATGTCTAAACTGAGCAATTGCGATCCTTTTCCGGGTTTGAAAAAAAGACAGCCCAAACGGGCGATTCTGAACAAGGGAACTTTCTGACGTCACGCTCGGGGAAAGGTTTCCGTCCCCCATCTGGATGTCCACCCCGTCTCTGGAAATCACGCCCAGAGAATTTGGACCTATCAAATATAACCTTAAAAATTTTAAACAAATCAGGTCTTTTATAACACTTGGTGCTGCTAAAATGTTTCTTCATTCAATGATTTTATCCCATATTGAATATTGCATCACAAGTTTGTCTCTCACCACTGTTACCAATTTGAAAATAATGAAATCACTGTGTAAAAAATCTCTTAAAGTTTTTGACCAAAAACCTAATTCATTTCATGTATGTATGTATTTTAAATAGGTACAATCTTTTAAATTTTGAAAATGTTATAAATTTTAAGTATGTATGCATTTACAAAGCGCTACATGGACTAACCCCACCCCCCATGTCTGTCTTTTTCAAACCTAAGACATCAAGTGGTCCTTGAACCAGGGCCTCCTCCAGAGGAGACTGTGAGGTCCCCCACAGAAGAACCGTCTTTGGTCAGAACACTCTCTCTGTGAGGGCCACTAACATCAGGAACAGTCTTCCTCTGCACATACAGGAGAGCCCTACACTGATCACTTTTAAAACACAACTCAAACTATGGCTGAAAACCAACCAGTCATGTGACCACTAGACTTTTGTTTGTGCTGCTTGTTTTGTATGTTGTATTTTTATGTATTTGCCTGCCTAGGGACTACGGATGAAAACTAGCTTTGTAGCTAAAATTCGGCATATTTACATTTGTTTTATACTTATGTTCATTAATGTGCATTGTCCCTATCAAATAAATAAATAAATAAATAAAATGAGCTACGAAATGCGAGATGCGTTTTTTTTGTTTTGTTTGTTTTTTTTTGCCTGGAGACACGTGAGAGTCTCTCCAGGCTCGGATGTCCTTTATCCGAGCCTCCAAACCTCTGAAACAACAGTGGTTTAATTTTATTTTCTGTGGAAATGTGTTTATTTCATGGGATGCATCTCGTATCTTCCCAAGCACTTAAAACGCGAAAATGGGTGACAGCGCACAGCGCACCGCTAATCCAGGAAACAGTGGCGTATTTGGCCACAACCCACCCGCTGTACTGGCCTGTCTCTGTCCTCCTCATTTACATTCCAGTAACATAATAACAACAACAAAGTGTTTCAGAATCAACAAAGTGTTTCAGAACCATATTTATGACTGACTGTCTTCATGAGACTTTCATGCACTGAGGCTTGATTTTGGAGAAGGATTCATATACAGTATTAGTGAACAACTAAGGCGCCATATAAAAGCATCAAGAAGTACCATGTCATGGGATCTTTAACTAGTCATCTGTATAAAAGACACCTATCCACAGAATTAGTCAGTCAAACTCTCCAAGATGGGAAAGAGCAAAGAGGTGTCAAAGGATGTCAGGGACAAGACTGTAGACCTGCACAGGGTTGGAATGCTGGGTTGGGAAAAGTTGGGTATTAAGGAGACAAAAATATAATAGAATATATTTTATTTTAATTGCCTTCCTTGGGCGTACATTGTCTCTGAGTTTTAGATGGAATTTTCAATGTACTTTTATTTCCACTTTTTTTTTTTACTTTACAACTAACTAACTGCCACTGAACTGAAGTAAAACTAAGCTCAATATTTATTACAAGTATGATCGCTCCGAACCAAGAAAAACATGAAAACCTGTCAAATCCAAATGTTATTGTCACCAGGCAGGATTCAGTTGACTCTAGCATCACTCACTAATCTATTTATACAGTACAGCATCTACCCAACATTTCTGACTTAAATTCATTTTCACATTAATACAATTTAGCTCATACACAAAGCATTTCAACTTCTTGGCCTTATCAGTACTTCCATCATGGCCCTATTTTTAAAGCATTATGTAGGTCGCTTAGTATAGGGGTGTGCTCCTTGTGATGTGGGGTCTCTCTGAAGGCAGTCACATTATCACATTGTGCGGACTAAAATGTGTGTGTGTGAAGGGTGTATTTTAGGGGCTCTGACACACTATTAGGAAGAATTTGGGTGAGGTGGTAATCGACATAACCCCCCTGGCACCGCGCCCAGTTTGCTCACGTGACCCGGATACTATTTTGACACTTTGGGTGGGTTCCACAGTCCCGCTCGGCTAAAGCTATAGTCACATGGACCTTTATGGGATGCTGTCATATTTCTGATCCCACTTCCATTTAAGCACGCCAGCTATTTATACACTACAAGCAGCAAACGGCACACAGCCGCCCAGCTAAAACTATGAGTGGGCGATAATGACATAAGATGATAAATTATTTGCATTTTGTCATATTTACTTTTGCAGCTTGTAAATGTGGTATTGTGATTTTCTAATATCAGTTTGTGATGGAAAAGTCAAAACAATGAATTTAGATTAAAGGTTTATTTATTTATTATGCTGAGTTTGAGTCATCTGTCTTTTTCTCATGAGCTCAAAACACTTCCACTGTATGATGTCATCAAGTGGTAATCGCCGTGAGCTGATTATTGATTTTATTATCTGTCATTTACAGTCATTCCCCATTTTGTGTTACTTAAATCAAAATGTACAAAGGGGACAAAAATGATTATGTAATATTGTAACTTGAATTAATGAATATATGAATGAACTAATGAACGTTATAATTAACAAAAAACTAAATAAAAACACGTTGTCTTTAAATACATATTTTAAACACGTTTCCATCAGACAGAACATCATTATAGGGATACATTTTTGTCAGTATCAGCAACCCCAAAATGCAGGAAAAGCTCCTCCTTGTTTATAAAGTTCATACATCTTCACTAGACGCATTACAATCACATGCAACAATGGTATTTACAATGATGCACCTCCATTCTGAAGACAGCATTTTGATTGTTATTTTGATTGTTATTAACCTAATTTGCCCTGCTGTTCAGATGACTGCAGAGGGAAAATTATAAAGTAAGTTAAGAAAGTAAAGTGCAGAATTTTCACAATTTTAGTTTGCACCTTTTCAATTTAGCACGTTTCTGTAGATTCCAATTTAACAAATATTATCTTGCAGACGATATATCTCCCAACAGCCTCTAGCTAAAACACTCAGGTATACATCCAAACTCGTGTGACATTTCCCAAAGACATCATGGCTCAGTCTGGAGATGCACAGCTCCTCTGATGTGGAGAAAAGCAGGTCACTATGACGATAACAAATGTGCTGGGAGGGACACAATAGGTCACCACAGAGCAGAGCTTGGCTGAGCTCCACACCGCCTCCTCCTCGGATGCCACACATTGGCCTGGTTTCTTGGTTTCTTAAAGAGTTGGAGGCGAAATGTCCTTCAGAAACAACCTGCACCTCTGGTGATTTATTCTACTGGCCCCGTCGTCTGCAAGAAGTCACCCAAGAAATGCAGGCCTAAACGGAGTGGACAGGGAAGAGGGTGCTCCAGGGAGAATAGCTGTATGGGTGTAATAATGATCTCAATAGGTGTGTTTTAGGTAATCTTTGCATTTGAATATAGTATGCAAATTAGGAGAAAGCCAATATTACTCTCTCTGGGTTTGTACTAGTACTACGACTACTACTACCATAGATGAGTTTAATTTGTGGATTTTGCTTTTGAAAACCAAAACAGCAATAATAAAATAAAGTTCTAACACACTTTGATAGTGACTTTTGTTCCAGTTGGCATAGTGAAGAGTCATATTTAGGGAAAATGTGTCTATTAAAAAAATCTCTACAACAATTGCTCGGCGGTTTTGGTCGTTTATGACCAAAACATATATTATGAATTACACTGTCATATATCACTGTACCCATTTCCTTACATGTCAGGCTACTCTCCAATTTGCAATCAGATCCCATTTAACCACCACATAATTCTAAGTAACCAACGCTCTAAACTTATATCATCTCCCCATGCTAAAGTTCACATCTTGGACCGTAGCCATGATCATGACTGGTTTCCGAGTACTAGCGTTCCACGAAGTCCCCTTCCCTCTTCCGCTATTTAAATCCCTGCTCTGGAGTCATGGTATGGGGCCGGAGCATGCGATCTGCCTGTGACTGAGTGAGAGCAGCGTCAGCCCCTTTGAGTCAGGCATTACTAAACACGGCCTGGTCCAGTTGCTCCACATCCTGCGCTGTAACGTGAACCTAAAAGAATGTAAGGACCACAGAGCTGTCCGGCCCCCATCACAGGAAAGTCTCTCAACAACAACAAGCTCATTACCCCAAACCTCTTGACCATGGTGACACATTTAAAGGCAACCAGAGGGGAAAAAAATGGAGGGGCAAAGAGGAGGGCCAGACATGAAGACCACACAGGAGACTATGGATCATTTGTAGAGAGAACGTGCTAATGACGTGAAGGAAGTGTGTGTAAGATTTTTATTTGAAGTTCCATAAACCATAAATCTGTGTGCCCATTTATTTGGCGTTTTGGTTCTCAAGGCGATTCTTTAATCAGAAAGCAGAATGAGCCTCACATGAGTCTCTCATTTGGGTTGCCAGTTTCAATAATGCAATCTAGTTGGTATACAGTAAACCTAAAAGAACTCACTGCAGTATATGCTGTCCATATACTGAGAATGAGGAAAAAATTGTATGAGTCCTCTATATGCAGGTTAAGGCTCTGGCAAACCAGGTTCAGTTGTGATTTTAATAGCTCTAAATGGCCTATATTTATTATATTATGATATGATATGATATGATATGATATATGATATGATTATTATTACTACTTGTCTGCATGCACTTTCTGCTCAAACTTTCTCTCGTACTAAACTGCCTGGAGCTAATGTGGCAAGTGAATTTCTCCTGTGTGAGATCAATAAAGTCTTATCATATCTTATCTTATCTTATCTTATCTTATCTTATCTTACACAAAATTGACTCTTGTGAGCTTTTAAGCCATGTTATAATGGTGTTTCCTCATCAAAAACATACCTGAAGTTTTGTTTGCTTTCATTCACATGATTGAGAAAGCCTTTATTATTAGTCTGTCTCAAAACTCAAAATGTTCTGTTCCACCTTGTGATGTCGTGAAGCGGTACTTTTCAAGTTAACCTAAGGTAAAAGGTAGAGGTTAAGTAGAGACTGGCAATTCCAGGACTGAAATTATCCAAATAATTCTAGTGAAGGTGTACAGAGTGGAGCACTTCATGTATTACCACATTACATCACAAGGTGGAACATAGTGCTAAATGTGGGTCCATATGTGAATGAGACAAAACACAAATCATGTTTGTGATGACGAAATAACATGATAACGCAGACCAGAAAATGGCATAATACAGGCCTTTAAAAGTACACAGGCTACATACAGCTCCTTTAAATCCAGAGTTACAAAAGGCAGCAAGACAACGGGAGATAAAATATATTTTGAACAAAACAAAGACACATTTGTCTCATTACAAATGATTAAAACCTGTCTTGAGGGAACTGTGCCTCATCCCATTCCGGATAATCTGACAAGCACACTGGACACAAAGTGAATCACAAGACAATTCACGTACTTTACACAATATTCATAAAAAATTGTAGGGCAACAGTGAAGCAGTGGGTTGAGGTGAGGCTGACTCAGTGGCTGTGGTAACTCTGACCAAAAACAAAATGGACAAGAAAAAAAAAGTATCATCTTTGCTCAGTGTGACACCATTTGAAACATGTTTAAGGTGAGTTGACACTTCACATCAAAAGGCAGCTCAAGTGTTTTTGACCCATCACTGGTTTTATTGTCATTCTTAAAAACTCAAAGCTCACCTCTGGAAATGGGTGCTTTCATCTTCCCACAAACCCGAGCTCTACTTTAGTAAATTCACCAAAAGTACTGCCGTTTGATCCGTCTGTCCAGTTCACTTAGCCCTGTTTTACACTGCTGTTTTACACTGTTTCTATTCTTTATCAAACAGTGTACTTGTGAACCTGAAGTAGAATTGCATTGCATAAACAGTTCTAGAGGTCAAAATAAGTCCCCTGTGTATTGTCTGCACCTGAATTATAAAGTGTTTATTGTTTGATCATCACAAAGAGCACATTAGCACGATAGTAGATAGTCTGCACTGGTGTATCAGAGTTGTGAAAATTATGGTGCCTAATTAGGATGCTCAGAATGTATGAAGGTAAATGACAATCAGGTACAGCACTTTTGACCTGGTTAATCTACCCAATTTGTTCAACTTTTATGGAAGAGTACCACCAGGTCTATGGTCTGCATTTGGCCAGATGAGTTGCTCTCACAGAAACCCAAAGGTTGCCCACATGGTTAATGGTCACTTTTATATAGCACTTTTTCAAGGAAAAAGGAACCACTCACCCATTCACACTTACACTCACAAACCCCCAGTGTGGGTTAATAGGTTAAATGTCTTGCCCAAGGAAACAATGCCATTCTGTGGGAGCTGGAACAGCACAACCTACCTGTCTGAGTGCGGGTTTCGGACCGCCAACCATCAAATCAGAGGACGAACACACTACCAACTGAGCTACTGTCGCCCCTCCACAAATAATTCTTTAGGATTGGTTGCCTGGAAGAATCCATGACTCATCGCTGTACCAGCGGTGAGTCTGGTAACGCTTGGTCCAGAATGCGCTGCGGTTGCGCGTAGACAGACAGCTAAGTGAACCAATCAGAGATTGCGCCATCTTGATTCAAAACTGAGGAACTTCCGCTGCCCAAGAGTGACTTTGCGGGCAAAGGCGGGTGCACTGACGTCACCATCTTTGAACGAATCAGAATCGCGGAGTCCGTTTTTAACCGGAGGAGCGAGGGTGGAGCGAGGGTGTCCAAATGGTATCGCGCTGTATAGGAAATACAGAGAGATATCATTTGGCTGGCCAGGTAAAGGATTGGCACAATAGTGTCTCTATGTGATGTATGTGATGTTTTTAGTAATTGTGTTTTTTAGTAATTGTGTATTTTGCTACGGGTATATGTGATGTTTTAGCCATTGTGTTTATTGTCTTGTTTATCAGATGTTTTATGTTCACCGTGGGCCTAGGAAGCACTGCAATTTCAAATCCTGTGTGTGCAACCTGTACATATGTTTTTTGACAATAAAGTTGACTTTGAAATTTGAACTTTATATTATAGGGATAATGATAATTCCAAAAATACAGAGAAATCGTTTTTTGACAGCTCGCCCACTCATAGTCTATTGTCTAATTTTTATCAATCAATCAATCAATCAATCAAACAATATTTATAAAGCGCTTTTCATACAAAATTGTATGTAGACATACTAACAGTAAATAATGGATGATTCTTGGAAAAAAAAGATTAGAACAAATGTCATCAGTTTAAGATTTCAGAGTATGCAGCAGAGCGGCCTTGTCACTTTGCACTAGAGCCAGAGCGGTCCAGGGCCAGACCTCTGTGCTCCTGGCTCATTAGTACTGTGTGTGCATGAGAGATTACACTGACACACTGACCCACAGCTGCTCCAGGAGAGGCCAGCAGGCAAGACGAGCTGTTCCCCGCCACTTCCTCATTCACTCATTCATAACCGAGACCTCATTGAACCAGTTTTTACCACGCATTCACACAGCTAATGCCAAATCACCAAAAAACACAGATTTTTGCTAGCTCTTCCTGCCCTGAGTCAAAAGTTACAAAACGAAACTGGTACTAAGAAATGAATGGAGCTTTTCAAGTCTACTTTGAAATATCTTGGATAGAAGTGAACAGCTGATGCAGAAGGCGTGGCGAATCAAGATGCTATCAGGTTCAAGGTGTATGTGTGTGTGTGCGTGTGCGTGTGTGAGAGGAGGAAGGAGGGGGTAGAGTTAGGAAAGCATTTGCACGAGGAGTCAGTGAAGTCATCATCACAGCTGCTCTGCCACAGCGGGCCCCGTGGATGGCCGGCTCCCAGCTGAGGGCCGTAAATTCAGCGCATAAAAAGGGGGACAAAGGCGGTCGCTCCACTCAACAGGTGCAGGGGCCCGGATGAATGGACACGGGTTTCTTGTAGTTTTTTCAGGCATTGCTCGATCTGGGGGAGAGCGTTCGGCCGTTAAAATTTGAATCTCGAAGTGGCTCTGACTGAGATTGGCATATGAGGTTGACTGCAGTGTGAATAATGTTAACACATAGAATCCTTCTGTGCAATGGATGAAACAGATTTTCTTTTGCCATTATCATGGCCAAAAAAAAAAAAAAATTACAGGGGGTCCTCGGGTTACGACGTTGATCCGTTCTTAAGACGCGTCGTAACCCGAATTTCGTCGTAAGTCGGATTTTGCCTTTGATCTTCCAACCAAAGCACCAATAACCTTTCCATCTGAATAATTAGACCACTACGCTGCTTGGTTATCACTGCCGCTTTCATAGGAGCAGATCAGAGCCCACATCAGGTACTTCCGCCCACATTGGGCACGCACACGAGGCTGTCTTCTTCTCCCTACAACAACAACAGAGCGTATTCTTCCGCCGTGCGCCGCGCGCCGTTCGCGTTTGTTTACATCTCTTACCACGCTAAACCGCGTAAGACGGAATGACGCGTAATATATATATATATATATATATTTTTTTTTTTAATGGGGGCGCGTTCGTAACCACGAAACGTCGTAACCCGAGACCGTCGTAACCCGAGGACCCCCTGTATTAACAATAGGGATGTAAAAATATACCAATCTCACGGTAAAGTATTAACACACTATGCATCTCAATGTCCGATATTTATTGCATATTTCAGAGAGGCTAACAGAATAGTTTCTGCTTTTAAAACCTTGACCAACACTTTGGTTTGAATTATTCGTGTCATAACTCCAAGAATTACAATATAAAAGACATTTCTTCATATTGTCTGGACTGTAAGATAAGATAAGATAAGATAAGATAAGACTTTATTGATC
This sequence comes from Paratrypauchen microcephalus, assembly GCA_036785185.1. NCBI lineage: Eukaryota > Metazoa > Chordata > Actinopteri > Gobiiformes > Gobiidae > Paratrypauchen > Paratrypauchen microcephalus. The sequence goes on along the minus strand of JAVJIX010000040.1, from coordinate 5,562,351 downwards.
TCACACAGGAGAAATTTACTTGTCACAGTAGCTCCAGGTAGGGACAGTTTGAACAAGAAGACAATTGCATGCAGGCAAAAAAAGGCATAAAGATAGGTGATAATAATAATTAGAAAAATAAGTAATAAATCGAGTAATAATAATAGTAGTGATAATAATAAAAAACAGTGACCGGGAGAGTATTGAAAAAATTGGAAAAAACGATATTGCACGATAGGAGTATTGAAAAAACAACAATATTGCACATTGGGAAAACGATATTGCACAGTAGGACTATACAGTAGAATTATACAGTCTGATGGCGGTGGGGATGAAGGATCTGTGGTAGCGCTCCTTCTTGCACTGGGGGTGCCTCAGTCGGCTGCTGAAGGAGCTGCTCAGCTCCTCTACAGTCCGGTGCAGAGGGTGAGAGGTGTCATCCATGATGGACGTGAATTTGGCCAGTACCCTCCTCTCAGCCACCTCCTCTACAGAGTCCAGAGGACAGCCCAGGACAGAGCTGGCCCTCTTGACCAGCTTGTTGAGTCTTTTTCTGTCCCGCTCTGTGCTGCTCGGGGCCCAGCAGACGACAGCGTAGAGGAGAGCAGAGGCCACCACAGAGTCATAAAAAGTCTTGAGCAGAGGCCTGCTCACTCCAAAGGAACTCAGTCTCCTCAGGAGGTGGAGGTGACTCTGGCCCTTCTTGTACAGGGCGTTGGTGTTATGGGACCAGTCCAGTTTATTGTTGAGGTGAACACCCAGGTACTTGAAACTGTCCACAGTCTCTATGTCCTGCCCCTGGATGTTCACCGGTGAGTGAGGTAGTGGTCTCCTCCTGAAGTCGATCACCAGCTCCTTTGTCTTACTGGTGTTAAGGCTCAGGTGGTTGCGCCCACACCAGTCCACAAAGTCACTGATGACCGAGCGGTACTCCAGCTCGTTCCCCTCTGACACACAGCCCACAATGGCCGAGTCGTCAGAGAACTTCTGGAGATGGCAGCTGTCCATGTTATATGTGAAGTCCGAGGTGTATATGGTGAAGAGGAAGGGTGAGAGGACAGTTCCCTGGGGAGCCCCAGTGCTGCAGACTACCACCTCTGACTCACAGCCGCGCAGTCGCACGTACTGTGGACGGTCAGTGAGGTAGTCGATGGTCCAGGCAGCGAGATGTAATAGATGATGTTCTATGCAGTTTATATGTTTATTAGCTGTTGCTATTAGCTTGTTTGTAAACTGGAGTCTAACGGCGCCAGAGAAAGAAAGATCTTTCTCTGGCGCCGTTAGACTCCAGTGTAACACGGAGTAGCTGCAGATACCGCGGCGGTCAGTGCTGACAGACTCGGACAATGGCTGGGTGACCAGGAAAATGCTTTCCACCACTTATTTTAGTCTCTGGACTGTGGGGAGATGCCCAAGTTTGACCTGGGGGTGGCATATCCCTTTAAGGAGAGATTTGTAATTTGATATTGAATTCAGAGCACAGACTTTTGATGATATGATATCACAATATTTTGGCCATTGTTACATCCCTTATTAACAACATCATAGTAATAATTATTGAAATTGCTATGATTTAAACGAGGAACAATTTTTCTCTTTGCCTTTTTTAATCATAATAGGGATTTTACTATTTCCAATCCCAAGTCCTACAAGGCTCATAGTTGAAACATCTAAAAGTGATGCTTTACAGTGCATTTTTCCCCCCATTCAATACATTTACAATCAAGGTAACAAATAAATATCAATTAAATGATAAATTTACTTTTTGCTCTACAGTGGGTTAACATATATTTATAATGTGAACTTACTAATGTGATTTAATATTGATCATTTGGGCAGTTAATGCATTATTTCTTTAAGAGTTTAAATTTGTTTATATGGTGATTAGAACCAATATTGCAACAAAATATATATATCAATAACTTTATAGATTAATGGCAAAAAACAAGACAACAACCTAGAGGCTGATGGTCCTATAACAGCTGCTGCTGAAGCTTGGACTCCTTTGGTCATTTTCAGTCAAAGTGCCACTTGTGGGCTTCCCTCAGATGTGTCACACGATCCACCCTCGTAAAAGTGAAACAGTAACCACATTCCACAACACGCTGCTATCCATGAATAATACATGAAGGATTATCTACTAACTCTATTCATCCAGGCTTAATTTACAGACACACAACAGCTGGAGTAATAGTATTTACTTCAAGTATTAAGACTAACTTTTATAGATCAGCAGGGAGATTCATTAGTAGTGTTGTCATAACACATTTCTAACTAGTTTTTATGCCAATGATAATTTAAAAAAAAAAAACACAATTTTTATATAGATCAAGACCATTCCAAAACTATTCTGGAACAAGTTCAGTATAAGTTTTAGTATTGATTTTGCCTGGCAAATCCAGAATGATCTCTCTGTCTTTTGTATACAGATTAATGTCAGTTTGGTCCCCACTCCCTTTGCGTCTCAAGCCCAGTCAAAGGTGAATGTGCAATCAGAATAGAGTAGAATTGTTTTTTTCAATGATGGTAAATAGTTATGTTTTTATACAGCACTTTTCCACCTTCAAGGCACTCAAAGCATGATTTAAAAAAAAACAACAACAATAATTTACAAAAAATCAAGTGTTTATATTTTTTCTGATATGGATGGACCATGCATGTCCCCAATTGGCTAATCCACCTGTCAATCATGCCCATTTAAAAACAGGGAGATTCAATGATGATCAGACTCACATCTTTGTAAAGTATTGAAAAAGTGTGTATACTGGATCTCAGACAAATACTGATTAGTATATGGGTATAGATTTTTGGACAAATGAATAGTAAAATGTTAATTTGGTCAAAAACACATTTAATAGCAGGACGCTAAAGGTGGACTGGGCATAAAAATGATCTGAATGACATTAGTGAAGGTGTAGATATATCCAAAATATGCCTATAAAAAAAAAAAAAAAAAATCAGCAAAAAGCCAATTGCCAATAGTGTGTCAATATGGACAACCTATCTCCCGAGAGACAAGCTTTATGGATTACCACAAATTACCTTATAACAGTGGGTGGCAGACTAAATATGATATTACATAAAAATGTGCAAATAAAATGGACCAGTATTTAAAAATTTAGCATATGAGACTGTTAGGGCAGAGAAAAGTCAAGATGACTTTTGCTACAGTTTCAGTTTGAACTTTTAAAGGAAAAGTAATGTTTTTTTTACAATCTGAGCCTTATTTCGGTAATAAAACAAGTTGTTTTACTCACCCATAGCACTTTGGTGTCATATGGAGCACTTCCGGAGATGTTTTAGATTTGCGATCTCCATAATGTGAGTTCTCGGGGCACATGTTTGCGGTCTCCAAATAACACAAACTTTAGCACTTTTCAAATCATAGAAGCTCCATGTCTTAGTCTACGATTTTGTTTGGTCAAAAGTGGCCTGTAATCCGAGATTTAGCCATAGTTTCGAGTAGATGAGGACGCCAGTGCGCATGTGCGGAGTGTGCTCTCAGCTCCCGGGACCCAAACATGAAACGCAAAGCTGTAAAGTATGGATAAATCTTGGACTAAGACATCGAGCTTCTATGATTTGAAAAGTGCTAAAGTTTGTGTTATTTGGAGCCTGCACGGGGCATATTACATGCTCGGGGAATACATTATATGCCCCGAGCTATGGCTAGAAGTCGCGGTAGGCTAACGCAAATCTAAAACATCTCTGGAAGTGCTCCATATGACACCACAGTGTTATGGGTAAAAAACGTTACTTTTCCTTTAACCTCGAGCGGCAACCTTGAGAACATTAATCAAGTCTAGTTATGACACATCCTGTATGTAGCTATTCATTCCTCCCAAACATTAAACATCTATACATTTTCACAGTCCAGTAACAGCATGCATCGTGAATATCAGCCATCATTCAGTTATGACATTTCGGAGGGATTTTATGGCATTTTCACAACAGCGTTTTGGTGAAATATGAGGGCAAAACAGATTTTGAACCAGGGTCATGGCAGGTCAGGGTGTAGCCCACAAAAGCCCCTGGCAGCTTGTCTCTTGACTTCCTGTGTAAAAAGTGCATTTGTGTGAAATTGTTGCGAGACACAGAAGCATATGATCTGTATGAAATATTTGTCTCCGAGTGTCACAAGAGGCCCTGTCCTCTGGAACAGTCCAGGAATCCCACCAGCCACACGCACTTTTATCTCCACTTCCACTCATTGAGACAAATTTAATAAAAGAACCACACGGCACTCACATCGACACTGTACTTCGCATTTCCGTTTTGAAAAAGGATGCCATTATCTATGATTCAATTTATAGTGCCAAAAAACTCAAAAATTTCCGTAAGCTACTTATAGGGAAGCTACACACTTATTGACCCAAGTGTGAACTGGCTGATAACGATAACTTTTACAGGAAATGATTTATGTCGCTGTCAGGAGAGATATTTGTATTTATGTATATTTTTGGAGCTCCGCAGGGCAGCAGCTGACAAGATAACGGCTCTCACTCAAGCGCTCATGGCTCCTGTTCCTATGACACTCAAACATACCATGCTGTCACTTCACAGATGAACTTCCAAGAGCGCCTGCTATCTCACGCTTTCATCTGCAGCCAGGAATATCATAAAACACTCAAGTGGATCCAAAATGGCCGCATAGTTTCACAGGATAAAAGGAGAAATTCAATTTGTCAACTGGACAAAGTTTGTTTGGTTGAAAACGTTTCGCCGCTCATCCGAGAGGCTTCGTCAGTTCTGGTTCTGATGCTGGTTAGACCCTGTTTATATCTAGCTGCAAGGAGGAGCTCACTACACTACATCTCCCTGCAGCTAGATATAAACAGGGTCTAACCAGCATCAGAACCAGAGCTGACGAAGCCTCTCGGATGAGCGGCGAAACGTTTTCAACCAAACAAACTTTGTCCAGTTGACAAATTGAATTTCTCCTTTTATGATGGATTCTACCTGCACGACTGAGGGTCTTTTCACGCATAGTTTCACAGGGTTGACAGTAATAAAGGAGGCCAAAAAGGAAATCAGGGGTCAAAAGTTGGCACCTCTGTAACCAAAATGACCGGACACAAAGTGAGTGGAGCGTTCTCATGCTTGAAATGGCTTTGGCTGACCCCCGGACATGACCTCTGACTAGGAACTTTGACCTCTAAGGTGCTAATGTCCAGTTATATGTGCATGACATAATCAAGGGACCAGCCTGTGTGTACTTAAAAGGCATGTACTGACTTAGCTTTGCCACTCCTGAGATTACAATCCCACCTGTTTAAATTGCACAATAAACCTGTTTTGCAAGTAAGAAAGTCAGGAGTAAACTTCTTTCATAATCCTCGATTTCACAATTGGCCAATTTTTCATGTCAATTAGTAAAAACATGAATTAATTTGATTAATTGGCCAGCCCTAATACCAATACAAATACTTGGATTTTGACAACATGCCGATTGATATTTGAGACTTCCTTAAAACAAACTGGACTGAATCATAAAAATTAAATTAATAAAAATTATTTCAGAGCAGGTTTTGATATGCCAATACATTTATCTGGTTTGGACTGAGTATTCCCAATACCTAAAACCAATATCAGTATTGATACATTTTCTCTTAGCAACACTGGTAGTCATTGGTAGTCAACAGTCATAGTTTAACAATGTTATGACCACTGAGGTTATAATGTCCCTCTGACACCACACTTTGTAAAACCAACTCCAGAGTTGAAAGCATGTGTCCCGTGTGCAAAAAGTCACTCCCCCTTGCAAGAAAAAAAGGTGTGTTAGCTAAAAGTGGGTCAAAATGACTTTCAAAGAAACCCAGCATTCCTTTCCCTTTCCTTTGTAACCGATTCATGGCTCAGAATATTTTGTACAGACTACTTATTATAACTAAGCAGGTGATGCAAAGACCATTTCTGATGCCATAGCAGGTCCAGCATATAAACTATTCCATTGCAGTGTGGCTAATTGTGCTTAATTAATGTCTGTACACTAGTTTTCTTGGGGAATGCTTGAATATGAAACCTTTTATCAGAGTTTCTTTTAGGTTAAGAATTCCCAGAGAGTCATTCCTATGCCTGCTTTGAACTCAACTGAACGCTGAAGGCTAAATATTTACACGTCAGCCCCTTGTTTGTTTAATGTAGCAGCTCCTCTCCCACTGTGGGGTAAATGAATGAAAAAAGTCTGGAGCAGCTGATGAGTCCCAGGCACATTCACGTGAGCCCGTAATAACCTCCTTTTCAGGACATGGAGCGGAGTGGTCTGTGTGAGCGTGCACGTGAGGCCGGGGAGCGTGCATGATGCACTCTGCTCAGTCTGCTGACTCTGCTGTCTCTGCTCAAAAGAGGGGGATCTGTGCATTTGGGGTCTGGCTCCGGTCCAGGAGATTAGGCAGAGCAGAGGTGCAGGCTGGGCCAGGCGGTGAGGGCATTTCACACAAAGCACGACAAGAGCATCAGCTGAGAGGGGGCAGAGGGTAACAGGAGTGACACATGAAAGCAGCCACTAAAGGCTCGTTTAGAGGCAACTGCGAGTGTGCGAGTGTACATGAAGTCTTTGGGGGGAAGAGCCAAAGGAGAATGACAACGAAAGGCTTGGCAAATCAAACTAGGGCTGCACAATTAATCTAAGCAAAATTACTATTTGAGTTATTATCATCGCAAAGGCTGCAATTATTTAGATAATAGAATGAACAATATGTGCCCATATTTATAGAAAAATCTTAGTTTAGACCTATACAAACATGTTCTGAAAATTATAAGCTTCTTGTATTCACTTCAATTATCAGTAATCTCAATAGAATCTCACTTTTTAAACATATATTGCAAATTTAATTCTTATTGCAAAAGTTGTGAGAAAATAATTCTATTATAACATAAAAATAATCAAATGTATAGATTTTAAAATTTGTGCAGTCTTAAAGGTGCATTGTGTAACTTTTCTGTTGAAGGATCAGTCAAATGGAGATGTTACACTGCTTTGTCTGGAATGTTTCACAGTATGGCATTAAACCTTTCTAGTTACAGGTCAGATCTGTGGAGAGGCAACTCCACTCACAGTCAGAATGGCTGTTTTTATAGGTATTTTGAGCAATACAACCACCTGAAATAAAAAAAAAAATGTAAAAGTTTAATGTCATACACTCTTTAATGTATTTTTTTTTTTATCTGGTTACAATTTGCCCCCCACAGTCATATAATCCATGTTTTACACAAATATGAGGTGAATATCTTTTCTATTTCTCCTGCAATGGCAAGATACCAAAATGCTGTTGTGTTATAAAAAGATGGAAAATAACCAAAGCATGCAAGCCAAAACAAAATCACAGTCAATATTTCACTTATGAATGAATATAACTGTAAAGCCGTGTGTGTGCCGTATTGTGTGCAATCCTCCATCTGTTTACATTGTAAACATAATTCCCTTACACTGAGCATCTGTTTGACTTGAGTGTGGTCCATTCATACACATGTCATGCATGACAAACAATCAGGAAAAGCAAGTTCTTAGTGAGTCGAGTGATCCTGGAGGTGTGTCATCTACAGCCTGTCAGAAATGCTTGGGACACAGCATCTATGGACCGAAGCCAAGGAGAAGATGGATAGAGTTAACTATTCACTAGAAATCTTTCCTGTTCCTGGAAAGATCAAGTATTATTTACTCATTCACTCCACAGCTGAACTACTAAAGTTACCAAAGACTGACTCAATCTGAAGTCATTCACATTTGAAATCAGTACTGGATCAAAGTTGTGAGCACTTCAAATAAAAGTAAGTTTAATCAAAGAAATCAAAAAGGTCTCAAAACGTAAATGGGAGAAGGGTTAAGTACTTAAGTACTTAAGTACCAAAGACACACTGGAGGGTGGTGTGATTGAACTGCTAACCTTTTGGTCCGCAGACAAATGCTAGACCAATTGAGCCACTCCAACAGTCGAAGATTGAATTGAAATAATAGAAATACAGTGAACCCTCGCTGTATCGCGGTTCACTCTTCGCGGCCTCGCTGTTTCGTGGATTTTTTTTTCCAATTTTTTTTTTTTTTTTTTTCCAATTTTTTTTATAGTGTAACTTTTTTTTACAGTGTAACATTCTGTCCTGCACCCTGATTAGCTAAGAGACTAGACCAGGACTAAACCAGGTCTAAAGCAGGTCTAAACCAGGACTAAACCAGGTCTAAAGCAGGTCTAAACCAGGACTAAACCAGGTCTAGACCAGGGATGGTAGGGACAGAGTCTCTGATTTCGTTCACGAGAGCGCCTGGGTGACAGGAGGTGTGGCCTTTGTTTACTTGCACGAGCCATGGAAGAGAGTGCGAGCCGGACCATGGAAGAGCCAAGAATCAACATGGACGGGCCTGGCGCCTGGCCGCGCGGCGTCCGGGGGAGCCACATTCGAGGGAGCCGCAGCGGGGGGAGGACACTCGCGCGCACAGAGGAGACAGTGGCTCTTCCCCGTGAGAGGACGAGAGGACGAACCCGACCCCGTCCTAGAGAACTGTGGAGTATTGGCGACGCATTGATAGCGGTCTGATTTTGGAGCCGGGGTGAAATGCAACCAACTCTTGTGAGCGCAGGTTAGTCTTACCTGGTCTTGTGGTGCTCAGAGGCGTCTGTTAGCGGTTTGGCACTGTTAGCATTGGCTTGAGTCTTGCCCAAAATGATATCCAGGTCGCTTTCCACTCGACTTTCGCACATGGCATGGATATGTGGTACCAAAACAAACACACGTGTCCGCGCGCACGTGTCCGCGCACACGTGTCCGCGCGCACGTGTCCGCGTGTCACGTGCCCCCCCCACTATTAATATATTTTAATGAAAATCTACAAAAGTTTGAGTGTTTAAACAAGAGAAAAATGTTAATACCAGTCTCAGAAAGGTGTATAATGTGTCTGGTGAAGCGTTTTCAGCCTTAAAACATGTAGAATAATTGTAAAATATAAAATTGTCCTACTTCGCGGATTTCACTTATTGCGGGCTATTTCTGGAACCTAACCCCCGCGATAAACGAGGGTTCACTGTATGTAATTGAAAAGTTACTATCTGAAAGTTGAAAGAAATCTAAGGTACAGCGAAGCAAAAACAATGTATGGTGTCTGGCCCAAGGACACAACATTAGCAATAAGAGACACAATATCCATTTTGACTATTACGGTTATTGTGAAGATTTTTTTTTTTATTCTTATGATTATATTTTGACCCACCTAAACAATAACAACTATCAATTCACCACATAATCTTAATAAACAAGCATTTCTACTCCAGACAGTGATTAATATGCTTTGGTTTAATGGGCAAATGAAAAATGAAACAAACAAAACAAGTCTATATCAAATCCTTCAGTTCTCACTCAAACATGAACTAATTCCACCGTTATATGTAACTATAATCTGTGGTACATCAGCAGTAACTGAACTGGCCACTGCTGCTGTCTGATAGTGAAAAACAGCCAACAACACACACAACCACAGAGGTAAGACACACATCTCAAGTCCCAACAAACCATCTCATTTGTAACTATTAAAGCGCTTGGGCAAAGTTGTGTTAATGTAAAATGTATTAGGAGTCTTGGTGAAGGCTGGCATCTGTTGTGTGAATGAGAGCCTGGTGAAGCATGGCGCTCAGGGTTCTGGTGCCACATTTGTCTCTTTTGGCAAAACGAGCAGATCAGAGCCTTGTGTGAGGGCTGAATTTTAACAAGAAAAAGAGGTCTTCTGGCAAATACTAATGTCTGACTAAAGCAGCAAATACTTTCACTTTTAGATGAATGCAATACTTAATACTCAGTCTATGTGACAAAAGACAGCAAGTGCAGTTAATACACTTTCTCTTTTGGACTTGATTTTTTAGCCCAAATACTGTAGGTCACTTCAACAACGCTAAACTGTCTGAAAATATGAATTAATGTATCAGCATTAAATCATAACGGCATTATGATCACATCGAAACATATGTAGGAGTTGTGTATAATAATGTACCTATAATGTGCTAATAATGTACTTTCTGTGGGTAGGAAAATAAACTATTCAGACATGAAGCAGTGCAAGGCTCTTTGTAATAGTCTGAGATGAGCAGAGGCACTATTTCTGAGCACATGAGCAGTTTGCATTGTTAGAGACAGGCCTGTCTGTGGAGGATTGGGAGGGGTCAACTGTCGGTGAAGTACCTGTACAGGAGCTGTCCAGGAGCTGTGTGCTAGTGCGAGTGCTAGAGAGATGTGAAAGAGCCAGGGGCCCCAGGGGGCCCATCTGTTGTGAGTGAATAAAGAGTGCTCAGAGGGGGGACTGCAGGCCTGCTCTAAACTCCAGGCAGCAGACAGCTCCATTAATCAGAGCAGGATGGGCCTGCGGGGCTCTGTGGCACTGACGAGGTGTCACTGCCATGTTTTTACAACTGTCCTCCAACAACACAAAGTCATACAAGACGTGTGGAAAACCATTCATGATCCCACTAATAAACAAACATTATTTTAACATGCAGGTCTCAGTGTCTTGGTTTCACACCTTTTCAAAATAATAAACACACATAAAGACAGAAGAAATTTAAGTTATATTACATTATATCAGCACTTTGTGTGCCAATAGAAGGTACTGATGCTCATGCACCAGCTTACATACACTCCAGTGTTTTTGAAAGTGCATTCACATTGATTTTATAATGCAGGGCTAATTTTAGTCTGAAGGCCCAGTTGGCAGTGTGTGTGCCACATCTCCAGCAGCTCAGACCCGTCCACAGAGAAAAGAGGGTGCCAGGGGTGACAGGGTGCAGCCAATGACAGGGACAGAGACACGGAGGAGCACTTTTATAGTATGATTCAGCAGAGTATCACTTTTCACTGATGGCAGGCTGAGTCCTATTGACTTACATAGAAGGGGGTGAGAGATACTCCAAACTACCCCAGGGACATACTGAACAGGGATGAGCTCACGGGGCTATTTATAAGCATTTAGAAATAAAGATGAGAAATGAGAAAATGCAAGCGAGTAAACACAAATTCTAGATCATTCTTAAAACTTGAAAACTGATCTCAGTTTAGAACCTCAAGGGTTTTGATTCATGACTTGTGCAGTTAATATCTTCACAGAACCTTTAACAGGTTACTTAAGTTATCTGCCTTTTCTGAACGTTCTCACTTTATGGTGATTGGAGAAAAGCAGCATGTCACTCAGAGCATGACAGAGGTTGACAAATAGGAGTGGGTGCTATGTTTAAGCACAGAACTGCATTTAACAGAAGAGCACTAAATCACATATTGTTGTTTAAAATTTGTTTAAAAAGAGATTATTAATACATCTACAATTAAATATCTTGGAGGGGAGGGTGTTAACCCTGTAACCCTGTAGACCTGTAGACCTCTAAAAAAATGTTTTCAAATGCATGGTCTCAGTGCATGTTCTTGTATTCGTTAAGCAGTTCAGATATCAGTCTTCTCTGAAAGCTCAATACTTTTGATTGTGTTTCAAATGTGCACTCTGATCTGATTCTGAAAACATACAAAAGTAGCAAGATCATCCCCAAATGTACATTTTACTGCTACTAAAATGGGGCCTGGATTATTTTCCCCCTGTTCTACAAATGTCCTATACTGTCTACTGCATCCTGGGGGTTACATTCCCTTTAACATTTGACTAGAGCAGCGCCTCACCTCATTAGTGGCACGGTGCATTCTTTCCTGCAGATAACTGGAGTGACAAACATGGTGGTGCGAGGACAGGACCAGAGCTGCAGAGGACGTCCCGAGACCCCCTCACCGTCTGACATTCACCAAGGGGCCTTCACACGGGGCCTAAAATAACACACAATGAGAAGAGACAGAAGGGAAGTGAGAAAGTGATTTGGCCTGCTCCCAGCGTGTCACTAGAGACATTTGGTTCAAGACTGACGACTCTGCTGCTACAGTAACTGCACTATACCCTAGTCAATATTACTAAACAGAAACCTGCTGGCTTCACAAATGTCAAAAAAGTCCCATACTCATAACTGAGCTTTCTGGAAGGACCCCGATGCATAAGTAAATTTATAGACAGATGTAGCAGCAAAAGTACTTGTAGTAAATTTAATAGTGGTGGTTGCAGAAGTAGAAGTGGTAGTAGTAGAAGTTCCAAAATTCGTAATAAGTAGAAGTAGAAATAGCTGGCATGGGAAGATTAAATATATTTGTAGTATAAGATACTGTATTCAAGACTAGGAATGTACATTGAGAATGAGCCATCAAATAAACCTGAATACATACAATTCTATAAAACTTGCTATGAAATCATTTGAATAACAGTAAATCAGCTTGATGAGCAACAATAGACTTGAAATAATAGGGGATACCCATGATATTTCAGTCATATTTATTTGTATTGTGCATGCAGTTTTCTTCTGTGAATTTAAACGTCATGCTTATTACTAGGCCTGAGTGAAATTTTTTAGAGGTATTGATTGAGGCCAAGTCTGACTTTCAACTTGATTTGATTTTTTTCGTATTCAAAACCAAAACATATGACTTTTATACTAAGGTTTATGTAGACAATATAAAGGCATTTCCTTATTCCTTCAAACCACATTCTTTTACTATCACAGTTTGTAATCCTCTCGATTAAATTGCCCACACTGATCAATGACTATTTAAAAAGAAATGAATTCAAACTGCTTGTAACCTACAGTAAATAAAAAGGTGATTGAATTGCTTGGTCTTCTCTCTTTTTTGCATGTTTTGTATAATGTTCTACCCAGTGATCTGCAAGTCTGCCCCTTGTATGGAGATGTCCTGGAGATCCGCCACATTAACCTTTAGCTGAGCCTTTATATCAAATTAATGAATTCTGCAGACAGACAGCAGCTGACCTCTGACCCTCGATGAGCCAGGCCAATGACGAGATATTATTAATACTTCATTAACACCGTGGTAATGAGCAGTAAACGATGGCGCACTTGTCACTGCCTAGTCATACATACTTGGACTGGTCATTCTGTAGCAGATTAAAGGTGACATTTATGATTACAGGGAGTCCTCGGGTTACGACGTTGATCCGTTCTTAAGACGCGTCGTAACCCGAATTTCGTCGTAAGTCGGAATTTGATTTTGATCTTCCAACCAAAGCACCAATAAATTTCCATCTCAATAATTAGACCACTCCGCTGCTTGGTTATCACTGTCGCTTTCATAGGAGCAGATCAGAGCCCACATCAGGTACTTCCGCCCACATTGGGCACGCATACGAGGCTGTCTTCTCTGCCCTACAACTAGGGGTGGGCGGTATAAACGGTATAAACGGTATGCGGTATAAATTTGGCCAACGGTAGAGATTTGGGTTATACCGTCCTATCGCGATAGTTCATTGCGTCACCACAACAAGGAAGGAGGAAAAATACTGAACTGGAAATTGGAAAACAATCTGCAGAATATGCTGGGCGACAGTGATCGCAAAACATGGCAACACAAGCAATCTGTTCTACCACCTAAAAGCTAAACACTAAAAGCCAACGTTCACTCTAAGCTGCGCGCCTGTGCAATTGCGCACTGCTCACACATTCTCAGCGCACCAGAAAACCTCTGCAGCGCAGGGATGAAAGAGTTCCGCTTTTTTTTCAGCCGCGGGGTCATCTGAATACGGGGGAATCGTCCAGTATTCAGAAACAAAAGTATGTGTCTCGTATTAAACTTCTACCGGTGTAAGCCACGAGCACGCGCAAGCCGCGAGCACGCGAGCACACGGTGCCTTTCCAAACCGTAGAGAGAAGCGGCTTTTTAGGCATGGTGAAGACGCTGGATCAACGGTACGTGGTACCAAACCGCAAATGTTTTAGCCAGGTGGAAGTGCCCAGACTGCATGACGAGGTCCGCAATCAAGTGGGAAAAGAGCTTCGTGACATAAAACACTATGCAACCACCACGGACTTGTGGTCGAGTCGCACTATGGACCCGTATATCAGCCTGACAATCCACTTTATTGACGACGACTGGAAGTTGTGCGGCAAATGCCTGTGTACGGCCCATTTCAACAGTACATGTGTAGTGCAAACATCGTATTTCCCTGACCACCATACAGGGGAGATGATTGCCCAGGGACTCAGGGAAGCGCTCGAGTCATGGGAACTTGACGAAGAGTTGCAGGTATGCATCAGCACTGACACCGACGCCAATGTTAAAGCAGTTTCATTTTCGATTTACATTGCCTTGTTCAAATTTTATACTGCTTGAAAGTGAAGTTACTTGTTTTATGTTTTTTACAATTACAGTTTTGCACAATACATTTTCTTGTAGAAATATTCTTGACTTTTATGTTATTTAATAGTTTAAAAAACAGCTTCCTGCTTGAATGCTTTTTCCATGTGCTCTGGTGACCATTAAGAAGCTGTTAATACTGTTAACAGTTAATACTGTTACATACCAAAGTATACCGTGATATATACCGTCTACCGTCTATGGTTCAAATTATACTGTGATATACATTTTAGGCTATATCGCCCACCCCTACCTACAACCACAACAAAGCGTATTCTTGCGCCGTGCGCCGTTCGCGTTTGTTTACGTCGCTTACCACGCTAAACCGCATAAGACGGAATGACGCGTAATATATACCACGAAACGGCGTAAGTCGAGACCATCGTAACCCGAGGACCCCCTGTATAGCAATTGATGTGCATTTCAAAGTAGGTAGACATTTTAGAAAGCATTTTTGGTAATTACTTTTCAGAAGGTTATGGTGCAAAAACTCATTTTGTCAAGATGCTCAGAAATAACTTGTCTATATAATCTTATACCCTTTTATGTCCCAGGACTAGTTCAAAACTTGATTTGCCAATTATGATTTTGATTAGATTTTATATTCAGAATAGAGAAACAGAACCATCAACAGTATTTTTTGGTATCTTTTAGCATTTTTGTTGTTGTGACTGCATGACAATTTTGTTGCTTATTTAGTGGAAACAAAACTTTTTATGCAACACACTTGCTATATTCATTGTTTCCCTCATGGACGACACCTCTCACCCTCTGCACCGGACTGTAGAGGAGCTGAGCAGCTCCTTCAGCAGCCGACTGAGGCACCCCCAGTGCAAGAAGGAGCGCTACTGCAGATCCTTCATCCCCACCGCTGTCAGACTGTACACTACTCCACTATATAGTGGAGTGTAACTTTGCACAAATGGTGGTTTAACAAAGAAATATTGTTACTAAAATAAATGTGTTTGGTTCTTTAAAAAAGCAATACTAATGCTTCAGAGCAAGAAGGTTCTGGGTTTTGATCAACGGGTCACCCGGGCCTTTCTGGGCGAGAAGGTTCTGGATTCGATCCTCAGATCGCCCGGGCTTTTCTGTGTGGAGTTTGCATGTTCTTCCCGTGTCTAAATAAGCGCTAGTGCTACAATCTGGCACAATGTATCTCTCCTGTTAAGGTTAATGTAGATTCTGTCCCTGTCTCATTAATAAACTAAATAAATAAATTTTTTTATAATACATCGTTTCGAATCATGAGGGACCCTGTGATTCCCAGCCCTATTCACAAAGGCTTTAGGTACATTGATACTTGTCCCAGTTTAGACCTGATAAAGACTTGTTTAGTACTGTTCTAGCCCTGGTTAAATTCTGGTTTAGTCTTGATCTGGTCCGGGTTTAGTTTTGGTGAAGTCTCAGTTTAGTTCTCAATTCTGAGTTGGAGTGTGAAAAAGAATTGGCACACACAAAGTATCAAACCAGTTTTTCATCAGTCTCTCTCAAATAGACTATGATTGGTCAATGTGTCTCCAGGGAGATTTGTATCTTTAAAAAAACTATTAAAAACTAATAATATTTGTCATGTTTTTCATTCCAAGAAGCTAAATCACCACTTAAACTCCACCCACATAAAATTAGGCTCTACCACCCGTGCCATTGCCACCACACAACAATGGCTATGGTGTTTCTGGCACAATAACACAGCAGATTTCCATATCAACCAGATTTGAATGGCAAAATAGATTCACCGGCCGAAAAGAGGTTCAGGCTGTTTGGAGTTGCCGTACATGTCCGATTACTCAGTCTTTTTAAAACAGCCCACATAAGCTTTACTTGTCAGTGTCGAGGGTAAACAACCGTCTATCCATCTCCGGGCCCGTCCTCGCCTGTCAGGTCAACAATGGACGCCAGAAAGCCACTTATTAAACGTGTAGGCAGACAGTCTCTCAAGAGCACTACTCCAACAATGCCATGGCACATAAACACAGTTATGTAGGTCAGTCTAGCAGTTTGTTCTGAGGTAAGCTGACGGCTAATTTTAATGGACCCATCTTTCTGGCCTCTGACTTATCGCACCAATGGAGAGCCCAGGAAGAGGCCTGAAGAACCACAACACTGCCCTAATGCTGCTCTTCAAAAGGTGGAAGCTTTCTGGGTTTGTGCCTGGAAAACATGACATTTCAAAACCATGTTATTTGCTTTTGAATTTTAAAGAATTCATAGAACTCTGGTTACATAGAAATCCTTGATGGCAGATTAATATACTTGAATGCCAGTTAGGCCTAGTACCTAGTCATTGTTTAGTTCTGTTTTACGCTTGGTTGTGTCATGATTTAATCCTTTTAATATTACTTTTAGGTCTGTACCTGTCTTATACTAGAAAGTGACAGACAAGAACAGTAGACTATAACTGAGGACACGTGGGCACTAGAGATGCAATGATTTTTGATATAATATCAGATCGTTCGATACTGGTGTCACGATTCAATACGAGCGTTTCCTCGATATGCATGTTTCCTTCCATGCCCTCTGTGTTGTCATTTATTTTGGTCTGAGGGAAACATTGTGGCGTCCTCCCCAGATGCAGCAGGTAAACAGTTCCAAAGAGACTTACAGCTGAGATATTCTAACAGAGGTGGGTTTTCTCTTTTATATTACATTGATAGGCCCAAGAATGACAAAAATATTAAATACTTTAGAATTGCCTTTGGCTTTAGATTGGCAGAAATCAAATACGCTCGTATATGTACACACGATGTGACTCGCAGCATACACAATCTTTTTCTCAGAATCTATCTCTTGAGGTTTACTCAGAAAACAGTCCACTGAGACATTTCTGTGCAATATAACATAGTTTGAAAGTCCAGAAAGAGGATTGGAGAGAGCAGTGTGTCTGTGAAGAGCACAGACTGTAGAGGGCAGTGCGAGAGGAGCTACTGTCTGTCTCTGCTGGAGGAGGCAGAGCAGTGAGGACATGTGTGCAGTGAGAGGATTCAGGAGGAAAATAAATAATCAAATCATCATCAAAAAAATAAATAAAAGTCTGATAGTGTAACTCCCCTACCACTCTATATTAAGAATAGACTGGCTATATTATGAAATATAAAAGAGCCCGAGAAAACTCAGGCTTATTCACTGAATAAATATTCTGAGCTGTAAATCACTGAACCAAATGAACTAAAACACTTCACAAATAAACTACAACTTTACAGTAGCTGTACTGTGATGTATTGTATGTAATGTATGTAATGTTTCATTAATATAATGCCATTATATCATACTCATTTTGCATCTTAAAACATATCAAAATTTAATCATGGGAAAACTGTATCGTTGCACCTCTAGTGGGCACTCCCTCTCTGTGTGTCTCTGCTGGGACTGGGGAAGTCCAACCCTTTGGTTTTGTTTACATCAGTGACACATTCTCTGATACACTTGTGCTGGTGAGAGCAAAACTCATTCACAGAACTACAAACTGTCAGTGCAACATGCAGACAGTTACTTTTCCATTTGATACTTATATACAGGCAGAAGAATGGAAAATGGAAAAAAGCAGTTTCATTTGCCCCAGAAAGTGTTTAATTTGAGTGATTTTGAAAGAAGTAAACATGACACATTCCACCACTACATTTCAATTTTGATGTTTCAAACAACTTCAAACCTAATCAAGAAAGTCAATTCTACTGATGAACTCAAGGCAATTCAAAATCACTGTGCATTCTGATTAGGGCTGCACGATATATCGTACATTTATCGTCATCGAGATATCAACATGCGCGATATCCATATCGCAAAAGACTGCCTGAACTGCGATAAATGTTTTTATTTATTTTCTTCCAAATAACTCTTCATGTCGTATTTGCCCAATCAGATGCAGACGTACTGCCTAGATCCCGCCCCCAAGTAAATGCGAGCGTAGCCTGAACTGCTTAGCAGATCCCACCCCTAATTTAACGCATGCAAAGCACGTGAGAGAAGAGCATAGAGACGTGAGTGATGGCTGAGTCAACAGAGTCGTGTCAGGAGGACAATGTAGGCGAAGAACTCGTGCCTAAAAAAAACAGTTCGTCTGTTATTTGGAAGTATTTCGGTTACAAGAGGGAAGACACATTACAAGCCCAGGTACTGTGTAAGTCATGCCAAAAAGTTGTAGCAACCAGCAAAGGAAACACAACTAATCTCCGCAGTCACCTTCAACACAACCACTTAGATTTGTACAAGGAGCTCCAAGGTAGCGCTAGCAAAAGCAAGACTACAGACGTTAGGCCCACGTCAAGTGGGAGCTCCAAAGCAGTCCAACAACAGTCATCCATTCACCGGAGTTTTGCAAGTGTAACTCCTTATGAGAAATCTTCAAAGCGCCACAAAGAAGTAACGGAGGCCATTTCACGTTACATTGCTAAGGATATGATGTCTATAAATACAGTTAGCAGAACGGGTTTTGTGAGTCTGATCAATATACTGGACCGCAGATACCAGATGCCATCACGGACTTATTTTTCCCAAGTCGCCATCCCACAGATGTATGACACCTGTCGCGGGAGAGTTCAATCTGAACTGAGTGAAGTTGTGCACTTTGCAAGTACTACCGATCTTTGGTCTAGCCGCACCACGGAGCCCTACCTGAGTTTCACCGTGCATTTCATCACTGACAACTTCGAGCTACAATCGCGTTGTCTAGAGACTGTGTATTTTCCGGACTCGCACACTGGTGAAAACATAGCTCTTGGATTACGTGAAGTGTTGGTCAACTGGGATCTGCATGAAGACCGGCAAGTGTGTATCACTACGGATAACGGCTCCAACGTCGTGAAAGCCACCGAACTCAATAACTGGGTCAGACTTCAATGTTTTGGCCACAGGCTGCATCTTGCAATCGGTAAGTGTTGAGATGACCAAGGAAATAAATTGATCAGCTAGTCACTGTAATCATTCTCTATTTCAGTCTTATTTTGTGTTTTAATGCATCTAATTATTTGTTCAGTCAATTAAGCATTTTAAATTCATGCAATTAGGCTATGGTAGCAGTGATTTGAATGCTGCTAGTAGGCTACTCCTGGCCTAGTCTGTAATTATTGTAGGCTATCCTAGTTACTAGGATTTGGTTGAGTTAGTCTTTTCTCCTGTAAGTTTGAATTATAAATACTTGTCTTGTGTTCTCCCCACTCCCTAGAAAATGCTGTTAAACATGATGACCGCATTACTAGAGCTGCTGGCCTCTGCAAAAAGTTGGTTGGACACTTCTCCCATAGCTGGAAAGAGAAGGTAGCACTGAGAAAGGCACAGCAGGAGCACAACCTCCCTGAGCACTCGCTCATCACTGAATGTCCAACAAGGTGGGGGTCCAGACAAAAAATGATAGAGAGAGTCCTAGAGCAGCAGCGGGCCTTATCCGATGTCCTGTCAGCAGACAGAAAATCAAGGCATTTGATTCCCACCTGGCAGGATCTGGATATACTTGAGTCTGTCAACCAGGCACTACAGCCTCTGCAAGAATTTACAGATGCGCTGTCAGGTGAAAGTTACGTAAGTGTGTCATATGTGAAACCAGTCCTTCATCTGATGAAGACATCAGTCCTTGCAGAGAAAGAGGAGGACAGTGATTTAACAAGGTCGATTAAGATGAAAATTCTGGACTACATGAACACTAAGTATGACGACCCAGCAACCCAGGAACTCCTGGACATGTCGTGCTTCATGGATCCCAGATTCAAGGCCAATTACATCAGTGGCGAAAATGTGTCAGACATCAAGACCAGGGTGATGTCAGAAATGGAAGCAATAGCACAAAAGGTAAATAATGTTATAATGTTTGATACAAGGGTGATAGAATATGTTTAATAATATAAATATTGCATGATCTTGAATGGAACAAGACATGTAACTGAATGTTTGTGCAAAATGAAAATGCATGTGTCCCCATTGTATTCTCTCTGTAGGAGAGGGACTCCACAGAGTCTGAGGCCCAAATCATGGATCCACCGAGTGCCACAGAGAAGAGAGCAAGAAAATCACTGGGCAGTTTCTTCAAGGTTGCTCCAGTCCCTTCTTCATCTTCTGTGCACCTGGCACAAGCCGTTGAAGCTGAACTCAACAGCTACCTGCTGTCTCCCACCATAGACAGTGAAGCAGACCCACTGGCTTGGTGGAGACTCCACCAGGTCAGCTACCCAAAGCTGAGTAAACTAGCCAGGAAGTATCTCTGCATACCTGCAGCTAGTTCACCCTCAGAGAGACTTTTTAGTACATCAGGAAATGTTGTAACATGCCAACGCACATGTTTAAAGCCTAACAAAGTAAACATGCTTGTTTTCCTTGCAAAGAACTTGCCATAAGAAAGCATGCTCACAAAACTATGCACACACAAACACTCATGCACAACATGAATGCACAATACATTACATTTCATATTGCCATACTGTGGCTGTTCTTCAAAGCTTGTAGTTGAGCTAAACTACATTGTAGACCATTTTTTGTTACCATTTTTTGGCCAAGAACTTCAGTTACTATCATTTTAATTGTTATGTTAACATTTATTTAAGATTTAAAATAATTTAACTTGTTTTTGGATGTTTTATGGAAGGCATTTTTATTCAAATGCTCATTTAATTGAATTCTTTCAATAAAAACATGTTGGAAAGGAAATTTTTTCAGTGTCTGGAGATGGAAGAAAAACAAGTTATAGGCTATTTAGATATCGTGAGAAATATCGTTATCGCAACACTCAACAGCAATATCGCATATCGTGGGTTTTTCTAATATCGTGCAGCCCTAATTCTGATGTGCTTTTGAGCAAGACTGTAAGCCCATTAACTGAATGCAAAAGTAATGATGTTGTGCGCAGTGCACTGTGAAGAACAAGCACCAACACAACTTCAAACTACTTACTTTCATCAGTATTTTTTCAAAATAATAAATATCGCTAGCAAAAACCTGATCTGTGCACATTTCCTATTTCACAACTGGTTTAACTTGTATTGAAATGTTCAGGATCACCACACATATATTGTGATGTATATCTATGCTTTGAGAGAGGTTCTCCCTACATTTGATCAGCGATCAGGCCCTTCCATTGTAATTTGAGGTCGTAACACAGTCTCTAGTCAACATAAGATGGAAAATAGAAACTGGTCATTATATAGCCCTTTTTACAAAGAATGAGCTTCAGGAATCTTTCATTCAGCCCAAATCACAGTGTCAGTGACTGCATTTGCCGCTCATGCTCCTTCATGTAAATTGCAGTATTCATGACAGACTAAATTGCCATGGTGATAGGGCATATATAGCTGTTTTAAAGCATCAAGAACATTGGGTACTTTTGGGATGCTTTGAGGAGGTCAGATGACATGTTTCACTCACAGACCATCAGTTGAACTGATTGAAACCCTGAAGGGTAGTTCTGACTCTGCAGTCAAAATGGTCTTTTGCCCTAGAGCCACAGAATACATATTCATTAGATTTTTGTGCAGAGAGAATCATGTTTAAACTGGTTCTGCTCAGTCTAGAACACAAAGTTAAATAAAGCTCGCTATGGCTCGTTACAGCAGAACATTTTCCATATGGTATGTGCTGCCAGTGTCATCAGTCACTGCTTAGGCATCTGGACAGACTCCAGTGTAATCCTATTAGTATCATCTGAAGAGACAAATAGCTTACTAAATAAATACTTTTGATCAAAATGAAAGTTTTTCCCCCAAATTACTACTATTGTGAATAATGGTTACCCTCTTTTCATCATCTAAAGTTATTGGTGTATTGTTGCACCCCAGTTGTGGTAGGGCAAATAATTGATATGACAGCATTTTCCAGTACTTTCTGGCCTGACCTTAAAAGTACTGTGTCCTTGGTCTCCTGTGTAGAGGAGGGACAGCACCAGGCCTATGGCAGACAGAGCTCTGGTCCCGCCTGGACTCCAGCTCTGCGGTGTGGGGACTCCCTGCATACAGAACAGGCTGACCTGATTGTGAGGACATTTTCCATGTGCTGAATCTACATTCTGAGTCTGCACTGCCTCATGCCACTGGATCAAGGATATAGAGCAGATTCTTTAACTTATGTGCAGTGTGCAAAGAATAGCAGGAGAAAAATCAATAAGGTTTTTATTCCCCTTTCTGATTGAGATCACAGAGCGAGTTAGTTATTAGCACATTAATATATCCAAGTATTGTTGTCTGCAGTTAGTATTAGTAGTAGTAAAAGTAGTTATCAGTGGAGCCTTAGTTGTACTGTCCAAAACAGTCAGGAATTGGGACCATGTTACTGGTTGCTAGATAATAAATGATATATAATGCTTAATGATATACACTAATATTGCCAAAGGTATTCGCTCACCTGCCTTGCCACTCAAGTTCATCCACACCAAACTCCCTCATCCAGGTCTTTATGGGCCTTGCTTTGTGCACTGGTGCACAATCATGTTGAAGAGGAAGAGGCCATCTTCAAACTGTTCCCACAAAGTTTGGAGCATGAATTGTCCAAAATCTCTTGGTATGTTGAAGTATTCAGAGTTCCTTTCACTGGAACTAAGCGGCCAAGTCCAGCTCCTGAAAAACAACCCCACACCATAATCCCCCCTCCACCAAACTTTACACTTGGCACACTGCAGATAGACAAGTACCGTTCTCCTGGCAACTGCCAAACCCAGAATCGCCCATCAGATTGCCAGATGGAGAAGCGCAATTCGTGACTCCAGAGAATGACTCCACTGCTCTAGAGTCCAGTGGTGGCGCTTTACACCACTGCATCCGGCGCTTTGCATTGCACTTGGTGATGTATGGCTTGGATGCAGCTGCTTGGCAATGGAAACCCATTCCATGAAGCTCTCTTCGCACTGTTCTTGAGCTAATCTGAAGGCCACATGAAGTTTGGAGGTCTGTAGCAATTGACTCTGCAGAAGGTTGGCGACCTCTGCGCACTATGCACCTCAGCATCCGCTGACCCTGCTCCTTCAGTTTACGTGGCCTACAAATTGCTGGCTGGTTGAGTTGCTGTAATTTCCAATCGCTTCCGCTTTGTTATAATACCACAGACAGTTGACTATGGAATATTTGGGATATCCTATCACAGTACCAAGATGGAATTCACTGAGCTCCTGAGAGTGACGCATTCTTTCACAACAGAAACAGTCTGTTCTACAAACATTCAGACAGTCAGTCTGTCTCTAACCCTAACCCTAGGTGCTTGATTTGATTCACTTGTGGCCATGGAAGTGATTGGAACACATGATTTCGCTTATTTGAATGGGTGAGTGAATACTTTTGGCAATATAGTGTATTTTAATGACATTTTGTTCACTCTTTACCTTGTTCATTCAACATTCTTGCATACTATTGCTGCTGCAGAGAGCGCACCAATGACTTCTCCAGTACAGCCTTTATTAACAGCTGCTTATTCAGTATGTCTTAGTTCATTTCACACACAAGTGATCAAACAGTTGTTCCATGGGTCTCTTCAGTATTCCGCAGTAATGCTTTATACTGGAAGTGTGCCTGCATCTTACTGTAAAAGCCGATGAGGTTACTGCTGACATCATTCACCAGAGGGACCAATACAGTTACATAAGAGCCAGACACAGCCGAGTGCCCCCAGCTCTCCCTCACTCCCCTTCTCCGCTCCATACATAACACTACACTTCCTGAATATTTAAGTCTATACATCTGTAAGCAGCTGTGAAATTATTCCACAGTATGGCTGCTGTCCAACAGTTGCCTGATGCTCAAGAATTA
The DNA here is from genome assembly GCA_036785185.1 of Paratrypauchen microcephalus. NCBI lineage: Eukaryota > Metazoa > Chordata > Actinopteri > Gobiiformes > Gobiidae > Paratrypauchen > Paratrypauchen microcephalus. The sequence continues at coordinate 5,538,445 of JAVJIX010000040.1, read as the reverse complement.
TGGGTCAACAAATCCTCTATATTTGGTCTGTCACTATGACACGTTTGGAAGACAATTTTATGCAGCAGTAAAATGATTAAGGAATAATAACAAATGTATACCTTAGTGTAGACAAAATATATTGTCACTCAAAATATTTAACATATAAAGCACAATGCAATTCATTTAGGGTTAGGGATTAGAATTTGAAATAGTATGTTATCAGATGTTTTTTAAAGGTCCTATATTACACAGAATCTATCCTTGTGAGCCTTAAGCCAAGTTAATGCTGTTATAAAAAACATACCTGGAATTGTGTTTCGTTTCATTCACCTTTATAATAATCCTTTATTATTAGTCTGTCTACATCTACAAAGATCAAAATGCTCTGTTCCACCTTGTAATGCCATGTAGTGGTAGATTTCAAGTTAACAGCTACCTCTTACCTTTTGTTGAGTAGAGATTTACAATTCCAGGGCTGAATCATCATCCAAATGATTCTAGTGAAGGTGTATGGAATTTAAAACCAGAGCGGAACATTTCCGGTATTACCACGTGGCATCACAAGTTGGAACAGAGCGTTTTCAATTTGAGAAAAGAACTCAACCTAAATATGCAGTGTGCGCTGAACATGTGTGAATGAAACAAAGCACAACTCCGGGTATGTTTTTGAAAAAGAAACAACATTATGAAAGGGATTTTCAAAAAAATGCGTAATATGAACCCTTTAATCCTTTATTATCATTGAGACTGAGCCAGATAGACCGTGACGTGGCAGTTTGTTTACTTGTTTGTCAAAGTTGGACGTCTTTCCTTCAGACTTAACACATGCAAAGTTTGAACCAGTTACACTCTGATTGGTGGGTGCAACACTGAATCCACTATGCCACTATCGCTGCTGGTCACATGGAATAATGATAACAACAATCTGACATAAGACTGAGCTCGGTGCCTAGTAACGCACTGAATTTTGGCAGCTTCACTAACGCCAGTATAAACATAAAAACATTCAAATAAGCCGCCATGTTCCCAATATAGAAAAGTGAGGTCATCTGATACAAAAAGCTACGTCAAATTAAGCAGACAAAGAGAGTTAAGACTTAATCTATTCCATCTTGAGCAGTGAAAACACATTATATAACTGCATAGTACAGACCACCTTCATGTATTCCTGGGCCTCTGAAGTTTCTCTAAGTATGTGTGGAGTCCTTGTGGTATAGCCAGAAGGTTTGGCTTTAAATTTAGCCTGAAAAAAACTTTGAAATGAGATGGTCTGTTATGCAGGAGATTCAGATGGAAATATCTGAAATTGGAGGAGAAGAGAAGCGGAAAAGCAATTGGGTTACAGCAAGTTTTAAATTCAGAATGTTTCTTTAGGATCAGTAATCTTTTATGGACTGTACTAAACTAAAAAGAGTGCAGTGTTTTATTTATGTTAGAAGTTTACATCTTGGATGTGATGGCCCAGTTCAGTATAATATTATTAAGATTAAGATTAGATAAGAAATAGATACAGCTACCAGCAGCCTTTATAGTTGAAGTACAAAGCAGGGAGCAAATTGTTCCAGCCCCATAAATATAAAAGGTGAACGTGGTTGGCATGGGCATCCGGCTTAATTTATGACAAATTAACATTCAAATTATTTCATGCAGGGAGATGGATGGTTGGCTATTTGTGGTTTTCAGATTCTTTAATGCGATGATGTCATACAGATTGTAATTCATTACATGAAATATCCAAAAGGTAAATTCATAAATGCTGAACCTGATCACCTCTATTCGCGCCTAGACGCAAGAACTCATTGTATTACAACAAATATATGAATTTTAACAATATTCATTTAAAATGCCCCCTCTTTATTAAATATTATTGGTCCATAGAATAGTGTGATGTCATCTGAAACCCAGCAATAGAATATACCATTGTATGTACTATAGCTATGGCCTTGGGATGAGAAAGATATAAGATAAGATAAGATATGCCTTTATTAGTCCCACAGTGGGGAAATTCCTGTGTTGCAACGCACAGATCAAGAACAGCAGGAAAATGTAGCATGCAATAAAACAAGATAATAAATAATGTCTTAAAATAATTTAAAAATAGACCTAAAGATGCATAAAAAACAAAACAAAACAAAATCTAAATTCTGAGGCACATGATAAAATGTTAACCCAGAATGAATAAACACATTGAGATTACACTAATTTCAAAGATTCAAAGAGATTGCCACTTTACATTGGCCTGCATAATTTCTAGTCATGGATTAACAGTCTAGACATTTTCTGGCCTGCGATTCAACCCCTTTATGCAAGCAGCTGAGATGTAAAGCAATAGGGAGCACTGTACAGAGGGTTTACAGAGCAGCATGTCAGCGGGGAGGATGCAGGTTGTCATGGAAGCTGCTTGAACCCAGGTTAGTCTCTTCCACATGACACTTTCCCTAAAGCCAAACAGCAGCGCCCTGCCCACCCACACAGTGCCACAATGGAGCCACTCTAATCCTATCCTTTGAGGCTGCCTCTGCTCTCACACCTTCATTGCTCCACACTCAAAAGCAGACTAATGCCTTTTACACAGAACTATACTAACACTTCATATGCAGATGGTTGCATAATTTGACTTGTCCTGTCTACAGTAGTGATTCACATCATTCACATTCATACAAGACAAAACAACTAAGTGTTCGACTCTACTCTGCATAGGGAAAGGATATGTAATTCGAATAATATTTTCAAGACTACAAAGATGTTGATAAAAATATACCATGTGCAATTATACAGAATTATACATATGCAAATCCACAAGAAATGAATAGACATTACAAGACTAAATAACAGTGAGAATGGCTCTCAACCACGTGCGCATTTAAACGTTATAATTTTGCTATTAGTTTTTAACTTCGGTTTTTATGGCTATAGGCAATACATTTGGGTGCTATGCAGTTTGAATTCTTTATGCCACACGAGCTCTTTTGAACAGATACAATTATTAAAATAAAGCACGAAGCGCACTTTAGGCACGCAAAGTCTGCTTACCTGCTAGTCCGATGTCTTTTCTTACTTCTGTAGGGTGCTTTATATTCCTAAATATTCCTGATCTGTCGCGTCTCCCAGACACAAATCTCGACCGCACTTCCATGTGCTCACGACCACGCGCTCCAGGCAGCGCACGGGATTTGGCGCGTGACGTCACGGCAAGGTTGGAAAGTGTGTTCATAAATGATCAAGGTTACAAATTATATCTTACAATGATAATAACCTATCAACGTGAGTCGATGCATGTCTTTATAAAAGGTCACGGTGCATCTGCGCATAACGCGCTCATTGTGACTTCATCTCTAAGGTAAGACCATATGCAGGCAAGCGATCAAACGTGCTGTTTCGACTAGGAACCGTGCCTGATGATACGTGAGCAGTACGTGAGTGAGTGTGAAAGAGAGCCTGATCATGGAAAAGTCAAGTGTGTGCCAAAGCTGTTCCACTCCATAGACTGCTGCCTCTGCAGAGCTCACTTTCTCTGGTACCAAAACAACTCTCACTGGCACCACGTGACTCCTGGATGTCACTCTTATTAATCACAGTAAACTATTAAACCCAAACTCTACGGCTGCTTCAGCCCTGTTACAGTTTAGGGCAGCCCATTGGATGATATAGGATGGTAATGTTTCATTCAATGTTTCATATTATGCCTTTATGTCTATTTTGAGCATGTGTGGTGATTTTACATGGTTTCATTGCAAAGGACAGAGACACAAGTCAAGAAAAGCATTTTATATTTGAAAAAAAACTAGAACAAAATGAAAAACCAAACACTGAGTCTGAACATCCAGACAATTGAGATCCAAAAATACATTTTCTTAGGAAATATTTAATTATATACAAAAACATAAAAATTTATATTTTACTTTGGGTCATCAACATAGTAACCCATTTTCATATTTTATTAATAAAAATAAATTTTAAATATTTACTCCACCCATAACTTCAATTGAGGCAGTTTTAACATTGAAATCAAACAAGATTCCAGAACTTAATCTTGCATTTGCATGCAACAATAACTGTACACCCTAAGTCAATAAGTCGTGAACTTGCATAAAAAACTAAACTCAAAAGTCTGTAGTTGAAGGCTCAGGCTCGACAGGCTTGCAGCTGTGCCAGTCTCTGCTTTAAGAGTTCAATTTTCCTCCGCAGCTGCTCTTTGACTGACACCAGTCTCTGTTCGTCCGACTGCATGCTGTAGATGCACTCTGTGGCCTTTTTCAAGATCACCACTTTAGCTGCCTTCTCATTGTTGGCCACTTCGGGGATCTCGTCCCTCAGTGCAAAGAAGCTGAGCTTGAGCTCATTCCTCCTCTGGCGTTCCAGCACATTGTGAGTCCTTCTCTTGTCATAGTCCTCAGTGTCTGATGTCCGCGGACTCAAACACTTGCGGTTGCTGCTGATCTGTTTGAGCACTCTGTGGCTGTGGCCACCACTGTTACTGCTGCCACCCCCGCCACTACCAGGGCTCTCCAGCTTCAGCCTCTTGACGGCAGGCTGCTCATGCCTCATGGATGGGTGAGCGGCGTAATTATGCTGGTGGGTGGAGACATGGCACCTCTTGAGCACCAAAGGGCTGGGGTGCCTGCTCTCAGTTGGGCTCATGTCGTAGCGCTTCACAGACTGCCTCTTCTCCACTGTCACCACATCAATCTCCTCCTCTTCCTCCTGATCCTCTTCTTCATCATCATCATCATCTGCGTCTTCATCTTCTGCAAAAAGCACAAACACAGATAAGTATTTTGCTCAAAAAACATACATGCTGAACTTATTACAGTGGCCCCACTCTCTGACAGTGCAGCATTACCTATGGCAAATCTTAATTTGTCAGGGGTGGGACAGTGCAGAGTAGCCCTACATTACGCCTAGCAACCAAGAACCAGTCATATAAGAGAACATTAAGCTCATAAATACTAAACATGCCTATAAGACACGTAATGCTCTGAAACCCTGGCAGTGGGAATATCAAAGGAAAGGGGTGTGTCTGTGATGGAGCTTACCAGAGTCACTACAACTGCTGCTGCTGCTGCCACTGTTGGGTGGCGTGTCCAGTCCTAAATCCCTACTGGGCGATACGACAGTGTTCTGCTTAGGAATCTCCGCTACGGGGTAGGGAAACACCACTGAGGGGTCAATGCATTCAGACGCCGCGGTGCTCAAGTCCTGGAGGTAGCTGCTATTAAGTCTCCACGGTGCGCCCCCGGAGCCCTCCGCGTTATCCCCGCATGCGGACTCCTTCCTGGCAGCGTGGAGAGAGGCGAGCCTCTCGGACACGACCTTTTCCAGTTTGGCCGCTGCAGAAAATCCACTCCACATACAGTCCTGAATGATTATGGACTTGAGAAAGGTTTGGGAATAGTCCGCGTCGCAGATGATGCTCTGGTTAACCGCGTCATCGCCTAGAAACTCGGTGACCATCTCCAGCTGATCTGCTGTGGATGGGAACAGACTGGACAGGGACGGCCGCCGGCTAGGGGACAGAGGAGGAGTCGGTAACAGTTCGAATTTCTTCCAGATGTCCTCACTCGGTGCCGGGGGCTGAAGCTGCTGGGGGTAGAAGTCCTCCTCCTCGTTATCGTAGAAATAGGGCTGCATTGAGTCATAGTCGTAATCATAGTTTTTACTCCCCAAACTTGGATTCAGCGGCATGGTGCAAGGTCTCTGTCGTCGCTATCCGTGTTGGGAATCTGGTTAAAAAGAAGCGAGTGATTAGTTGTCTGTGCAACGCTTGACAGCGATCATGCCTGCAATATGTCAGCGTAAGCAACGTCACATGGCCAGTCCAAAACATCGATCTTGTCTGCACGCCTCGAGTGCATACATGCACCGCTGGTCTGCAGCAGGTGCCTAAACTACAACTGCAAATATAATATCAAAGAAGGAATGCCCTTCACGTCTGCATTAAGCGCCAAACTGTACTGTACATGTGTCTGTCACTAAAGTCAGACTAGAATACAACATGTCCACTCTCAAGTCTTACCTTTTAGGTTTAAATCTCACGGTGGAATATAGCAGAAAAGCTACTAAAAGCGGTAAAAAAGAAATAAAAGAGGGTTAATCCAATGCAAAAGCTGCATTTAATCCGTTGCGTGGCGTGTGTGTGTAAGGCGTGGGAAAAGTGCATGCGTTGTAAAGTTGTAGCGGGCTGCAGAGGCTCGCCGGTGGGTCCGACGCGCGTCTGTCATCAGCAGCGTGAGAATCACAGCTGAGCGCTACGAGCAGCTTCATAAAGAGCCTCTCACTCATGTATCCCTCCGCCTTTTTCCCGCGAAACACTCAGCGCCTCTAAAATCACACATGTCCTTTTACAAACCTCTAACTCACCGCAGAAAACGTTCAGATAAAATAAATATCTTCATTTAAGTCCAAAACGAACCATTTTGTCGAGTTCCCGCCTGTTAATCGGTGTATATTTGAGATCTAACCGGGCCTATTTTCTCAGCAAAAATGGGAGGGGTCATAGTAGAGTACCATTCAGCGTAGACCAGCGAAAAATACTAATGTGGGCACCAGTAGTGACAGATAGCTAATTATGTTGACTTATTTCTGTAATATCCGGTCGAAAATAGAACAAAACAAATACTATATATACATCAGCTGAAACCACCTGCTAAGTGCATTTTAAATTTGCCCAAAATCAAAACAGGTAAGGTTTACGACGTCAAGTAGCTTCTCAATTTGTCCTAAACAGCCCGTTTAAACTCAAGGTTATTAGAGCAGAGTGCACATACTGTACACAATGGTGCAAACGGGCAACTGCGACATCTTTGCAGACGTCTTCGTGACAAATCTAATCATAAGTGAAGCTCACAGGTGCTGCGTCTTACCTCGGTGTCCGCAGTCCCTGAAATCACTTAGATTTATCAAACATGCACTTGCAAACTCACTGGGATATCATTGTTGCATTGGGTATTTCACAAGCTTAAATCAATCGGGCTGTCAAATAATCTCTTTGAACCCCAACTTTTGGTGTTAAACAGATTGGTGTCAATTAAGAACAGGAAGGAAGCAATTATAGGTATGATAAGTGCAGGCTGATGCTGCTGGACGTAAGGTCTAACCCAGCCCTAAACCTGGGGCAGTGGGAGGGATTTTTGTGGACTCGGAGCGACCTCTGCTGGACAAAAGTGTAAAGACTGGAGCGGGGCCAGGTAGGTGCAGGGTCACAGACAGAAGGGAGGTCAACAACACCAAATAGTGAACACTTACAAGTACAGTGGGTAAATGATTTATTTTAGTGCTTATTTTATTATATATATATATATATATATATATATATATATATATATATATATATATATATATATATATATATATATATATATATATATATTTTTTTAGTTAATCTGAAGTGAATAGTGTGCTAACTGTGTCTTACAATTTTATTAGGTTACTGGGTCACCTCATGAAACAAATCAGAACAGTCAGAACATGCAATCCACGAGCATCTAGCAACAATATATGCCTAAAGCATATAAAATAGTTCAGAATAACAAATTGTGATAATCACAGATAATGATTTGTCTATTTGTTTCCCTTTATATTAACTGATCACAATGCTCTATTTTATCTTATGCTAAAACAAATACAAATGTCTTTACAGGGCCCATATTACACTATTTTCTGATCTATGTTATAATGTTTCCTCACCAAAAACATACCTGGAGTTGCATTTTGTTTGATTCACACATAAACAAACATACTTAGGCTGAGTTCTTCTCTCAAACAGAAAACACGCCACCTTGTGATGTCGTGGTAATACAGGAAGTGTTTTATTGTTTTTAAACTCTGTATGCCTTCACTAGAATCATTTGGATAATTTCAGCCTTGGAATTGCAAGTCTCTAATGAACAAAAACTAAAAGGTAACTTGAACACTATAACTTAATGGCATCACAAAGTGGAACAGAACATTTTGAGCTTTGGAGACTGGCTAATAATAAAGGATTACTCAAACATGTGAATTAAATAAAACACAACTATGAGTCTGTTTTTTTGTATAATATAAGATATTTAAATACATGAATTTCCTGAACATTAACAATATAGGAATTTAATCTATTAACACAAGAAATTAACAAATGTGCTGATATTGATGCTAGGGGTATTAATATCACCATATTTTTTCATTTCTTTCATAGGTTCCAGAGTGATGAAAACCATGATCATTAACAACTCAAACCAAAATATAACATCCTTTGGAAGTAAAAAGGTGCACAAAATGGTTGTAGTTCACCAGTGAAGTGTCTTCTCTAGGTTACAGAAAAGTGAAGAAAAAACAAAACTAAATGGATAGGTCTAACTTACAAAGCAAGCAGAACTGTAACTGGAGTCGAAGTATATACACTATATTTCCAAAAGTATTCATTCACCCATCCAAATAATCACAATCAGGTGTTCTACTCACTTACATGGCCACAAGTGAATAAAATCAAGTGCCTAGGCCTGCAGACTGTTTCTACAAACATTTATGAAAGAATGAGGAGCTCAGTGAATTCTAGCATGGTGCTGTGATAGGATGCCCCCTGTGCATTTTAGTAGTGAAATTTCCTCCCTCATAAATATTCCACAGTCAACTGTCTGAAGTATTATAACAAAGTGGAAGCGATTGGGAATGACAGCAACTCAGCCACAAAGTAGTAGGCCACGTAAGATGACAGAGCAGGGTCAGCAGATGCTGAGGCCAACTGCAACTTTCTGCAGTCAATGGCTACAGACATCCAAACTTCATGTGACCTTCAGATTAGCTCAAGAACAGTGCGTAGAGAGCTTCATGGAATGGGTTTCCATGGCTGAGCAGCTGCATCCAAGCCATACATCACCAAGTGCAATGCAAAGCGTAAAATGCAGTGGTGTAACGCACCCTGCCACTGGACTCTAGAGCAGTGGAGACGCGTTCTCTGGAGTGACAAATCACACTTCTCCGTCTGGCAATCTGATGAATGAGTCTGGGTTTGGCGGTTGCCAGGAGAACGGTACTTGTCTGACTGCATTGTGCCAAGTGTAAAGTTTGGTGGAGGGTGGATTATGGTGTGGGGTTGTTTTTCAGGAGCTGGGCTTGGCCCCTTAGTTCCAGTGAAAGGAACTCTGAATGCTTCAGAATATCAAGAGATTTTGGACAATTCATGCTCCCAACTTTGTGGGAACAGTTTGGAGATGGCCCCTTCCTCTTCAATATGAAGAGCAAGGTCCATAAAGACCTGGATGAGAGAGTTTGGTGTAGATGAACTTGACTGGCCTGCACAGAGTCCTGACCTCAACCTGATAGAACACCTTTGGGATGAATTAGAGCGGAGACTGAGAGCCAGGCCTTCTTGTCCAGCATCAGTGTGTGACATCTTAAATGTGCTTCTGGAAGAAGAAGAAGAAGAAGAAGAAGAAGAAGAAGAAGAAGAAGAAGAAGAAGAAGAAGAAGAAGAAGAAGAAGAAGAAGAAGAACTTTATTCATCCCCGTAGGGAAATTATTTCTCTGCATTTGACCCATCCATCAGGAGCAGTGGGCAGCTCGCCCGGGAACCCATCTCCATGATCTTATTGCTCGGCTTGGTCAGGACCTGATTTTACCTGGAGCATGTTTTGAGTTGATGGGGGAAACCGGAGTGCCCGGAGGAAACCCATCCAGACACGGGGAGAACATGCAAACTCCACACAGAAAGGCTCAGGTGACCCGGGGATCGAACCCAGACCATGCATGCAAACTCCACACAGAACACACACAGAAAGGCCTGGGCAACCCGGGGATCGAACCCGGAACCTTCTAGCTGTGAAGCATGAGTGCTACCCACTCAGCCACCGTGCCGCCAAGAGTGGTCAAAAATTCCAATAAACACTCTCCTAAACCTTGTGGACAGCCTTCCCAGAAGATCTGAAGCTGTTATAGCTGCAAAGGGTGTACAAATGTCATATTAAACCCTATGGATTAAGAATGGAATGTAACTTAAGTTCATATGCGAGTTAAGGTGAGCGCATACATTTGGCAATATATAGTGTATGCTATCATTGCAAAGCTCCCACCTGAAATGAAAGCCTTATCCCCTCTCGTCTGTGCTCAAGTCCTCCTGTAGGATGCTGTTGTATATAATAGTAATCCTAAGCACAAGACTGGTGTGACTGGATCCGGATATGCCCCCATGGACTTCTCTTCCCAATATCTGGAGCCACGGACAACACTTCATCTGATAGTTTTAGTTTTGAAAATGAATAATTAATGAAGAATAACAAAACCACTTGAAGGTGCTTTTTAAAGGCGCATTATATATCTGCTGATTAGTGGATTGTACGCCACCTGCTTGTCTCCATGGAGAGGCTTATGTTTGACAAATTGGCATTAAACTATCTCCAAAGAGTCAATCAGGTGACAAGCAGGCATGTTGCATGTCATTATATTTCTGAGCAATAAAATATGTAGATGAATCAATGGATAAGTTTAATGCCACATTGTGAAACATTCCAGCTGAAGCAATAACATCTCCTTGGAGACAGGTGTGTACTCTCCACCAGAAAAGTTATATAGTGCACCTATAACATTACATAAAACCATGATAAAAGGAGAAGTTCAATTTGTCAACTGGACAAAGTTTGTTTGGTTGAAAACGTTTCGCTGCTCATCCGAGAGGCTTCGTCAGCTCTGGTTATTGTGCTGGTTAGACACTGCTTATATCTAACTGCCGGCAGGCGCGTCCTACAATGACAAAAGCTCTGAAAACGATCCCCCCTAATCTGTCTCTTTGTTTTTCAAATTACTCTGGCAACTAGTTTCGCCCCCCTATTCAACGTCTAACGACCCTCTCCAGAGCTGACGAAGCCTCTCGGATGAGCGGCGAAACGTTTTCAACCAAACAAACTTTGTCCAGTTGACAAATTGAACTTCTCCTTTTATCATGGATTCTACCTGGACGACTGAGGGACTTTTCACGCATTACATAAAACCATTATTCAAGAATAACTTTTTGTTCTTTCACAGTAAACTGCTGTCTCCTTCTGTCACTTTATTATTGATGTACTACTAGGCATGCATCACACTTTGTCACAATATGGTACAGCCTTGGGATTTAATCGGTTTTCATTTTATGATGTGTGTAGAATCCCTCAGTTGTCCAGGTAGAATCCATGGTAAAAGGAGAAATTCAATTTGTCAACTGGACAAAGTTTATTTGGTCGAAAACGTTTCATTTTATGTCTTAATGGCTTAGAGTCAGAATCCCACCTGTTAGATGTCCTACTTGGTACAGTTTACACACATACATACACGTTAGTTAGAATGTCAGAAATGCAGGCTCCCCAGAGTAAAGACAATTAAGCATGATGTGTGGAATAAAGCAGGAAATCAATGAGTGTTGAGCCCAGACACTACCAGCGAAGCACCAAGCGGCAGGATGCTAGCCAGCTAATTCTGTCATGAATTATTGATGCTGACAAAAGACATTTATTGACAAAGACTGGAGGAGGAAACTATCCCTAACCACAGTTACATAACACACTTTGATCTAGCCCTGAAGAGGAAGGCTGTGGATGTACTTTAGTGCCAATAGCCAAATGTGGGACTAACATACTAGTCTAACTGAGCTGCCACTTTGGTCAAATGCATTTTAGGCATAGTCCTCTAAAATTTGAAATATCCTGCTAAGTAAGCCGTATTTGTAGATTTAATCCAGAGTCAAGGCATCTCTTTAAAAAACATACAAGTGTGTGATTTGTTATACGTATACACAAAACAATTCAACAGCGGTAACTGTAGTTACAGATAGGTGGAAGCTGGAGATGCACACACTCACACAATCAAATTCAGAGGTTTAAACCATGTTTATAGCACATTCAAGAATCATTTCTTGTAGTCCATATTTTATTGATTTCCATCAAAAACGTATGTTTTGTTTATGATAAGAAATTATAGTATTCTAGTAGTGTACATGTTCATCACAATTTATGGTGGACCTCAACATGTGTCCTCTTATCAGCCTGCTCATGAACAGAAACCTTGTCTATTTTAACATAGTAATTATGTGTTAATTGTATAGTGTTGTTTTACTGTTTGAGTAATGACTTAAATGTCATGTGTATCCCTTAAAACCTTTCTTAGACAATGTGTAAAATATTTGAAGTCGGCTAACGTTAAATTGAACATGCTTGTTTTTTGTGGCACTGCTGCCCTCTTGTGACCGTTTACAACATGACAGTATTACTGTACATCAAAGTGGTAAAAGGAGAAATTCAATTTGTCAACTGGACAAAGTTTATTTGGTTAAAAACGTTTCGCAGCTCATCCGAGTTGCTTCCTCAATTCTGGTTAGAGTGCTGATGGACACTGCTTATATCTAGCTGCAGGGAGGAGCTAACTACACTGAAATTATTCTGAAACTATCCCACCTCTTTGTTTTCAGCTTTCTGTCTTTTGTTTTTTAGTTTCTCTCTGGAGTCTAGTTTAGCATACCCATTTAACCCTAATAGCTGTTTTCACACCTCTGGACCTGACCTGGCTGCCCTATTGTTTCCTTTGTTTGTTTTGATTTAGGTTTGAGAATGGAATTACAGACAGTTTATCCCCCATCTATAATTCCATTCTCAAACCTAAATCAAATGATCACTGACCACACACCACCATTCTTCAGTCTCTGCATACATTCATCTTTTTCTTTTCAGAAGATGTAATCCTCCATGGTCATGGCCACTTAAAGGATTTTGTATGATTATTGATTATTGAGCAATTAACTTATTACAGCCCTACATTGTTTGAGAGTGGCATATCCAAGAAGAGGCCACACATTTGTGTGGTGAGTATGTGCATGATAAAAATAGTACTAATGTCAGGCCCTCATACTCCAACACCAGTGTGACATTACGAGCTTTCTGGTACTGGTCAGAGCTCAGACTGTCCCAGAGCTCAGTGATACTCTGGTCCAGATCAAGGAGGAGAAACCCCTGAACCAATCAATCAAATAATGTGGTGTCCTTTTATTCCTTAAAGGTGCACTGTGTAACTTTTTGGTTGGGGGGGCCATCATCTGCTTGTTTCTATGGATATGTCATTGTTCTGCCTGGAATATTCCACAGTATGACATTAAACAGCTATACCTTACATTTATTCAATTAAAAATACCTACAATTCAATTAGAAATACCTACAAAAACAGGCATTCTGACTGTGAGTGGGGTTGCCTCTCCACAGATCTGACCTGTAACTTTGTCTGGTTTGGTCTCCATGAAGATAGCATTCCAGAAGCAATAACAGTGTAACAGGACAGAAATAGACCCCCTTTGAGATCTAACGTATTCCTTCATTATACTGATAGGACCGGGAACACCGATGCGTCAGCGCATGTGTCGAGCTCAGAGCAAATGTCAGCGCGCGCTTCGGTTTCTTAAAGTCACGTGACCGATACAGGATCAGTGTCGAACTGACGCGCCTGACCCCTTTACTGTTAGTAAACAAACGTGACGTCACTGGCATGCGCGCGCATGCCCGACTCAGAAGCAACCATGGTGGACCATAGCGGAGTATCTGAACTATAGGGAAAGCTACATTCAAGAGCTCACGTTGAGCAACAGGGTTCGATCACCAGATCCTTATGCGATCATGGAGTGGCAGTACGACCGCAGAAAGTGGCCAGATTTACAGTGGCCAGATATCCACTGTTATTTAGTCGAGAAGCAGAGCGTGTATACAAGAGAGAAAGTGCACGCCTACCAGTTTGCCGTGTGTGGCCATGTACAGGAGGTAAAATACCACGATATCGATGGGGAGTTTCTCCGTAGTATCTTTCTTCCTACTACTGGCTTTCCCAGTCGGCTTCTCCGCCGCGGCCAGGGGCCCCATGGGGGCTGACATTGCGCCGTCCGCCTGGGGGTGAGCAAAGCTCGCGGGGAAAAGAGAAAGCGTCCCCCCTCAGCCGGGATACCGGGAGGAAAAAGCCAAAATAATCAGTTCAAAGAAAAAACGAAAAAAAAAAACACCAAACAAAGACAGCTCTAGCGGAGCTCACCACACGTACGACCGTGTACAATGCTTGGGCTATCATCAACAAGCTACGTTCTGACAACTGCACTTGCATTGCGGGGTAAGTAACATACTACGACTTAATTCACTAGTCACAGATGTGATCTCAGTCATGTCAAATGCCATTTATGATGGTCATGCGAAAACTTATGCATTTTAACAGTTATTTGTGTTCGTTTACATGTGTCTGTCGTAGAGGTTACCCGGTTAATGTCTTTGCGGTGTCCTGTGCTTGCTAGTTAATCAGCATGATTAAACACCATTCAACACCTGGGCAAATTACCCTAAACAAGCAGCAGGTGTTCACATGTATGTATGTCACTTGAATGGTATGAACTATCATTTATTCCATCTGTTTCTCTTTATTTGAGTTCTTCTCTTCTATATCTTCACTGGGGTTTTATGGCAGCAGTGGCTTTTTTTGAGTCGGAACTGCGCGCGCATTCAGTGATGACGTAGCTTTGAAACTGGTCTATAAGGAAGCGCATCTGTCCACGGGATGCATCTGCCAAAAGAATCTCTCATCTTTTCGCTTCATCAAATTCATCAAGAACTATGGAGCAACTATAACCGGCTCTCCTTAAAATTTCTCTGCCTCAATTTCAAAACGTTGTGTGTGTTTGTGTGTGTGTGTATGTATATATATATATATATATATATATATATATATATATATATATATATATATACAAATTTGTAAAGAATCCCAGTCCACAAGCATCCTCATTCACAACACGTTCACTTTACGTTATGATACATGTTTGCATTATTTATTGACTGTATTTGTAAATTTGAATGAAGATATGAAATAATACAATATAAAATACAATGACTTAAATTATATACTCGGTCATCAAATCAGTTGTCAGTTGAATCTGACAACTCAGTTGCCTGTAGGATTTTTAAGGTCCAGCTGGTGTCAGTATTCAGTGACAAATATCAGTATATACAGTTTGGCAACATGTTGAAACGCTTTATGACGCCTCATCTACCCATCACTACTTCATTATTTTTGTGGTGCATTTTACAGGCATATTTGAGTTAGGTCGAGTGACCTATATGAAAAACCCTTGGCAAATTGACCACAAGAGGGCGTATGTGTTGTCTCCGTGAGCCGATCACACTCCCTCCTGTAACATACGAAAAAGTATATAGCCTACGAAAAAGTGAATCCAAGTGACTATTACAGTTATTATTTTTTAGGCTGTTTTAATTGTGCAGAATAATGCTACTACATTGAATGCTATGATCATAAGTTTATGAAGTGCTTACAGAATGAGAGTATACATGTTTTAATAATGCCTGAGCAGAGTAGTGTCAGGTTCACTTCTGAACTCTGGAGGAACAATGGACAATGGACCATTATTACTGTTTTGTTTGTCTTCTATCTGTTTTAAATGTTCTATATGGACCCACTGGAGACTGAAATAAAGCTTGATTGAATTAAAGAATGACAATGCCCTGTTACCATATGGACCTTCTTTTACATGGTTCTTATTAATGGATAAATGATGTCCGATTACATCCTTCTGTAACTCCAGTAGATTTGGGCTGGCCATGCATGACGTCAGCCATACGCAAGCAGGTGTAGATGCTTCAGCTTCGGGGATCGTCGACAACGGCCGAGCAAAGCCGAGCTCCGCGCAGACAACGCAGGCAGGGACAGTAATCTCCACACTTCCCTGTTCTGAGGTTCTTTCTGAAACGCACTCTGCTTGTTTACTTGGGACAGCTTGTGTTTTTGGGTTGATGTCCTTGAGCATCCATCCACACCCACTGGACTATGATTTGCGGCGAAGATGCGCCGGTGTGAGATTTCCATTGACCTTCTACGGCGCCCAGCAGCAGCACAACACTGAAGGCTGGCCGCCGCTACCGGTGCTGTCTTCTCCGCTGACCCCCGCTCCCCTCGGCCAATGCTCTGATTGCCTTTCAATCGGTAATCTTTGAGCTTTCTATCCATCAAGACCGAGGCAGATGCCCGTCGCTCTGTCAACCCGGCACTACTATGGTGGAGTTTCCATCCCTCAGCCCTTACTGGCCTCTCCTCCGCTTCCTGGTGCCTTTGGCGATCACCAATGTAGCCATCGACTTGGGGGAACAGGTATGTTGCTCTTTTATGTGTGTTCTCTTTAGGCCACCAGAAACACAACCTCTGAGCTAGTGCGTAACACCAGCGGCCAACGTCTGTGCGTCAGCCGCTCGTGCCAACCATCGTTTGTGCTCGCGCTGTCGCTGAGGCTCGTGCGACACCTTCAACACGCGTTATATCGTTATATCGTTATATCGCACACATTATTCACTTACTAATGAATGTTTGCGGCAGTTGCCTGAGCCGTTCGCGTGTGGTGCGAGGGGCGCTGGAAATGTGCATCCAGGCGATGGTTGCATTATTTATAAAAATAAGGAGACTCCTCACCCAGTGTAAGGCCCTTTTAATTTGCGTAAACTTCAACCAGCGCTGTCACCCCGGTGTGGTGCCCCGTGTGGCGCTCTCACGACACCGTGTACTTTGTTTTATCACAGCGGATCAAAGCAGTACAGTACGCGCCTTCTCCTCTCCTGTTTTCGTCTCATATATTTCCGGTCTGCAGTGGGCCAAGATCAGTCATCTGGTCAGACCGGGTTCTGGTCAGACCAGATGACTGATTTTGCGTCTGCTCTCAGCCAGGGGATCTTGGGTGGTGTGACAAAAAAAAAAAAAAATACACTGAGGCACAGAGATGTGCGGATTAAGCTTATGCAATGACTCTGTCCGTTAGTATAAATAGCACACTGTCATGTAGAGGGAAAGGGTAATAGTAGTGAAGGTAAAACTAAAAGAAGAGGTGCCATTACTGTTCACCAGTGTCCAACCACTGACTGAAGGTCCAACTGGATACTCAGATGTTATCTAATTGAGTTTCTTTATAACCAGCACGTGATCAGTAAGTTGGTCATGTGAGTCACTCTAAAGTGAACTCTTGTCACTCTAATGTCTTTTGCAGGCTCTCAACAGGGGCATAGCCACCGTCAAAGAGGACACAGTAGAGATGCTGGCCAGTTATGGTCTGGCATACTCTCTAATGAAGTTCTTTACTGGGCCCATGAGTGACTTCAAGAATGTGGGGTTGGTGTTTGTTAACAGTAAGAGGGACCGGAGGAAGGCTGTCCTGTGCATGGTGGTGGCTGGAGCCATTGCCTTCATTCTACATATCTTAATAGGTGTGTGAAAGTTGTAGTTGTCTACATGATGACAAGGTTTTGCTTAAACTGCCCTGTACTATAGTTACTTCTGTTCATATATTCCAGAGTAAAATAAAAACAATCTTAGTGTGCATATGTGGCAGTGACTGTGACTGTGTTGCTTCCTGTTTCTATAGCCTATACAGATTTAGGTTACTACATCATTAATAAGCTGCACCATGTGGATGAATCAGTGGGACACAAGACAAGAAGAGCCTTCTTGTACCTGGCAGCATTCCCTCTGTTGGATGCGATGGTGAGTGGACAGCAGTGCGACCTGTATATTAATCTAAAACATAGAAGCACTACACTTCCACATGACATTCAGTGGTCTTACTGTAAATGTTATTGTAACATTATTGTTTGTTTGTAGGCATGGATTCATGCAGGGATCCTCCTCAAGCACAAATACAGTGTGATTGTAGGCTCTGCCTCCATTTCAGATGTGGTGGCCCAGGTAATGTAACTTTCACTATGAAACGCTTGCTTGGGATATGACAAATAAAATGTACATGTTCACGGTTTGTTCTCTTGGTGCACAGATTGTGTTCGTGTCCATTCTCCTGCACAGTAACCTGCAATGTGTGGAGCCAATGCTCATCCCCATCCTGTCCTTATACATGGGTGCCTTGGTCCGTTTCACCATTGTTGGTCTGGGCTACTACTGTAACATCCATGATAATATACTAGAATCCAGTGGGCTTGACGTGGGGGTGAGGCCACATTATTTCAGAATATTTTACATTCTGTTTTGTTAATATTTATTTTTTAATGACTATAGTTACAGAAAATGTTGCATGTTATGTTTACAGTGGGATGCTTATTTCATTTATGTTATACTTGTATAAGGATTGACTTGTATTTGTTATGTTTATTTTTTTATGGGTGTTTTTGCTGCCTGTTTACCATTTGCCATTCTCTGTTCTATTGCTGTGGTCATTTTTCTTTCTCTTAACCTTCCAGGGAGACGCTACTATTAAGAAGATGCTCAGCTTTTGGTGGCCCCTGGCCCTCATCCTGGCCACTCAGCGCATCAGCAGGCCTATTGTTAACCTGTTTGTATCTCGTGACCTCAAAGGGACAACAGATGCTACAGAGGTGAGTGCGGCAGTGCAAGTGCTACTCTTGGACATGACTTTACCTTGTTTAATAATTATATAATAGATTTTCTAGTCCACAACATTTCTTTCAGGTTTTATGAAAAGGCCAGATGTTCTCAGGCTCCTCTAGAGCTTTCAGGTTTACATAGACTCTGTTAAAAGACAATACAAAATACAAAGCTTGTTTACCAGAACCAGCTGGAAATCAGTCACACAACACTGGCTACTGGTGGTTTGGGTGATTCACACCCTCCTGTAAAACTCCTGTAAAAACTCTCCTGGTGCTGTTCATCTGTAGTGTGGGGTCACTCTGTAGTAAATGAATAGAGCTGTCTGAGCTGCACAAACAGTGCTGCTATAAGAGTGTGTGCTCCATGTGTGGTGTTTTCTAACATGATATGATGACTTCTGTTTGCCCTCTTTGTCATTGCAGGCTGTGGCCGTGCTCACCGCCACATACCCAGTGGGTCACATGCCTTATGGTTGGCTGACTGAACTCAGAGCAGTGTACCCTGCATTTGACAAGGTAAACCTCTCCCTATGTAAGATGTTTCTTACAGTGATCCTACATTTTAATCTCTTAATTTTCTTCTTTACAGAATAATCCAAGCAACAAGCTCAATGTTGGGAGTCCAACAAAAACACACATCAAACGGTTTACATTCTGCTGCCTGGCCCTGTCACTGACAGTAAGAATCTGAGATAACTGCTGTCTTGTTTGTCAACATTCACTCTCCAACTGACACAACTGTTTTTGTAGTGCAAAGACTGAATTTCAGCTGTCAACTTTCTGTTATGTTGTCTTGCATGACATAGGTGGAAAAAAACATGGTTGGCGACATTCCCTGCCTACATGCACACTAATGTCGAGGCACTGTTGGTGTACTTTATGTACTTTCTTTGCCACCCTATGGAGGTTTCAGGTTGCAGGGACACACACACACACACACACACACACACACACACACACTAGGGTGGAATTTGTGAAGAGGCTAAGGGGGCTGTGTCCCCACCCCTCAGACCCCCCCTCCCAACTTAAGAGCTTAATAAAATCGGCATTCACGTTAAACATATCGCTAACACATTCCTAAAGTCCTTTGCAGGTTGTTTTACAGGTAATTTGCTGCTAAGTCATGAATGCAGCCCTAGTGTTTGTGGCACTGTGCACTATTCCATAGATTTGTGTTTTCTCTGTGGCCAGACACAATAGTTCAGTCATTACACAGATATGATTTGGTACACAACGCAAACCTTTAGATTAGAATAACAGGCAGAGGCTGTGGTGGGAGGCTGTGGTGGGAGGCTGTGGTGGGAGGCGGGATGGTGTTGAACTTACAAATATGTATGTGAAGTGGGCGTGCACTGTGCCTGTAGCTGTGTTCCAAACACACTGAAAGTTGTCATGTCAGGACTTGTTCTGATTACTCTTCAAGTAAAAACAACAAGGTATTTCCCCTTCTCAGGTTTAGATGGTTTATATTAGAAAAAGACTTTGTACAGGAGATTTTCACATTTTCTGTGGACCATGTGCTAACATAGTACTTATTATTTTAAATAGCATTTCATTATTCATGTTGTAAAGGTGCGATAATTATTGGAGCAACCCCGTTGCATCAGGTCTGTAATATTTATAAAAATCATTGTGCTTATTATTTGTCAGTGCAGTATTTGTTTATTGTGTGCTTTCATGCTTTCATTCAATCAATCAAACAATATTTATAAGGCGCTTTTCATACAAAATTGTAACACAAAGCGCCCATTCACAAATCAAACTGGCTGAATGTTTTAGCAGTACTGCTCTGTTATAGTAAATGGGTTGGGTTCAGTCCTGGAGCATGTGCCAGTGCTACAGCCTGTAGGAAGAATAGCATTGTCTGTCAGGTGTTTGTGTGATGGTTTCATGTGGACTTCAAAGAGCCACGTTCAATCCCAAAGCCCTTGTGATAATTACCCAGCACAGGCTGGTGAGATGCTAGAATGGCACCTTCAATGTGAATCTAATTAGCTGTACTCTTTTGTGCACAGCTTTGTTTCGTGGTGTTTTGGAGTCCTCATGTATCAGAGAAGATCCTGGTGGATATCATTGGAGTGGAGTATGCTTTTGCAGAGCTTTGTGTGGTCCCGCTCCGAATATTCTCCTTTTTTCCTCTGCCAGGTACGTAGCACAATGATTGTGGCCTGTTTCCTGTGCAGCTGGATTTCCTTTGTCACTGTAGCACTAACTCATGTATCTGTATGTGCTCTCCTTGTGTGAGGCAGTTACTGTTCGGGCCCATCTGACTGGATGGCTGATGACCCTGAAAAAGACCTTTGTGTTGGCTCCCAGTTCGGTTTTGCGCATCATCGTCCTCATCACCAGTCTTGTGGTGCTGCCTTATATGGGGTAAGCTAACGACAGAGGCCAGGTCACAGAGCTAGCAAATGACACCGGTACATCTATTATTTATCAAAGGGCTTTGTCATTCAAACACACATTTTAACCCTGAAATGAAAAATGGAAAACTGCACAATAAAACTGACCTGTTTATAGGGTTCATGGAGCTACGCTTGGAGTTGGGTCTCTGCTTGCCGGTTTCATTGGAGAGTCAACTATGGTTGCCATAGCAGCCCTCTATGTTTATAGAAAGCAGGTAAGAAATTACCTGGTAATTCAAACCAGAGCACAGCAGATTACTTGTGATGGAGTTGGCATCTCGTATGTTGATGTTTAGCGTGTGACAAAACTGGGATGGGTTTTCTCCTGTGCATTCATGCCAAACCACAGTTGCTATGGAGCAGTATCTTATGGACTGTGTAGAAAGGCCAATGGCTGTCAATGCATAAGATGCCAAAGAGACTAGAACTTGCTCAAACAGGGAATGTCTCAGTTCTATTTCCTCACCTCATTTCAATCCATCCAATTCTTCAAAACACATTCACAGAAGCAAAGGAAGGAAACCACAGAGGAAAAGTAAGCAAGGGTTCAGGAAGCAGACATCAGAAAAGATATGACAAATTTTATTTTTCCTGTCAGAAAATTGTGTAATTGCACCATGCTAGTACAAGAAAGGTAACAAAATATATAGATTAATTGATCAATTTAAACCAAATTTAATAAAGCACTGAAATCTGAAAATTAAGATGGTTTCCTTTGTGAGTTTCCTTTTGTGAGTTCCTCATTGTCTTCTTGTGGAGCAAACAAGGAGGTGAGGAAAGAGAGCTGAGACAAAGATTTTGTATCCCATAGTTTGGGAGTTATGGTCTGATTAGCAGTGTTGGGCAAGTTACTCAAAAACTGTAATGCACCACTTATTACTTGTTACTGCCATTTTAAAGTAATGCCTTACATTACAATATTACTCATAATAAAAACTAAGGCATTACACTACTTTTGCATTACTTTAGTTACTCTCGCCAAAATGACTGGAAATAAGGATTTGGCAATCTACAGTGCAAATCTCTCATGTGTCATGACTTTCACCTGGGTTGTATCGTTCTCTGTCCCATCCCCTCCTTTCCTGACTAATTTCGTGGTGCTATGGCACCTCTGCAAGTGCTTCATCAAATTGCTTGTACTGCATTTCGACGTGGAAAGAGGTTTGGGATTCACACACAGTGTGCATTTAACTAAAATGTTCTTGGAGTCCTTATTTTGAACAAAGTGAAAGTAGTGGGCGTATGCCCATCTTGAAAAGGAGCTAGCACTATCCGATTCTTCTGATTCTGTCATCCTTTGTCAGTCTGCCAGTTCGAGATGAAGTAAAAGGAAATGTAATGTTCTGCGCGGACTTATCAGATTCAGTAGCTGATCTTGCGGTGATCCGCGAACTTTGTACGAAGAAAACGCAAAACCCACAAAAACAAAGCAGGTTAAAAATGCATTGTAATGTGCATTACTGGCATTGTAACGAGTAATACATTACCGATTTTCCTCCCTGTAATGCGTTACATTACTGCGTTACACCAAAAAGTAATGCATTACAGTAATTAATTACTTTTGTAACGAGTTACTCCCAACACTGGTGATTAGGCCGATTAGGAAATAGGTTCTATTTCATCCCGACTCTCTCCTAAAGTCAAATATTATTAATGGTGTGTGATCTCTGTTTCTAGA
The DNA here is from genome assembly GCA_036785185.1 of Paratrypauchen microcephalus. NCBI lineage: Eukaryota > Metazoa > Chordata > Actinopteri > Gobiiformes > Gobiidae > Paratrypauchen > Paratrypauchen microcephalus. The sequence continues at coordinate 5,516,018 of JAVJIX010000040.1, read as the reverse complement.
AAAGTGACACACCCAATGAGCTGGTGGTGGAGGGGGAAGACGCTGCCCCCATGAGTGAAGTTTGCTCCAGGAATCAGATGGATGCCATTGAGGAGGTCCAGGAGGAGGAGGAGCAGGAGTGACTCGAGAGAGACTGGACTGGTCTTATCATGTGGACCAACACATGTGAACGCACAGTGTACAGAAGCCATACACCTCATTTGTGTAAATACTGAGACTTCCTTCCTGTTCATCCTCTGAATGTGTTTACTACAAACAAGGGAGCAAGGATAGCAGCAGTGGTGGAAATGCCAAAAGTTATGTTTTCTATCAGGACTATGAGGCACTGCCTCACTTTGTTTTTGGGTTGTGCAATTGTTATTTCCATATAATGGTGTATAGATTTTTTTTTAGTAAATGCAATATTGCATTGAGGGGTCAGGAATCTCTCATTTTACCACGTGTGGTAGAAAGTCTGGTTATGTGTTAAATGCAGTCTGGGGTTGATTGTTTCGCCAAAAGATATTTTCCTGGTTGTCTTCATATTTTCTGTATATACTGTAAAGGCAATTCTTTTATGGCAAACATAGCTTTAATATTGACTTGAGTAGAGATCTTAATCATAAAAGACTTCCACAAAATGTTTGTTCATTTTTTTAATGCCATCCAAATCAGCACTGCAGAACAGTTCTGCAAATTGCATTTTATGGGTGGTCTCGCTGTCACTTAAGGAAATGGTCTCATCGCACTTGACCAACATTCATTCTTATTGTGCATTATTTCTAAGGCAACATGGAGGACCAAGCAAGCCTTTACAGAGTCCAGGGCTGGTGGTTGGGACTGTTGCCAGTCTTCATAGCAACATTGGCACATTAGTTCTTTCAGAACAGCTTGGTTAAAGGCAACACGTTACACATAGAGTCTGACACACACTTTTGCATACTCACATAACATACAGTCTCCTTCACACTTGTGTGACCTGATCAATTCATTCTTTCTAGAGTAAAACAAACTGCTTCATTTAAATGAACTTCCTTCACAAATTAATTATTCACAAGCTCAGGATCAAAGTGCCCAAATTCCAGTGTAAACCCCAGGGCATCATTCCATATTGTTGGGAGCTCTACTATGTTAACATAAAGCCATTTACAAAAACCTTGTATGCTAAACATGATAATTCCTGCTTTGACTTGTTTCCACCCGCAGCAGACCCATGTAATACAACAAAATGATGCTCCTGGAAATGCTTTAACCCGAACCTTCTTACAGTACTATAGAGTGCATGTAAAGCGCAGGGCCAGAGTTCTCATGCTATGTGGATGGACCTGAGGAGTGTGTGTGTCGCAGCAGTATCATCAGCTGCACTGGGGCTCCACGGGCACGGGCACGTTGTAGTGGCGGTCGTCCTCGGTGACCAGGCATACGTAGGGCCATGTGTCTTTGTGGTCGTCTGGGTAGAAGGTGATAAACTCCTCTGTGTCGGCCTTGTACAGTCTGTAAACTTGAATGGTGCACTGTAAGGCATAGCCCAGCAGGAACATCTCCACCTTCAAGAGCAAACACATACACAGGAGAATTACAGGTTTGCACAAGTGTCCATAACAGCACTTTTCTACCTGTGTTTAATCAACTGCACAGGCACATTATATTCACAGACATGCCACCTTAATAATAATAGCAATGGAGGTAAAATCATACATGAACATAATAACCGCCCTTTGTGTCTCTACCTCCAGGGCTGATGAGGCAATCCCCAAAGCCAGCACACAAGCACAGGTACTGTCATGTCTTGGGATCGACCTGACCAAATAACATTATGAACTGATGTTAGTGAACAAATGAGCCATTAAGGAGGACAAATCATTGTTTGAGCAGCAGTTTCTCGTGTTGCAAATGCTCTGTTTAGTCAGTTAGTCTAGTTTCATCTGGACTAGTAAAACAAACAGACGCCTTGTGCAATGAAGACAATGGAATTATCTGGTTTCTGGAGTTCTCAAATAACTGAAATATCATGTCAAACTCTTTGTACTTTCAAGAGTTACACTAAAAAACATTAACATAAGTATAGTAACATAAGTAAACACACATCTGATCAGAATGTGGAGTTATCCAATTACTCTAATTATCTGATTTTTACTGGTCTCTTACCCCATACCCACTGTTAAATAGTTTGTCTAAGGGCATAACAAGTTAACAGGTAAACAAAGCTTGGTGCCATTTGAACGCAATCCATTTGAAGGATTTCTAACCCACTTTAGCAGCAAATGCCCCATCTGGTCAGGACAAGAGCTTAAGAGAAGAGCTAGTATGTGCAATATTGGGGGTGGCACGGTTCACAAAATTCACGTTTCTGTTCGTATCACGGTTTAAGGGTCACGGTTTTCGGTTCTGTACGGTTCTTACTGGTTTCTTTCAAAATACACCTTATATCCATTTATCTTAATAATCCACAATAACAGGATATAACATTAAAAAGGTTATAAGATTATATAAAAATCTAATGTAATATAAAATCTTAATACAATGTAATAATCACACAATCTGAATTTGACATGACTTTAAGCCCATTATTGGAACCATCTGTCCAATCTGGTGGCAGTTACTGTCACCTGCTGTTGAAAAAACCCTTTCACTAGATATTGAAGAAACAGAAACAAAAGTATGTGTCTCGTATTAAACTTCTACCGGTGTGTGGGCCGCGCTCCGTCTGGAGCTGCGGACACCGCACGTCAGCGCGCGAGCGCAGCTCTTTCGCACGTGTAACGTGTATCACAGGGCAGGTTAAACTTTATAAAACACCCTATCTGTCCGTGCCTCACTTACCGCCTTTTCACGATCTCTCCTCCTGTTAGCTTCCCTGATAGCGCATAAGCTCCCTCCTCAATGCCTCTGATTAGAGCGCATTTCGGCTGCGCCGTGGGAAGGGCGTGTCCGTGACTTTTCGCTTTTCCCCAGACACCGGACTTAAATGACACTGGTGCATCCTCAATGTCCTTGCCACTATCTCCACTCTCACTTGCCATTTCTATCTAACTTTATTTACCGCACTCAATCATCTTTCTCGCGAAAGGGAAACACGAGCCGAGGTTACATATGGGCATGCCAGAGGCAAGTATACATTGCGCATGCCCGGAACCGTCAGGTGCACACAGGTACCGACCCGTGACAAGCGAACCGAACGGTTTGTCGGTTTTTCATGAACCGTGCCACCCCTATGCAATATACAGTGGTACTAGGGATGCAAATTATCGGTTAATTCATTAACTGATAGTTGATTGACCTTATCGATCGCTTAACGATTAACTGATAAGCGGCGTTTTTCACCTGAATTTTAGTGTTTCAATAGGGTCTTTAAGAATATAAGCTATAGTATACATAACACTGAGTCAAAAATATATCATAGTATTATTATATTGTATATTCCTCAATTAATTATTCCTTAGTAAAAAGCAGACAAATGTATTGATGCTGAATAACAAAATACAGTAATCCCTCGTTCTATCCATTTTTTTTTTTTTATAGTGTAACATTTTTTTATAGTGTAACATTGTGTTCTGTCCTGATTGGCTAAGAGACTAGACCAGGACTAAACGTGGACTGGACCAGGTCTGAACCAGGTCTGGACCTGGACTGGGACTCGACCGGGTCTAGACCTGGACTAGACCAGGATTAAACCACCACGTGCCGCTGCTGGTTACGCCACGCCGCGCCCCGAGCCCCGCGCGGCTGGCCTGCGGCTCGGGGCGCGGCGAAACCAGCAGCAGCGGCACGCATTCCGGGTTCGATCTCGCCTCGCGGTACACCCGGGGCTGCTGAGCAGTGCTGTTGGCGCCTGCGGTCGGCTGTGAGTCGAGCTTGGCGCAGCGCGGTTGCCTTGTTTCATGACCACGCGGGTGCGCGTGTACGCGGTTAGTGGTTAATTACAATTAATGCATTTTGATCGACTAACCAATCGACAATTAACCGTTAATCGATTAATTGTTGACATCCCTAAGTGGTACCTCACCTTACGAATGACCCAACAAATGAAAATTTCAAGTTATGAAACGCCTTCACATCAAATTTTGGTCTCTAGATACGAAAGAAAATTCAAGTTACGAAACGCGGAATCTCAAAAATTCAAATAATGCGCGCTCAGCCACACACATTATACGCTTTTCTCAGCCTGGATTTAAACTTTTCTCACATTTGTCTCTCGTTTAAACACTCAAACTTTCATAGATTTTCAACAAAATTATTAATAGTGAAGTGTGGGGGGAAGGGGGAGGGGGGAGAAGACTGCGCTCTGACACGTGTGTGATAGCGGCATGTGTGACAGCTGACCCGGCGCTGCCAGCAGGTCTAGACCTGGACTAAATCAGGATTAAACCTGGACTAAACCTGGACTAAACCTGGACTAGACCAAGTGGATTAAAGCGCCGCACGTGGGTCTATTTCCTGGTATCGTTTCGAGTCACAGCTGAGGCGAGCCGCTGCTCGCATGCAAGAGCCGCGGTCTAGACCTGCTCTCCAGGGCCCCTCCAGGCGCGGAGCCCCAGACATCCAGGGACCCAGGGGGACACTGCCAGCCCGCCTTAAGAGCTCCCTAAGCGGGCATGGGTCCGGGGATTGTCCCGGTCACCGGCCTGGAGGTCTTGAAGAGGCCGACCTCACGGCTCTGTGAGCACCTTAGGCAGGTCTAGAGCAGCCTCAGCTGTGACTCGAAACGAAACCAGGAAATAGACCCACACGCGGCACTTTAATCCACCTGGTCTAGTCCTGGTTTAGTCCTGGTCCAGTCCAGGTTTAGACCTTGGTCTAGACCTGCTGTCAGCTCCGCGCCGGGTCATGTGCGCCATCACACACGTGTCGCAGTCTTCTCCCCCCTCCCCCCACACACTTCACTATTAAAGATCCCATGACATGGTACTTCTTGATGCTTTTATATGGCTCCTTAATGGTTCCCTAATACTGTAAATGAATCCTTCTTCAAAATCAACACTCACTGCATGAGAAACAGAGATAAGCTGAGAAAGAGTCATTTTTCTCACTCTGAACACTCTATAATGGGCGTTGTTGCTTGAATGCAAATGAGGAGAAAAGAGCTGGCCAATAGTAGAGGGTGGGGGCGGGGCCAAACTCTCCCTCTCGCTCTGAGCCCTCAGCTGATCCATTTCCTTGTTTTTGCACGGGGGGAGAGATTTGAAGCGTTCCTTTGAAAAATAAACACATTTCCACATAAAATAAAATGAAACCACTGCTGTTCAAAGGTCCAGAGGCTCAGATAAAGGACTTCCGAGCCTAGAAACACTCGGACGTGCCTCCAGGCAAATAAAAAAACGCATTTCGCATTGCCTAGCGCATTCGCAGTCCAAACTCTCTGGGCGTGATTTACAGAGACGCTGAGTACAGACAGACGGGGGTGGAACTGCATTTGCATTTCTTTTTTCGATCTGACGTCAATAAGGTGCCTTGTTCAAAATCGCCCGTTTGAGCTCCGATTTTTTGTAACGCAGAAAAGGATCGCAAATGCTCAGTTTAGACATTTAACAACTTTTAACCATGGGGGGGGGGGGGGGCTAAACAGGGTAGGGGAGCTCACATTAACGTTCAAAAACCTCAGAAAGTGAAAATTTCATGCCATGGGACCTTTAATAATTTTGTTGAAAATCTATGAAAGTTTGAGTGTTTAAACGAGAGACAAATGTGAGAAAAGGACGCAGGATGCAGAACACAATGTTACACTATTAAAAAAAAGTTACACTATAAAAAAAAAAAAAAAACTTGGATTGGGGCCTTGGAACGAATCAGGCTTTTTCCATTGAAATAGCTACTCAACTTACGAATTTTTCACGTTACGAAACCACTTCTGGAACGAATTAATTTCGTAAGGTGAGGTACCACTGTATATCACAATGGGAATGAAACCGTAATTTGAATTGGCGCAGTCAGTCTATGGCTGCAATTATTTAGATATTTATTTTCGAAAAATCGTGTACCTTTTTAGATCTCTTCAAACATGATCTGAAATTCATGGGATTCTTGTATTAGTTCATCATTTCATATTTCAGTCTTCTCTCAAATTGTAATGCTCCTTGTTTTCTATGTGTATTCTGAACGAAATCTTACTTTTTAAACATGTACAGTAATCCCTCGTTTATCGCGGGGGTTAGGTTCCAGAAATAACCCGCAATAAGAGAAATCCACGAAGTAGGACAACTTTATATTTTACAATTATTATACATGTTTTAAGGCTGTAAATGCCTCACCACACACATTATACACTTTTCTCAGACTGGAATTAACCTTTTCTCACATTTATCTCTCGTTTAAACACTCAAACTTTCATAGATTTTCAACGAATTCAGCAAAGAGCCACACAAAACCAGCAAAGAGTGGTTTAATCCTGGTTTAGACCTGTTCTAGTCTCGGTTTAGTCCAGGTCTAGACCTGGTCCAGTCCTGGATTAGTCCAGGGCCAGTCCAGGTTTAGACCTGGTTTAGTTCTGGTCTAGACCTGGTTTAGTTCTGGTCTAGACCTGGTTTAGTCCACGTTTAGTCCTGGTCTAGTCTCTTAGCCAATCAGGACGCAGAACACAATGTTACATTATAAAAAAAAATAATTCAAAAAATAAATTAAAAATCCGCAAAACAGCGAGGCTGCGAACAGTGAACCGCGATAGAGCGAGGGACCACTGCATCACAAAAAACTGTAATCAGAAAGTATCACAATTGTCTGTGTGTTTTTTTTCTAAATTGTGCAGCCCACTTACACATTCAGTCTATGGTAAGCTGAACAGGGGCCCAAGACTGTGTCTCACCTGCTCCATCCCTGCACTGAGGCCCACGTGGCTGAGGTGGTTGGCGAGGAAGGAACGGGGGCAGTCGGACGAGTCCCGGGCGAACAGGAGCCAACAGAAGAGCGGCGTGTCCTCTCCCTTCTGTATGGCCCCATGCAGCTCCACAGCGCGGGCCAGCATAAGCAGCTTCAGGGCTTCCAGCAGCCCCAGCTCCTCCTCTCCACCCTGGAACCACTGCTCACAAAGCTGCTGCCGATCCCCCGGAGACGCACAGTCCACAGCTGCCTGCCACTATGACAAAATAAGTTCATCATCACTAAACTAGAACAAATATCAAAGTGTACATGCACAAACACATCTTTTATTTTTCTGGCTATTTTTTAACTCCGTGCAGTTCAATGCCTCAGCTAATCTTCAGGGTTGCAGGCAGTGGGCATTTTAATATGTATTGGCTTTTTCATATGGGTCATTGGGATCTTGGCCTAGAAAGTCTCAATTTTTTTTTTTTTTTTTAAACTTTTATTCATACAAAGCTGTTCAGTAGTTATTTAAAGGACACATTTACAATAGAATTTATTGTGTAATAAGTTAACTGTGTGGTAGGGAAATTGTGCCCATTTTTGCCCTTACACTGGTACATTGCAAATTCTCAAAGATTTTTAACTGCTTAATTCTAGTGTAGAGGTAGTTTATTTTGATAACTTGTCAAGAAATATTATCTTGCTGCATGGACAGATAATTTCAGTCATTTTCTGATAGATTTAAGTGTTTATATCTTAAATTTTGGACAAGTTTTTTTTTGCTGTGTATGAGTTAATATCAGATATCAGCAGATACAAAAGTCACAGAATCAATATTGATATCGGAACTGAAAAAGCTAGATCGGCACATCCCTAATGTAAATGTAGTGACTGATGCAAAGACCAATGGCAAACAGCTATACTCTACCCTTCCATGTGATGTGTACATAACATAGCTCTAATTGGCATCTTAAAGCAGTGTTTACAGGCATTAGGCTATAATGAGAGGAGTAGTGTAATTTAACTGATGCATGTGACTCTCATCTACCAAAGTCAAAACCACAAGGACAGGGCAAAATACTACCACAAGCATAGCACTTACTACATAAACTTACATTTTCTAGACTAAATGTATGGTTGAAATGATGATGCACTGAGAAACAAATACATAGCTTCTTTTTTTTATCTTTTTAAGTCACTGATAGATGAAGTCAGCAGATTTGTAACCTAATTTCCGACTGGTTTGTGGAGATATGATGTGGAGGGTAGGACATACAAGATACAGGATATACAAGATAACAGACTCTTTCACAAACTGGTATTTGTTTATATGGCAAAAGTACAGAACAGGACCTGCATGTGAGAACTAAATAGTAGTGATTGTGTTAAAAATGCACCAAATTTCCCAACTGCGCGTCATAGATTTCAGAATGGCAAATTATATCATTGTCAGGCTACAATGTCAAGAATGTCACGTCTTGAGGAAAAAAAAAATCTGAACTATTACCTCAGGTCTAAAGAATTGAGCTGAAAGATAAGAGACACAATCTAAATGTAGCTACACAGCTTTCCCAAACCTTCGTTTGAAACATTATTTTGTACTTTCCCATAAGCCACATACTATATGTTATGTTCAAAACAATTAGTGTGAAGCAGGAACTAGAATAACACCAAACAGAGGTCTATTTAAAACAGATTTACTGAATCCATAATGTCATCAGGCACAACCCCAACACAGCCGTGTGTGAGAGTAGTAAACACTAAGACTCCTGCTGCCAGTGGCACTGTCTGACCATAAACTGTGTTCTGAGGCCCCTTGCTGCTCAAGTTAAGGGGCTGTAACTGTTGCTTTGAGGCTGAGGGTCCAAATCCCTGGCCTATTACAATGTCAAGCAAAAAGGGGGAAAACACACCATAAGGGGTTGGCGAAGCTGTATTTAGGGCGCTGCCTCTCTTTAACATATGGAAGCAATCACATGGAAAGACTGTGGCTGAATATCAATACTCCCAGTGTCCATGGCTGGCATAAAAATAGGTCTGCGGTGTAGCCATTGCGCGTCTTTTAAATACTTCCTGACAGTGTGGAATAGGACTAGAACCCTACCTTCTTTTGCAGAAGCTCCATGTAGCTCTGCAGTTGTTGGGCAGCATCTCCAGTCCCATCCCCTCGCAGACACTCCCCTGGAAATATCCACTGACTTATCAACCCCTTCTCTTGCGCCTCCAGGTCCTTCGGCAGCTGTGAACACAAGTATGAACCACAGCCTCATGTACAGTAAAACTGTGTGGGTTCTGTATGTATATCCATTTACCACAGTGATGTTGTCTTCTTGCAGCCACTGGGGCATCTGGGTGGCGTGGCATAAGACCTGGTACAAAGTGGCTCGGAGGGCGCAGTAGTTGTCGCCTCTCACTCTCCTCAAGCTGCTGAACTTATGGGACATCTCTTTATAACCCTGTAAATGCCAGCACAGGTCACCCAACATCAATACCATCAATGCCACAGTCTTCTTTAGTAGCCAGTTCTACATTCCAGCAGTCACCTTTCTAATGAGTGCACTTTTGGCAGTGTTTCCTTTCCACTCCCTCTCACTATAGGACAAAATATCCACTGCTGGAGCCAGACTGCACCTTTCCTCCAGCTTTAAAACTGGAAAACAGAGGGCAAAGTAACTGTTTTTTCAGATCCAAATTAACCTTAAAAAACATAATGCACAGGGTGTATATTATATATACTCACAGGGTTCTGACAAAGATGGTACCCCTGCTTCAGTGGTCAGTTCAGCAGACAGTTCCTCCGCTCCTCTATACAAGTCCTCTTCACTGAGCAAAAAGAAAAAGTGTGAACTTAATTTAAGTGTATTGTCAAAGCCAGTTACAAATTGTTAAAAAAACAGTGTTAATATAACCACCCATTAAAGATTCTACTCCCAAAAGGAATCTAAAAAGGGAAAACTTTCTTCAATGCAAAACTAAAGTTAATATTTTGGGTCAACAATAATGTAATGAAAATTTAAGTAAAAACCTTTTCATTTACATAAATATACACCGTTCATGCAAAACAAAAGAGATCCATCAGGAGTTAGAACCTGTTCTCCCGGTCTTCCACAGCCTCTTTCTTTGTTCCTGTAGGGGTGTCCTTGGGTGAGGCGTCGTCCTTCTCAGGCTGCTGCTCTGTGCTGATGATCACTTCTTCAGCCACAGTCAGAGCTTCTGATGAGGCACCTTCTGCTTTCTCCATGGCTCCTTCTTGTTTTTCTTCAAAATCTTCACCTGGAACTGCTTCTGTAGCCTTTGCACTCGTCTCAGTATTTTCCTCTGTGGTCTCTGGACAAGTGTCCTTTAATAGGTTTTCTGGATCACACATTTCAACCTGTTGCGACCTATTTATATATATATATAAAAAAAAGTACATGAGTAAATGATCATTTGAGAATTTGATAAACAAGATTAACCTCGTATTTGCATCAATAAAGACAACTTACACAATTATACAACAGTGTCATCTAGTGGCAATGCAATGCAAAGTTGTGCTAATACAGAAACAGTACAAAAATTTAAGTGCGAGTGACTTTTTTTCGCTAAAAACGTGCGATGCCTGCATTATCTAACCGATTTTCTGGGCACAGAAGCACTGTGCGCTGCGCTTGAATTGCGTAACTAAATTTTAGCGTGAGAAATACCATGTGTGGCGTGTGAACACGTCGAATTGCGTGTGTCACACTCTCAAAGCATGAGACTTGAGAGCCCTGATGTATGTTGAACACATATGGCAGAATTGACAATAAAGCTGGCTTTGATCTTTTTGATCATTGACTCTATCTGCATTGCCAAGAAAAACATGTTCTAAAAGGACATCAAAACTGAACTCATTGCTAAGCAATACTGCACTTTGTAGTTGTGAGTGCAGCGCGCTGGCTCACTAGCCTTGAGCCTCAAAGTTCCTTCGGACGCGGCACATAGCAAAAAATAAAGTCTTAATTCCAAGGTTTGTCTTTTCTATCTTTACTAAAGTGAAAGTCATACAGTACAAAAACAACAAGAAATATAGCTGCAAGCAGCAATGTGGGGCCAAGCAGCGACCCAGCCTAATTCGATGAGATGCGTTGGATCAGTCTTCGCCCGAGGATCCCAGGGATACCAAGTTTCTGAAAATCGGACTTACGCTTTAAAAGTTACAAGCAGAAAAGTCCCTCAAATTTTGACCCGTTGGTGGCGCTAGAGGATTTGAGCTGAGGCCCTGTCATTTTTTGTGTGCAATCCTGGGACAGACTAGAATAAGTCTGAAAACTTTGAAAATAATCCTATGAAGGGATCCCGAGATATGAGCTCACTTCCTGTTTGGCGACTTTTAGGACACGTTTGATTGGCTGTCACGACAAATTGATAAGAGATATCAAAACATCGGGTAGGTTTCTGATGAGGTTCAGTCCAAAGATGCTATGTACCAAATTAGAGCAAAATTGGTCCAAAATTGAGTGAGGAGAAGCATTTTGAGTGTTTTTCATAAAATTCAAAATGGCGGACATTCTATTCCGGCTGACATGACGTCATGGGGTGCATTTGATTCGACTTGACCCAGGGATCCCAGGGATACCAATTTTTTGAAAATCTGACTAACGGTTTAAAAGTTACAAGCAGAAATGTCCCTCAAATTTTGACCTGTTGGTGGCGCTAGAGGGTTTGAGCTGGGGCCCTGTAATTTTTTGTGGGGAATCCTGGAACAGACTAGAATACATGTGAAAAGTTTGAAAATAATTCTATGAAGGGTTCCCGAGATATGAGCTCACTTCCTGTTTGGCAACTATTAAGATGCGTTTGATTGGCTATCACGACAAAACGATAAGAGATATCAAAAAACCGGGTACGTTTCTGATGAGCCTCCGTCCAAAGATGCTATGTACAAAATTAGAGCAAAATTGGTCCAAAATTGAGGGAGGAGAAGCATTTTGAGTGTTTTTCATAAAATTCAAAATGGCGGAAAATCTACCCTGACGGAAAATGACGTCATAGACTAGACGTCAGACTAGAATAAGTCTGAAAAGTTTGAAAATAATCCTATGAAGGGATCCCGAGATATGAGCTCACTTCCTGTTTGGCGACTTTTAGGATGCGTTTGATTGGCTCTCACGACAAAACGATAAGAGATATCAAAACTCCAGGCAAGTCTCTGATGAGGCTCAGTCCAAAGATGCTATGTACCAAATTAGAGCAAAATTGGTCCAAAATTGAGTGAGGAGAAGCATTTTATTGATTTCCACAAAATCCAAAATGGCGGACATTCTATTCCGGCGAACATGACGTCATGGGGTGCATTTGATTTGACTAGGCCCAAGGATCCCAGGGATACCAAGTTTTTGAAAATCTGACTTACGGTTCAAAAGTTACAAGCAGAAATGTCCCTCAAATTTTGACCTGTTGGTGGCGCTAGAGGGTTTGAGGTGGGGACCTGTAATTTTTTGTGGGGAATCCTGGGAAGGACACGAACATCTGTGAAAAGTTTGAAAATAATCCTATAAACGGTTCCCGAGATATGAGCTCACTTCCTGTTTGGCGACTTTTCGGACACGTTTGATTGGCTGTCACGTCAAAACGATAAGAGATATCAAAAAACCGGGTACGTCTCTGATGAGGCTCAGTCCAAAGATGCTATGGATCAAATTTGAGCAAAATTGCTCCAAAATTGAGGGAGGAGAAGCATTTAGAATTTTTTTCATAAAATTCAAAATGGCGGAAAATCTTACCCGCCGAAAATTACGTCACAGAATGCGTTGGATTCGTCTTGCCCCAAGGAGTCCAGGGAGGCCAAGTTTTAGAAAATCGGACGTACGGTTTAAAACTTACAAGCCGAAATGTACCTGCAACTTTGACCTGCTGGTGGCGCTAGAGGGTTGGGGGTGGGGACGTAAAATTTGTTGAAGGGCATCATGAGACTGTCTACAATGTGGGTGCACACCATTTGTTGTGGAAATTACAAGTTAAGTTGTAGAAACAGAAGAATGTTATTGATTTTCACAAAATCCAAGATGGCGGACATTCTATTCCGGCAGACATGACGTCATAGGATGCGTTGGATCAGTCTTCGCACAAGGATCCCAGGGATACCAAATTTTTGAAAATCGGACTTACGGTTCAAAAGTTACAAGCAGAAATGTCCCTCAAATTTTGACCTGTTGGTGGCGCTAGAGGGTTTGAGGTGGGGACCTGTAATTTTTTGTGGGGAATCCTGAGAAGGACACGAACATCTGTGAAAAGTTTGAAAATAATCCTATAAACGGTTCCCGAGATATGAGCTCACTTCCTATTTGGCGACTTTTCGGACACGTTTGATTGGCTGTCACGTCAAAACGATAAGAGATATCAAAAAAACGGGTACGTCCCTGATGAGGCTCAGTCCAAAGATGCTATGGACCAAATTTGAGCAAAATTGGTCCAAAATTGAGGGAGGAGAAGCATTTTGAGTGTTTTTCATAAAATTCAAAATGGCGGAAAATCTACCCTGACGGAAAATGACGTCACAGGGTGCGTTGGATTCGGCTTGGCCCAAGGAGTCCAGGGAGGCCAAGTTTTTGAAAATTGGACATACGGTTCAAAAGTTACACGCAGAAATGTACCTGAAAATTCCTGCAACTTTGAGCTGCTGGTGGCGCTAGAGGGTTGGGGGTGGGGGCCTATAAATTGCTGTGGGTAATGAGGAGACTGGCTGGAATGTGCATGCCAAATTTCACAACTTTTTACCAGACGGTTCTAGGGGTTGCCATAGACTCCCTATGGCGGAAGAATATTGTTTAATAATAATAATAGGAATCAATAGAAACACTATAGGTGCCTTGCAGCTACCGCTGCCTGGCCCCAATTTCTAGAACTTGTAGCTTCCCTACGCGACGTCCCTACGTGTCATTCCTACTTGACGTCCTACATGTCGCTACGTTGACGGTCAAAAGACTGTAGCTTCTGTAGCTTGAGGCTTCCTCTCTGAGCCTCGCTATCTATCCTACACCTTAAAGGGACAGTGTGTAAGATTTTTACCTGTTAATTACTGAAATTGAAGATACCCATTCAAAAATACATTGTTTTCCAAGCCTTTTCACTTCCATCATGAAATCAAAGTATTCTTTTGGACTTAGATATAGTCACATAAAAGGGGGATCTTCCCCATATAGAGGCAGCCATTTTGAATACGAGAGCCGCAGAAGGACATTTGGGCTCATCCTTCGCCTCGGCTCCTGCTAACAGCTGCTCATCCGCGCTGCATATGGGAGTGAAGGAGAGAAGGAGAGAAGGGGAAGGGGAGGGGGGAAGGGGGGAGCCTCGTGTAAAGAAGCATGCTGCTGTATCACACATCGTAATGGATATAACACGTATTTTGGACTAAATTGTTTTACTGGATTTTATTCGCTGGATCCTTATGGACAGATTGAGACCAAGTTTATGATGAAATACAGAGTTTGACCTGTGCAGAGCCTTCAAAGGTAAGCTAAGTAAGCTAAGTTTTGTGCTTTTCTGTATAAAAGCCCCATGTGCTCGGGGAGTGATTGTTTTGCAGGGAAATGAATTGCATAGTCAAAAAGAGGAGACTGTAAGGTTTCATTTGATGTGTAGATTGTCATGAATCATGATCGGGATTGTGTGTTTTCATGCGAAAAGAAAAAAAAAAAAGTGAACGGGGGACCGCGTTTTATGTATACAGCGGTGCGCGGTTCGTGCACGGGCACGCGCGATGTCGGTGCTACGTCGCGCCCGGGTGACCCTCGAGGTCTGCCATAGCCAAAAGAGGAAGTGGAATAGCTAGTAACCACCTATGCGCCACGAATCCTACACACTGTCCCTTTAAGTTAGCTGAAATTAAATCAACGATTAAAGATCAAATAACAAGATCAAAGTAAAACATATCTAACAAACATAAAAATGGCTCTAACAGTGGTTGAAAGTTGTAAAATGTTTGCTTCTTTAATAAAAGAAAAAAAAAAAAACATGTCCACAGTGTAGTCATTAAAATGCTCACTGACCTTTGGCTCTCCTGTGCTGCAGCTGTAATGTTTGGGACAGGGCAGGACTCCCCCTCCACACCTCGGTGGTCAGACCCAGTGTGCAGCAAACCCACAGAACTCTCTGGAACATGGCTTTGTGTCTCCTCACCACTGACTTCCACACTAACAGGACAGCTTCTGCTTTCAGGGTCATCTTTGTCAACACTGAATAAACAAATCATAAGTGAAACAAGGTTCATTTCAGCCTAATAATTAACTAGAATTAAAAGATTGGCTGCATTACTAACAGTATGTAGCTTGGATATGCAGCTTTACAGCTTAACAATTCAAGTTGTAACGTATAAAATTATGACAAAAGCTTGTTATACTGTCTGTTATAACAGGACTAAGCATGCTAATCCCATTGTACTGTCATGTGACCTACCTGCATGAAGCCTCTGTATTAACAACCTCATCATCAATCTCAGAGATTGGGAACACCTGTGGTGCAGCAGGTTCAGTGTTGAGGTGCTCTACTTCCTCCTTCAGCACAGTTTCTGCACATTTGCCAAGGGAAACAGTACACTCTTTGTTGTTGTTATTGATGGTGTCCATGATGGTGTGCTCTTGTTTAAGTTTAATCTCTGTGAGAGACGGGATTTCAGTGCAGTCTGCTGCTGCTGTTCCATTCAAGCATTTCTCCTCCACTCGCTGCTCTTCTTCTGCTGAAGTGGTTTTTGAAACATTCCAGCCAGCGTGAGCGCGGCCCATCTGTGGAGGGGTTAAAGTGCTGTGTTCAGCCCCCTCTGGGTCAGCTGTCTTAGCCTGCGTGTCTGCTTCAGGTGCACCTGCGGGGTTCACTATGTGTTGGGGGGATTTGTTGGAAGATGTATCTGTTTGGAGGCTACTTTTCTGCAATGTCCCATTCTCCTGCGTACTGAACGCCTCTGTCTCAGCATCCTTATTAAGTTGTCCTTTGCTGTATAACATGTAAGAGAATTAAGGCAAATGAGAAACAGACCCACTTATACTGTAGCGCTACAGTGTCTGAGGTCTGGAGATGTCTAATGATAGTAGCAGTCTAGACTGCTGCTTGTGCTTACCTTATATCCTCCACCAGTCCTGGCCCACAAGTGCCCCCCACAGACAGAGCACCGGGGGTTTCAGCCGGGGGCACAGCTGCCTTGGCGTCATTCGGCAGAAGACTAGTTTCCTCTGCACTGTCGCAGGGCCCTTTGCTTTGGCAGCAGCAGCAGTTCCCCATGTGCCCCTGCTTCCTCTGTTTGGGAGGTCCACGCGCAGGTGAAGGGTGACCCAAATGATATTTTCAGGAGTCCATTGTCCAGAAGATGGGGCTAAGATCAAGATCTATAGCCCCAAAGATTACCTGTCATATTCATACCTATGAGCAGAAAAGGCAAACATGTCAGTCGCTCGGTCTTGATTGAAGCAAGCCATCTATTAAGTCTGAGTAATGCAGTTAGTTTATCAAGGGTGGACTTTGACACTGCATTGTTAAAGCAAAGCTGTCCATCTCCTATACGTGCTACCACTTATTGAAGATGGACATGTTTGCAGAAATATATTTTATATGTGGCAGGGAGTTATGACAACATTGGTGGATGGATCGATATCGTGTGTATCTACCCCAAAGCGTCATCTGTCATCATATGCAAAGCCCATCAGTGCACAACATCAGAAGCTGTCAAGACTAGGAAGTAACGCTAATGACACGCTAGAGTCCAAACAGCAAATGAAAACTGCTACCACAAAATGTTTACATTTACCTGGGTTAGGGAGAATGGTGCGAACCCTCACGGCTTGAACCTTGTAGCTCTTTTCTCTTTCACTTTTGGATAGCTGCAGAACAGGCTCAAATTAGCTTTACGGCTAGCTCCGATAAACTTAATAAACAAAGATCCGCTACCGAGAGGATACCGCGGCTCATTGGCACCACGGTTACAACAGCGGTGTTATGAGTAATCATCAGCCTAAGACCTCAGTGACTGGCAATGTATAAAAAACAGATCTGGGCATGTTTTTGTGCGGAACATCTGTTGGCACAAACCCCTAGCATCGCCGGAGCAGCAGGGTCACGGCTCGGTCCAGCGCATGACGTCATACACATGTGCGCCACGAGCTCTGTCGCGTTCAAGCGCACAACGGTTAATCTCAGCTTCAAAATAAAGTCCCAATATAATACTGCTTACACTTTTTTGTTTATACAGTAAATTTAAAAAAAAAAAGTGTTACAATAAATTATACATGGAAAAACTACAATATAAATGCCTTTTATGTTTACATGCACTGATGCACACTAAAAATCTACTCATGATCTGATTTCTGGAGTAAATCTGGTGAGTGATCTGATTTCTTTTTAATGGTATCAAATTATTCTATGATTATTGTATATATTCATTGAATATTGAATAGTAAAAAATTGCAAATACATAAGAGTATGGTAAATATTTGTTGTGTTTAATTTAAAGCAGCAACATCTTCCATTTTAATTATATACATAACCTCTAATGTTTGCAGTTCATCATTATGAAAAATTCCTTTCATTGCCTTTATTTGCAAGACTCAATGTAGGCAGTGAGTTCCGGAGGGAGTGCCAGTTCTGTCACAATTTGTGTACATCGCTGAAGCAACACTGCAAGTTTATTCTCAGAGTCTAAAGTATCAGAGACGCTTGGACACCGGTGTCGCTCTGGTGAGAAGTCCGATTGCATCTTTTCCCCTCCCTTGCAGCAGTCCGTCTCCTTGCACTGCTCTCCACAGCAGCCCCCTCCAGCCGGCATTGTTCCCAGATCCTCCATGGCCTCAGAGATGTCACTCACACTGGGTGGAGGGTTTTCTAATGTCCTTTTGATATCCTCCAGGATTGATTCTTCATGTTGTGTCACTTGACGCAGGAGCTCGGACACAGTTTGTTTGGCAGGGTTTTCTGGATCCTGGCTCTCAAACCAGCACCATAACGCACTGGTGCGATGAGACACAAAGAGACAGCAGTGTCAAATACAATGGCAAAGAAGCCACTGGGACAAGCTGCAACTGAACAGAAACAGTGGCTCCAACAACACAAGCCTTGTGATAACTCTTTACATCATTGGATTTGAATAGTATCCAACAGTTGGATTGAGATAATTCTAAAATGAATGATCCATTTGAAATAAAAGTCTTACGTGACAATTCCTTTGAGTCGACCCACAACAACAGTCTGAGCTGCTCCTTCCCTGAAGCCCAGGTTAAAGCCAGGCTGAAGAGAGGCTTCTTCTCCTGCATCAACTCCATCCACATAGCCATCCTGCACAGGGCCAGCCAAACACACCCACAAACACACACACCATCACAAATACTGTGGGATCAAATCAATACACAGTATCAGTAGCACACATCTGGCCAAGCAAACTAGGAGAAATACAGAAACTATAGAGAATGCAACTGCGTTAATGAATGTATTATTGGGAAAAGGATAGCATGTTCCCAACTGAAGTGTGAAGTTAAGCAGAAGTATCACATGTTACACAAAGCTTGGTTTGGGGAGGAGGCACTGTGGTCTCCAGTAGAAGCACGTTAGCCATTACTACTAGTCATCAATAGCATTCAACAGTTTTTAAAATCTACTGACTGAGACAAAAGACATCAGAAACTTAACACTGAAGTTATCCACTTCTTTATTACTAGGTCATTACTTTAAAAGCACACTTAAGTATCAACTGTCTCTGGTCACAAGTTTAACTTTAAAGCACAGTAGCACAGATATGACTGGGTTGGCCTTACTCGGACTCTCCTCTTCATGTTGGAGGACCACTCTTTGCTCTGTAAGTTCAGCTCGTCTGCGTTCTCGTCAAAAACATCTTCCCCGCTAACAGAAATAGATTTAAGCCAGGACATCGTGCTTTCAAGTGGCAATGCTTTCAAGACACTGTTATAGCGGTGATGAAAAGTGTTTACAGTAAGCTCAGCTCACTACCGCCATCCACGAGCAACGCAAACGTCTGCGTCATCATTCTGCGACACTTTAAGTAACTTTAAAACAAAAGTCAACATTTTAACGGATTAACCCCTTTACATATTGACAAACAAAATACAAAGCATACATTCGCGCCCAGAGAAGCATATCTGTGTGCTCTCAAATAAAATGGCTTTATTTTTCAATAAAATGTAATGTTGTGCTCAAGTGGACCGGCAGATGGAGCCAACGTGTCATTGATAAACGTCCGTGCTTCACGTCATACAGCACTACCACACATCACGCACTTCACACAAACTGTGCGAACAAAACGCCTTCAAGATTCACTTAATACTTGTAATACTTGTACAGATTACGATTAGGTTGTTGAATGTACTGTTGCAATATGAAGCAGTGAAAAGCACATGGGCTAAGCAAATTATCATCAGACCCAATCTACAGGCAAGAAAAATGTGGTAAGTCCTTTCAGTTTCATGTAATAAAACGATGCAAATTGCCGTGATAAAAAATGTCCCACTCCTCTTAAAACTAATTGATAATTTAATTCGCCCAACAGATAATTAAAACCATATCCAATGGTATAGGCTAAACCTAAAACTCTTTTTGAAAGAGTTACGCATGACAAAAGTAGAAAGTTCTTGTATTAATGCTTTGAATATTCTATTGTCATAGGATTGGCTTAGGTCTTTATAAAAGAGATACAATATTTGAACCTGAATGCATGAGGCCCAGGCATGCTGAGTGTCACCTGATTTGTTCAGTGTGAAAAAGAATCAACAGTGTGTTGTGTTCATTTAGCTGGACGCACCGGGGCTGGTCAGATCACTGTCCTCAGCATCCACAGATTCTGTTTTAGTTTTCAAACCAGAAAATGTCATCCATCATAACAAACACATTATTCACTCATCAATAATACATGGCATCTCCCCTTTTCTCACTGCTGAAACACAAGCTTTGTTTTATTTGTAGATTTCTCATTGCTCATGCCTTTATGAAAACATAGGAGAGACAAGGTGACGGCCAAATGCACTGAGTCTCCTCAGTGGAATGCATTTGCAGCTGCTGGACAGTGGCCTTGAGAACCGTGCCAGGCCACAGTGGACGTGTAGCTCAGAGCCACCCCTTCAGTCCCTTTGCTGCAAGAGTCAAAACAAGCATCAAGCAGCACAATCACCTGACACATTTCCATCCAATTTCCACCGCAGAATGTGTTCATTTTCAGCCTAATGGCATGTCATTTTGCTGGAGCCTTTGGTCAAGAATTAATCCTGGAATCAAAACAGATTTTCCGGGGAGCAATCTTCCATCAAGTATTGATTTTTGTACACTCACAGAGCCTGTAGTCCCTAATTTAACCTGACAGCCAGCAGCACAATGGACTGGGAGCACCTTGGCATCTCAGAGGGAGCTGTGTGCTCCTTCAGCCTCTCAGTGAAGTGAGAGGGAGGCTGGGAGGGGTGAAAAAGGACTCCCACATGTATAAAACAAAGAGCATTGCTTACAGAAAACACCCCGATAAATCTTCTCGTCTCTATTTTACCTCTAATTATGTTTTCCAGTGTAGTGCAGCCTGGGCAGGTACAAGGCTGAGAGGGAAGAGGCGAAAGTGTCCGAGCCATCAGCTATCATTATGGGCCTGTTGACATCTCCCTGTCTTTGAGTGATTCTCATCTGTGATTTCCCCCTGGCCATTTTCCACAGATGCACAAAGAGGGTCTCAACAGGACCTCCACAAAAACGAGCCAAAGTGTCTGCGCAGGCCCTCACTAATAAGAAAGCAAAGACGTGTCCGCCCCTGTCACTACGCACCGTGCCTTCAGATATACAATCATTGTCTGTGAGCGGGCAGTAAGTACACTAAAGCATACGGGAGGTGAGCAGGTGGAGAGGATGATGGAGGCCAGGCCTGGTTATTTTCCTGCAGCTCTTAAAGCAGCGCTGACCCGTGTGCATGAGAGTTGCACTCTGCCAAAGGGGTTCACAGACCAACTACCAAACACAGGCAAACTGCTGCTTTTAACTCTCAATTACAACTCACACAACACTTGGGCCAAAGTCAGAGGAAATGTGACATTTTCATAACTTTTACCTTTAAGACCACAAAACTTCAAACTCCAACTACTGTGATGTAATGACCTCCAGGTGAGGTCATGGTTTGAAAGCCCACAGGCCTCTCATCAGACGCTCATGTTTGAACATGACTTTCATAAATGATGATTGTGTATGATCACAGAAAACCAGGTCACAGTCTGTGCAGGAGCTGCTAAAGTGTGTGAACAATATCAAATCAAAGTGAATAATGTGCAAATTAATAGTTTTCACAAATAAATGTGGACAAAATTAATATTATTTTGATTCAGTACTTAATTGCTAATATGTTCATGTAGTACGTTATAAACATATTCACTATAGCAAGCATATAGTGAGCATATTGTAATGTTGAATTCTTAATCCACTGCAGTGGATGGCAAGCAAAGTTTTATTATCCACTCAGATGCAGAAAATGGCAATAAAATATTGAATTTCCTAATTTAGTTTAATAAATTAAAACTGAAAACTAAAATACTGAAACAAAATAAAACAAGGATTATAATAAAGCCCATAATAGTTTTTTACATATAATTTGCCGAGAGCTTTTGTATAATCTAATGATTCTACTATCATAGATAATACATATGACATACTGTTCCCTCTTTCCTCCTGTCTCCAGGGCAGCTACTGCAGAGAAATGGTGTGATTTCACCTGAGTGTGTGTGATTCCTGTACAGAGCCATCAGGGCCTTTAAAGACACCACAAGTGTGTGGTTAAATGGACTATAGGCCGATGTGATGTGCAGCCCGGGCCCGACAGGTGTCTCCATATAAGCACTATTAACTCCTCTACCTGCGAACGCCTCACCGTGCGTCTGTGTCACTGCTAATAACGCCCCCAAATACAAGGAAACGCGGGGAAAGAGCCGTGAAAGCATGCGGGGGGATCATATGCATGGACGCTCTGGATCGCATGTGAGGATTGGTAATTGCACCCCTGGAGGCATCTGGCTCAAAGTGGTGGATGCCCGGCCCGCTCCTGCTCCACTCTCTATTTCCCAACATCTCAACCTTCAGTGGAGAGCGAGAACAAGCAGAAGAGAGAGAGAGGGAGGAGGAGATGTACCGACAGTTCATTTACCCGGAACATGAGCGCGCCGCGTACCAGCCCAAAGATAAGCAAAGTGAACGCTTCATGCCTGATGGAAGACAAAGGCAGCAATTTAAAAGCATCTGCATCCAACGCTGCCCCCTCCTGTACCCCTCCCTCCTCTCCCCGTGTCCGGACTGATATTGAAACATAATCCATTGGGAGTGCAGACATGTCAGGAGAATTCTATGGAGCCTCCCTCTTCTCATTCGGGACAATTCATTCAGGACAATTTCAGGTGCACGATGTTTTATTTCAACAAGGCAGACAGTCGGCTCACGGTTTCACTTTGGTGCTGTTTAGAAAAAATAAGACACATCTACTGACATAAAAGAAAAGGGAATAAGAGACTACACTTTTATTTGCTGCTTTATAGCCCCTCCTGAAGACACTTATGTCAGTGCACTTCTTGACACAAACTATCAGGACAAAACTTTTTCCACTTTTAAGTCTCCGGAAAGAATACAGCTGCCGAGCAATTTAGATGTTGTTAGTAATGTGAGAGCCTCTCATAATTCAATGGCCCAACATTAAATAATTAAACTTAAATTAAAAAAGACTTTATAAACCAGACATTATGTGATGAGGGTTTATTAGTGTGATTTCTTTCTGAACAATGATTAAACACTTTGTCCTCTCACACAGGATCAAGTGACAAAAATAATCATAGTTCTTTCGCTCATATTGATTCATTACAATTTTAGATTCAGATTTAGATTTTGTGTTATTAAATTATTAACAAATAATGAATGGCTTTCAATAGTTCCTGAACATCATCAAGGCAAACAAAACGTAATAAGGAATTGCCATTTAAAACTAAAATTGTAAAAATTCTTCCTCTGAAGTCCGAACTCCAAACCACATGCTTTTACTGGCTGCAGAGCTGTCCATTAAAAAGACCCACGCTGCTCACTGACAACTAAAATTTGAGTAATTGCACAGCTCTACTTTCACAACAAAGGGAGTCTCAGTAGAACTTGTACTGTGCAAAAATGTAACGTTTTAACATATTCAAACCCTGTATTGCTTTCCTATTAATGTGAAAGAAATTTACAATACAATGTGTGACAGTTTTAAAATGTATTTGTAATAGTTTTTGTACACAACTTACCATGTTTTTTTTTTTTTTTTTTCAAGAATACTCCAAAATCTTCCTGCTCCTCCACTGAAGCTTCTGACGAACAGCTACGTAAGCTACATAAGGACAATACATGAACTTCACTTCAGTTGTAAGTAGCCCACAAGCACAAATGATCACATCTGCACTTCTAAAACATGTATACAGTATTTAAACCTGAAATTTCACACTATTCAAAACTTTATTTGATTTCACAGACTTAACTTTTTCCTGATTCTCGAAGCTGGACACATTTATCACAACGGCTCTCAGCTTTTCTCTCATTGCGTTCCACCCTTACTGTTTGGAGTATCGCACTGAAAAGTCAAAGTCAAAGTAAACTTCCATCTGGCGTACTTTACAAACACTTTGTCACAACACATATGGGTCAGGATATGCGTCGGCACAATTATCCGTTAATGGCCAAAGTGCCGAAAACAAAAGAATACAGAATAAGTTTGCGAGACAACCGCAGTCAAGCTCACAGCGAAGGCAGGGCGGAGGGAGGGAGAGATAGAGCTGAAAGGAAAGACGAGAAAGCATCTTCCAACATCAGTTTTCAGTCTAATGTTAATAATTTATGTGGCTCTTGCTTTTTATTATTATTATTTATTTATTTACCACTTTCTTGTGCAGCATCGTTCGCCGGGTTTCAAAAGGCATCACGGACAGGCATGGCATTTCTCCAAAGTTTTGAGCGCACTTTCAAAAGGCTTTCTGCGCGTTTATTTATATATTTGGCCCTCCTTTACACTTGTCTTGTTGTTATTTGGCGAACGCAAACGCATGAAGCTTTGATGAGAAGCAAAGTTGACATGCATTCTTCTACCCTGACCCCGAGGAAATCTAAATAAATAGTTAAATATTGCATAGAGCCACTGGAGGCCTATTCTCACACGCGCCTCTCATTAAATCTATCCAAGTGTCAATTAAAGTCATTCATGTGCCCACCAGCAGGGGTCAGAGGTGTGGGAGAGCGCCTGTACTGGGGGGCGGGAGGTGCACTTGACCATGACCCCGAAGTCAGCTTTCATTGGACAGTTTGAATAGCGCTGTTGACGTGTGTTATTGGCAGAGATGAAAAGAGAAGTCAGCCATGTTTGAAAAGATTTCTATGTTCCTGAAACCTTTGAACTCTCCAGTAGCACGTACCTGTTTTTGCTCACAACACTTTTTATTGAAACCAAAATAAGAACTAACTGAACCCACTTTGAACAGTCGGCTTTGGCAAAGTTCATCTACAGTGCTATTTACATTACATATATTTTAATAGTGTCCTTTAGAAGAGAGCGGAGGTCTGTCTCAATACAAATTCCACATCTTTAAATTTGGCAAATATTTAACGCATTGTAAACAACTGATAAACTGCACGGATATGGGTGCTTTGACACTGTATTGTGAGTGCATCGTCTCAAATGAAAAGGAATGAGGTCATACCAAAATGCGTGACACTCTTAGCAGTGCAAATTACTGTGGCCTTTAAGCCTTCAAATGTGACACCCAAATGTCTAAATAGATTTGGCTTATTTTCAATTTTATAATTATACAAATAGCAATAATATACAGCACATACAAATTCCACTGTTCTGTGATCTCCAAAATGTTTGTCAGTAGTTAATAGTTGTACTGCTTATTGCTTTTTAGCCTTGTATGACTTTTGTATTTGTAGTAAATAATTTTAACTTATACAAACTCAACTAAAAAATATGAAATAGTATTAAAATCAACTAAAATGTTGAAAATGCTCTTCTCTGTTCTCTATGTTAGGGGAGTCTTTAGAGTTACCACATACCAATTATATATTTTTTCCCAGTATTTTTTATTTTATTTTTTTTACCTGTTGTGTAATGACTCAAACAGGACTCATGTCAAACAATTGTTTATTACTAATTATGGTACAAATCAATGTGACAGACTTGAAGCATTTGTTTTTAGAAATACACAAAGTGCCGCGTAACTGACCAAACAGATATTGCTCTATAGATTACAGTTTCAGTCCGTAGAAAAATGAAAACGAACCTCTGTGGGCTTCTTCAGCTTTGGTTTCGAGTAGTTTGGATTTATTGGAAATATTCTTTTTTTGTTTGTTTGTTTTTTTTTTTGTTTTTTTTTTACAAAACAACAAATGGTCCTAATATTTTTACATCACTGAAATGTCCTCGACGTATGCAAGGTAGGTCTGTGTAAACTCGGAGTGAAGATCTCAGCAGAGGATAACCACACGTAATAAATAAATAAATAAATAAATAAGCACAAAATATACAAAACAATACAGGTCGTGTTAAATAAATTAAACAGATGTGAACACTGACAATGAGCGCAACTACCGAGCTGCTGTTACCGTTACCATGGCGTCAGATGACTCTCACAAGAACAGTACTGAGGTAAGCCTTGGATCAACTAACTGTACATAACATTACCATTCTTTTCATTCTCTTTTTTCCCTTCTCAGATTTTAAAGATTGTCAACATCGTGAGTCTAGGTCTCTGTACAATGTGCATAACTATAGAGCTTTGGTCCAGCGTTGACGAGTCGAGTGAAGGCAAAAACACATTTTGTGTTGTTTTTATCTAAGTGTGTTTTTGGTTTTGCAGCTTTAGAGTGAAGCCTCAGAACTGACCCTTGTACAAACAGTGGGGAAAAAAAGGCTCAAATTCAAATAATAAAATTGTAAACTTTTTGATTTTTTTTTTTTTTTTTTAAACATCTAACTCAGTGTGTGTTCATACCAGAATACAGATAAACAATGTGACAGGAAAGATGGATATTGTAGCGAGCGACACAATTTTGAATAAACTGCATCAAATTTCACCTCACTTCAAATTAATTTCACTCTGTTCTGACATGTGACACTTATTCTCAATATATTTTTGTCATGTCTGTAAGAGACGGGCAGTTTGATGGAATATTTTGGTGAATCAAGGACAATGTAATATGGTGTCGCAAGTGTTACGAAACAAAAAATAATCGTGTACAGTTTTTAAAATATGTAAATTTTGGACAATTTAAAAACATTTAAACATCTGAAAAGAAAGTGGTCAGTGCCATCAAGCAGTAATTAAAAATAATCGTTTTCAGTGGCAGTTGTACAGTTTTTTGGCTACCTTATGATGTATTTTTGTGGGTTTCTTCAATAGAAACATTTGTCGCGCAACAAAAGTTTCTTAGTTGACCCAGAAAGTGAAAGATGTCTGAAAAATCTCAAATAAACCTATACAAAAAGACAAAACTGTAAAATATTTGCCAGTCTTTGAGCAGTGAATGTGTTCTTTGGCTATCAAGCTTTGGCAACAGAATGACACAGTAGCTCAGATCCAAACTGCAGGAGGCTTGACAGACACTCTTCCTCCTCTTCTTCCACCAATCTCATCCTATTATCCACAAATACCTGTAGAAATGTAACTCAAACATGCCCGCAGATGAAACCAAAAGTCAAACAACAATATTATGCAATTGTTCAACAGCAAAGGTATTCTCGTCCAAAAGTAGTTCATTGGTGTGACAGATTTTTCATTTTTTTCTCAATATTTACATACAAACAATGAAGAAAAAAGTAAGCAAGACAAAGATAAAATGTATATTCAACCTCACACATATATCTTAGAGTTTGCCAGTACAAATGTAAAAATTTAGAGCACATTTACATTACAAAATTATTCTTAGATGCAACAGACTTTGGTAAATAGTGTTTTGATTTGGTATGATCTCTTTACTAAATCCCTTCTGGTGGGAACCAAAATTTGGGCAATAGTCTGGTCCAGACAACAGCACAGGTGGATTTGTACATATTCTCACATAGTAATCTCTTTTTTGGTTTCGCCAAGGTCATTTACATAACTGTGGTAATCACACTGACAACATTAAGTTTTTCTTTGACAGTCCTTCAGAAAGAGTCCATCCCATGGTGTGTTGTGGCCGTTCACTTTGGGAGATCCTCTAGTGAATCGGTGAGTGTGTCCATGGGCGCGGCCGGACCCAGCTCGGGCTGTTTTAAGCGCTTTATTGTGTTTTTTAAAGCTTGCCTCTTGTTGCAAAACCACACTCGCACCACCTCACGGTCATAGTTCAGTTTCTCTGCGATCTCGGTCATTTCCTGACCGGATGGGTGTGTGTTCTTCTCAAAGTGGCTGTTGAGGATCTCCAGAGCCTGTGGGGTGAATGAGGTCCTCCGCTTGCGTTTTTTGGATGGTTCGCTGCCGATAAACTCTGTCAGGTTCTGCATCCCGGAGCGGTGGCGCGCTTCGGCCTCCGCCATCCAGCGCTCCAGAACGGGCTTTATCTTCTGGGCGCTTTTAGGGGTGATGTCCAACTTCTCAAACCTGGCAGGATATAAAAGGCCAGGGTTCAGTTTGCCAGTCAGACTGTTACCTATAGTGTTCTCTTGGGCTTCCTGTGGTAGGAAAAAGTGGCTTCTCAGGATGGTGTGTCTGGGGAGAGTTAAGAAAAAAAGAATCTTACTTAGGAGCCCTGACAGAACCCAACATGGGATAAGCTCTGGAGTTTGAAGCCTCCTCCACCACAATGCTGCTGGGACCGAGACCTGAGCCAACACAAGCCCCTTTTGTTCAGACTGAAAAATTGAAGCATTGAATTTTCCTGGACACAGTACACTAAATAATGATCTGACCTCTTTATACTATGGAATCAAAACAGTCAGTATCATGATGTAATATACATTTGTCAACAACTGTAAACTTTCAAAGTTCTAGAGGCCTGACTTTGCGCAAATGTGTGTTTTTCTTTACATGTCTTCTACAATGATATGAGAAGTGGCTTTTGCAACATGGACTAATACAGAATAAGTTAAAATAACGAATAAGCCAATTGTATCATTTTAAGCTTTATTGGGTATTTGTAAAGTAAGCATAAAAGGAACTTTTGTTGGTTCTTTGCACCTGGAAGAAAGAACAGGCTGTCTCGATCCCAAACTGGCAATAATGGAGGAGAAAGCAACAACTATTTTCAAATAATCAGAAACAAAAGAAATAGTCCTAATTCATTTCTTACAGGTAAAAAACCCCACAAAATCTCTAATGCACGCAGTTAAATATGGCACCATAATTTATTAACCAAAAGCACCTGCATTATTCATCAAAATGTACATTTAATACATTTTTCAAACTTTCTTCCCTCTTCTAACAACCGCTCATTTTATAATTAATAAGAATACATTTACGCACTTATAATTCTGGCATTTTAGCAGCTCGCTCTGTCAAAGAAAGGACCCACAGCTCAGTGACGTCTGGTGCACACACACACACTCCATTTCTGCAGCTTTCTAATATTTTAGTATTATTTTAATGTTCAAAGAAAAAAAAAAAAAAACCAAAATAAATCATTTTCCGGTCCAAGTGTGACGTGCAAAGATGCTTTTAGTGGCCTGGCAGCGCTGATGGAGGGACAGAGAGAGCTTGGAGGAGTCTTAAGTCTCGGTGGAGCAAACAACGTGCACCAGACATTTTTAATGGTGTGAGATGCCCATGCAGGCCGTCCTACACCTCGCCTGTGCATTCTACCCTGTCGACAGGCGCCATTATTTATAACCCCATCCCGCATCTAAACAGTGGGGAGTACAGCGGGGAATACATTAGTAAATATGAAGAGTCACCAGAGACGAGACATTTCATGGATCAACAAGAGCGCGGATGCTAAAATGAGAGGAGGCTGAGTACTAGCACTAGCCTGCATCTCCCGCCTGCTCTGCCCCAGAAGCACCTCCAGCATGGGGCTCTAAGTACCTCAGGAGGAGCCTGTTTACGTGGACTCCATTTTAGGCTTGCACGCTTCTCCAGGCCCGTTATAACCCAGAGACCATTCGCATGCACACAAGTTATGCTCTTAAAAAGTCATTCAAAGTAATCTAGTTTGACATGCATGTAGGGTCATACAGGTCGACCAATATCCAGAAACAGGACTGTAGTTGACACTTGAAGACACAGATAATTTTATAGTAAGTTTTCAAAATTTGTAGTCATTTCATGTAATTTGATTTGATGGAAATTATCAAAATACATCTTGAATATCAGTGAATCAGCTGCTCTTGATTGCAAAATGGCTACACACATAACAAAACATATGGATTGGCCTCTACTCTACTCTAAACAATAAGTTAAATTTAGCAAATACTCAAAGAAAAAGAATGAAACTTGTGTGTACCTTTTAGTGGCTAATTTTGGGACCATATCAGAGTATGAAAGCAGCTGTGATAAACCTCTGCACTTTCCTATTTTGGAACCGTTTCTCCATGACATCCAGCACAGTGAAAACATTTTAAAAGCAAATCCTCACATAGTGCTTGTGTGGATAGGGATGGAGGATCACTGGAGGGTCAGTGGTCAGAAGTGTGTTTTTAATAGTTTGTAGACGTCAGTGGTCAATGCCAAACACACATGTCAAGGATGTGAAGTGTGCCACAGTAATGGATTTGGGTTTACCAACACAAAAATCATTCAATTTTATCAAATATCATGTGTGATTTCAGAGGAGAGAGAACATTTAAAATGAGGCCAAACGTGTCAACATTATCTATAGTGAAAACTGTTTCCCTTTGGAGTTTTGACAAATCCACATTGATTGAAGCAATGTTAAATTGATTGAAGCAATGTTAAAACGATGACCATTATGGATCAGTGTTGATTTTTTTTTTGCAATGACTAATAAACTTTAATAATTTTCTGAGTGATATTAAATTTAGACAGTACAGTATGTGCAGTCACACTTTATGTAGTGCCCTTTTCACAGTAAAATCTTCAAATAAAAAAAATCAACTATTAAATAAAGTATGTACTTTAGACAGATGGTAAGCCCAGATATCGGCCCTGCTGGAATTTAAGTGCAGATGCGCGAAAAGTGTAAATAACTAAAACCAAAACCAAAAACCTACAGTGTTGCTCATTTTGAAACCACAATTGCTAAAACATTAAAAAAATAAATTCAAATTTAAATACATATATAGCTAGTGTAAACCTCAAAATAGTACTGTAATATTGTAATATTTAATGTTAAATAGCAGATCTTTGTATAACATTTAGTGGCCTATGTTTACAATTTCATCAGCACTTATCCTGTCACGCCATACTTAATACCTGTTAACTGAATGCATAACTGTCCATTAATTTGAATCCATTACTCTTAACTAACTGTCCACACTGCCTTACATGTACCTAACATTGGCCCAGCCTGTTTGCTAATCAAATGTAGTGTCTCAAGTGGACCCATAGTGAGCAATGAGAGGAGACGTGATCGAGACATCTGTCACTGCTTGTTCCCTGTCTGTGCAGGGACTGGCCCCTAGAGCCACTGTCCCCATAGTCTACCACATCTATGATGATGTTCTCTAAACTCTGTAAGTTCTCCCTACTTCAACCATCACCATGTCATGTCCTCTGTCATACAAAGAGAAAATGTCTCCTCTAACAAAGCAGCCCAGTGTTTATTTTTGAAGCTAATGGCTTTTAATGTTGGTTATAAATATTTGAATTATGCTTGCTTCTAAATATTTCATGTGTGATTTGGAGATTTGAAGCATTAGAGTAGTAGACAGTTTGGGGCCTGTGCAGCTTCACATTTTATCCCCTGCTTGAGGTTGATGTGATGAAATTTTGAAGAGACTGGCGGCACTGTCACATAAGCAGTGCAGGTCGTCAGTGCATTTCATATACACATTAGAATTCATATTAAAAGCAAGAATATGACCGAAAACTACTACTACTAAAGCAACCAGGCCTAAACTGTTCTTAAAGGTAAAGTTTAAAGATAGAGTTCAGTGTGAGACTGATTTCAGGAATGGAATAATATGAAACAATCTGATTCTGTGCGAAGCTCCATTTGGTACATGTTCTCTTTGTTTAAAATCATTTTCTCATTTCCATCATTAATTCAATGCAAATTCATATCTACTTTACTGTACTTTAAGAAATAATAAAGTATCACATCTTTCAGTCCGTACATTTGCCATGGTAATATTCAGAAGTAGGCCTACATCTCTTATGCACTAACACACTGAGCAGATGTAGAGAATGAAGCACTGGGACATGATATGGGTCACTAGTTCTGATCCGAAGGGTACATTTGTCTTATTTGGTGTCTTTAAGTGCAGTGTCATTCAAGTGGAAAAACAGGAGTGATAAAACGCTGATTGTCTGATTATCTCATGAATATATAATGCTCCATTTAGAGCTAAACTGTCCTCGCGGCTGCCATGAAACATGTGAATCTTATTAGCAGATCATCTCTGCGAGCGTTCTCAAGCGCAGCCAGCCTTAGTAATTATTAAATGCTTTAAGTGCTTCATGTAATACTCGTGTATGTATTTTGCATAAGTAACAAGCGGCTGTCATGTCCAATGAGAGAGGGAAGAGGCAATGAGCACAGGGAGACACGGAGGCCTCGCTTTATTTAAAGCTGTGTTTATGAATTACAGTAAATATTTTGATCACGTAATAACATAATGTAATTATCTGTCAAATAAACAGGAAATGTGCACTGAATTTTTTATCATCTTATTATTTTTTTAATCAGCAATTAAATTAGGGGGAAAAGAAGACTTTTAATATCGCCTCAGTGATAAATATACTTGATGTTATGATTTCTTCTTAGCAAGCAATGGTACAATTTATTTATTAATTTAATACTTTTATCATACATAGAAAATAACTGGGTTACACCATCAGGGCAGTTGCAAACCTCTCTGCATATTTTATGTATTTAAGTCCAGACATCAAGGAACTGGCGAAACACTAAAGTAAAATGTGGATTAACTATCCAGTGAGCCAGGGGGCCCAAGTGTGCACTTGTGACATTTTTTGGATGGCTACACATCTGAACCAGGGATTACCAATGAAAAAAACCTACCCTAGCCAAACTGGATACATTGTTTAGTGTTATTCACGAAAGAACAATGTTAGAGTAACAGCATACCACAGCAGTGCTTTTGTATAGGTAAATTGATTCAAGTTATCACAATAACATTCGGAAAAGTACTTATTCTGTGATTTTGGAGATAATTATTTCCTGTTTTATGTACACTTAAATGAATGAATGATGTTGATTTTATAAAACTTTTAAGAATAAGCACCAGACTGTTCACTGAGAGTGGTTCTCTTTGACAGAAACAGGACAAATCGCCATAAAGGTGTTAAGGTTAATGTGCATATGGCAGGTTAGACTACTCGTAACAATAAAACAAGATTAACCAAATTATAGTTAAGGTGGTACTAGATCTTGCTATGTTTTCCCTAGTTTGTCAATTGTGTTTTAAAAGTTTGTTTTAACATGGGATTGGCAGCAGATTATGGTATTTCCATAAATGTTAATGCTTAAATGTGTTCCTTGGGCATAACTTCTCATGCACTTTGAATTGAATTGTGTGTCTCGGAGACATTTGGTCAAGGGATTCCTGTTTAGAACTCAGCTCTGCTTCTTCACTAACGTAAATGTCATCACAGGTACCCCCAAATGAACTAACAATTATAAATACACGAAAACCTGTCATATGCACTTTGAGGTAGTAAAAAGTGTGCTTTATGGTCTGGAGCTTACCTGCATATGGCGGACTGGCTGTAGGCGGGCCCCTCTGCGGCACTAAGAGCCTGGCCCACCTGCGTCTGCGTCAGCCCTAGTGACAGACGGCGGATCTTGAATGCTTTGGCGAACTCTCGGATCTCCTCCAGGTTAACCCCGTCCACCTCACTGGGGGCGGTCTGTGGGTCTGCAACACCAAACACACACGTCTTACTTCATTAGCCCCATGCTCCCAGGGTACAGCTGCATTTAGCACAGAGAAAAGCACTCTGACGCATGGCTGTATGCTCATGATCATCTTCAAACTGCTCTCAGCTAACAGCTCGAACTGCGGTCACAACTTATTATCCCAAAGTGCCCTCCCAAAGTCAACTCCATATATTTGCGCGGCGCTTTGAAGAATAAATTCAGCCGAGGAGTGAATAGAGGAATGCCATGTTTCTGAGGAGCCAGAGAGGATCTGGAATCTCTGATACAAAAGCACACAGAGGACTGGTTATTGCCACTGGTAAAGAGAGGGGGCCTATCTGCTTGTATACTGCCTTCTGACCTCCTCTGGGTTAATACACATATATAAAGCATGTAAACATTAAAAGACATTATTTCAAATATGTGACCCAAAGCCAGCACTTTCATTTCACTTTGAATATGCTGCAGACTTACACACAAAAGCAGCTCTGTTTGTGAATCCACACATCTGACAAATAGCAGCATTTTGAAGAATTTCTCCGCTAATAAAAAGTGATTTCACATTGTACATCAATGTCAGGTGCCCTGGCATCCTGCTTACTAAAGCAAAGTTTGTGCCTCTGAATTATTCATCTTGGTCATTATCAATGAATTATTAAAGGAATCCTCCAAGCGTATTTAAGCAGAAATCTATGGGCTGCCATCTCCTTGCAGCTCATAAGTGATGTGTAGCGTATGCAGCGGGCCGGACGTGTGAACGCTGTGACCGGGCCACAGTAAATGGGAGGGAGCAGCACATCAGCTCCACACTGATGAGCATCACTTCATCACTCCCAGAGGACTCTATTTACTTAGAGGGTTCCTCTGCTAATGCTGTCCGCTGGACCAGACTGTCTTTGCCCCCATCTGGGACTGTCTCTGCATCCAATCCTGTCCAAGGTAATTTTCAATAATGAATAACAACACTTTTACAACAAACTAACTATACAGGCCAATTAAAAATGCAGACCTATAATAGCCTTAATCACTCATGTAATCAGCCTGTAAGCACAGTAAATTAAACAGCCAATTTGTAATTCTACAATTACAGCCTGTTATCTATGTGATGATGCCTGAGTGCACACAATAAACCTGTCAGGAACTTGTTTCTAACCTGCTCTTCTTAGGCAAATCAGAGACATGGCACCTCCTGTTAAGTTGGACTAGCATTTCAAGACATCTGTCCCTAACCCTAATGTTTCAATACCTTATCTGCACTTATTTTGAATAAAAGATTAGATTTTATTTTTTATACAAAGACATTAGCACATCTCAATATAAACAAGAGGACACCTGAGTTACATGAAACTTTTCTGAGACACTTTTACCGGGATAAAGTCCTTGCTGTGTGTTGTAATTTAGGTGAAGGACAGTATCACTTTAAAACAGGATTTATGCTTGGCCAAACTTTCTCCAGATATAAATCCAATACAACAGAATAAGTGTAAACTGCCACGCTCCCCTCGGATTGACATTTTCCATCTGATTACTGTAAATACCAGTAAGGGACACTGCGCGTTTTAATAGGTTTGTGCTGTTTGTCTGTGGCTGACAGTGACATTTCATCTTGTCTTTCTGTCAGGGGATTGGACTTGGCGTATGTATGCAGTAAGTGAAACTGAGAGGAAGCGATATGCACCCGTACTCAGCATATAGCACTAATTCTATTTACGCCGATGATTCTGCGCAGGCCAAAAACAGTTTATGAGAGATTTTCCGAGCTACAAGTAAACATGGACTAAACACAGCGTCTACAACAAGTTGATCAATTGCGACTTGTGTTTTTGATTAAATTCGGTGGCTTCTGAGCTGCCTTTAAAATGAGTTTATGTGAGTTTAGGGGAATCGACTGTGACAAATGAAATTTATCAGAATAAAACATTTTTTTAAAGACTGAGGCTGTATGCTGACAGGCGGTGGCCCAGTGATTTATATGGGCCTGCCAAGGCCCAGACTGTCCAATGAATGAAGCTTATGTTCATTACATAAAGCACATGCCACATTGGATCAGCTAATAAAGAGAAGAATGGACGGTCAGGAACACAAGTGAATGTGGGAGAGATCAGGGAAAGAAGCTAGGGTCAACCGCATGAAATTTAATCTCAGCTGTTCACGGCCAATCTTCATCTAAAGTAACGATTGGTTTGTCATTGGGAAGGAATTAATAAAAATACTTTTTTTTACTGTACTTGTGAAGATGTGTAGTACTAAAAACTTACTCAAATAATAACAAATGGAATTGCCACAAATATTATAGATTAATTATGTGTAGCTATGAAACATATTAGACTTAGACAAACTTTATTGATCCCCAAGGGAAATTGTTTATTGTGCCCTTCTGCTCTGAAATACTGTGTTAATTCAAAAATATATGAAAAGTAAGTAAGTTGCAGTTGTAAGTTCAAGAAGTAAAAAAATACTGCATTAATAATTGATCATGATAATTTTACATTGAATGTGACGTTGTTTAACACATAGAAAGCTAACAGAAACTTTTTTCACTGCTATCACGTTAAGATTCAAGATTCAAAGCTTTTATTGTCATATGCACAGTAAAGAAACACATTTCCCTGTACAATGAAATTCTTAAATGAAATTTGCTGCCCACACTGGATGCCAAGAGCATGCAAAAAATTAAAAATAGATAAATAAGATAAAGAGAGCATGTAAAAAATATAATCATATAGGAACAATCTTTACAGAATATGCACTATGAAAAATATAGGCTAGGTGCTATGTACATATTTACAGATAATGTGCAACATTAGTTTTATGTGCAACTGTGGTGGTTGATATTGTGTGCAAACATGAAGTGTAAATATTAATAATTAATAAATGCAGATCTCACTACTGGACTCTTTGGGTGTTCAAAAATCTGTATCTCTACTCCTGAGGAAGTAGATAATATAAATCTATAAAACCTTTGATAGTTATCTGCTAGCAAAATCAAAACACCTCTAGTGTCTTTTGCAAACGCCAAATATCTTCACAGTAAACCAGAGCGGCATGAGGGAGCACTCATCCCAGCACCCGCCTGCTCTCTGCTCTATGTCTCTCTGGCCATCTTGTGTTCACTTACTGCTGACCAGCTGTCCCACGCTGAGAGCCGAGGAGGCAGAGGAGGAGGTGGAAGAGGAAGAGGAGGCCTGGTGGAGGGGGCTCTGTCTATGCATGTGCATCAGGCTGGGCTGCGAAGTCACGGGGCCTGGCTGGCCCTGCGGAGCCTGGGGCAACTGGGCACAAAGACACACCACTGCACATTACAAACAGTAAATGACTCCCTCCTCACATCGCCATTTAGTTTAATTGTGGCCCAGCAGTCGTTAAATCTAATCAACAATCAAGAGCTATTAAATTAGATGCTTAACCGGGGGCTATAATGAGATTGTACAGATAATATATGTTAATTAACGGCTGCAGTGTGAGGATTGACAGCAGAATACAGTCCTAGCCTAATAGACTAACAGTGAGCGGGAGATAAGGAATTTAGCTAGGCTCTCTGTCTCTCAGTCATGAAATGTTAAAGCGCATGACAATTAAGACTCGTCACTCCCTGCCACAGCTAATAATGACAGCCTGAAACGGGAATAAAAACATGTGGACACAGCAGTATATGTATCACACCTCACTCACAAACCGCTAACTGTGAGGGCGGAGGAAAGACAATGTATTTTCATGTTTTATGCACATTTGAAATGCTTTTACAAGATCAAGATGGTGCGTCTTTACACTTTTAAAGCTGTCGGTGGAGCTAGAGCAGTTCGTCTCCCTTCCCCTCCTTTTGCTATTAATTATTTTCTGGGTGGCATGTGTTTGTTTGGATGGTGGGGGGTGTCAACTGCGATGCGCACACTGTCAGCGCCGTTGACAGGCTCCAAGAATTATTTAGCTTCACTGGAAATATTCTACACTGCACACTCTGACAACCGTAAATTATGCCTGTGGAACCGCGGCATACACGGGGGCTTTGAAGTGGAGACAAAAGCATAAACAGTATTACAAATGCATTAATTCATTCAAGAGGATGATCTGGTGTTTCGCAGGGCAGCAATTAGGTGTCCATCTTGGGCGAGTTCATCCGTGCCGCACTGTATGGGCCTTCATTGTGAACTTTTACCCTATAATTCTCCCTGACATCACCATTATCCAGTCAATAATGTTTTCATCACACATGCATCTAT
This sequence comes from Paratrypauchen microcephalus, assembly GCA_036785185.1. NCBI lineage: Eukaryota > Metazoa > Chordata > Actinopteri > Gobiiformes > Gobiidae > Paratrypauchen > Paratrypauchen microcephalus. The sequence continues at coordinate 5,479,065 of JAVJIX010000040.1, read as the reverse complement.
TGCCAAGCCCGTAAACACAAATGCAGAGGAGCTTAAATTGTTTGTCGAAAATGACCTACTCCGCTGTATCCTTTATAACCAAACAAAATACTTGTGGTGGAGGTCAGGAAGGACGGACGTACCTAAGGTGTGATTGAGGAGGGAGAGGGACAGGGGCATGTGGAGAAGTGTCTGAGTTTAAGAAGTGATGAAAAGTGTTGTTTTGGGCTCTACAGGGGCGCAGCAGCAACCTCTTTGAGTCTGTGGCTGACAAGTGCCTCCCAGACACTCACATGGGGAACAATTGAGCTAAAAGAAACCATTTTGTGAAAGGAATGATGCAAATGAGTGTTATAAATGTCAAATAGGAAAATCTGCACAAGGTGATGTGCCTCTTGTGAATAAAGAGTCCACTAGATGCTGCTCATTCAACAGTTTGAGTGGAGTTCATTAGGTCATGTGTTTAGAGCTAGTGTGTGCTGGTGTGGAGCTCAGTGTACAGTACCTGCTGTCCGGGCTTGATTGGTGACAGCGTGATTCCCTGGGTGTTGATGACAGGCAGAATCTGATTGCCGATCACTGTGGCGATGATCTGGCCTTGAGCGTTGGTCAGAAGCTGAGGTGTAATTGGCTGAACCTGCAGTGCTGGGTTGCCACCCCCTGATTGGCTGGAGGGCCCTGCAGAGTTGGGAATCAGTGGGATTGTTCCAATTATCTACAAAGGAGGTAGAAAAGAGACAAAATCAGATGGGCGGTTTTAAAAGGAGCAGAGAACAGAGGAGGTGAGCCCTACTGGAGGTATCAGTCTTAATGATCCCTGCCGCTGTGAGCCTTTTTCTGAGGTTACTCAGAGTGATCAAAAACAAACCACAAGCCTGGATCTATTATAAGAACCGCTGTACTGCCATGTCTGTGAGTGGCCATTTAGGGAACTACAGTCAACTATCTTAAGGCTGAAGGCCTGCATAGACACCAGGGTAAGGTAGGATAGAAAAATGTAAGAATATTCCAGATGTGTAAGTATTTAAGCGAGTGGTGCATCTGCCACTGATCCATGACAGTAGTGCATGTTTTTGATTTGGTTTAAGTGGTAAACAGTTCATCAGAACAATTGCCAGTGAAGCAGCCTGTGTGATTTAGAGACACAATGCACAAGTGTCTGGTGATGATCTGTCACTGTGGTGGTCTGAGGTTGGAGCCAGTGGAGCCAGTGCAGACTGCTGGGAGCACACTGCAAAGGTCAGCGCTGAATACCTGTGTGTGTGATGGTGCACACCACTGACTGTATTATCCATCACAGCCCAGTGTGAGTGTGTGAGAGTGTGCCTAAGTGTCTTTGTCTGTCTCTGGGAGGCCGAGTGAGACCCCCATTTCACCCTCACACAGCCAGAAAGGACCAAGTGGGAAGAAGGAGCACAAAAAGAAACAATAAGTGGAGAAAAGGGAGCATCAGAGAGGGAGACAGGCCCTTCTCTAACAAGTGTGAGGGTCCCAGGGGTACTCGAGGCCTACTGCCCCTCCGCCCGGCTCCTCTCCTCTGTGGCTGTAATCAGGAAGGGCAGATCAAAGGGGGCGGCAGAGTGTCACTGCAGCGTTTTAGCTCTCAGAGCAGCCAGAGTGTGGCCAAGAGTGGCGCTTTAGGGGGGACTTAGCGCCTCTTCACCATGATGAAGGTTAATGTCATCTGGGGACTGGTCCTGGGTTCCTCTCCACCCCCTGCTGACAGTGTGCCTCTACGAAGCCTCATTACACCACAGTGCTGCACGCAGAGCACGCCCATTCTTCTAAATTCTCTGCTTTAGAAGCAAGCCAAAGGTTACTCTGAGAAAATTGCTCTTTGACTGCCTGAATGTCTGTTGAATATCTGTCTTTATGCCGCAGTCAGAATCTCTACACTTGGACCCAATTATGAAATCAAATTACTTACAAACAAGTCTCTCTCCCTCCCCTCTGCTCCTCTTGACATAATAGGGAGGGATCAGTGAGGGAAAGGTGGGCCGGTGCTCTGTAATTCATCCGTGCTACGGCTCATTTGCCTATGTTGCTTCACATTAGGGACGAGATAATTTATCTCCCTCTCGGCGTGGCTGTATTGCTCCTGCCACTTAGCATATTTTATTGCCCTGTCTGACGCCTGTGTCTCCAGAGCCCTGCACATCGCGCTTTGCATGCCACAGTGGCAGGGAACTTGTTCCGCTCAATTATTCATCATCATTGGACTAAGTGGTTGTTCTATAAGCATAATAAAGGAGCAGGCAACTGGCAGCTCCCCTCTCATCTCTGTCCCATGATGCAATGGGCTCTCCAGCTACATTTCCCCTGCAACATGTTTCATGGTTGCACTGTAGTGCAAACTTTGGTTCAGAAAATCCTGTAGAGACAAAGGAATTAGATCCACCAGTATTGATATGGTGTAGTGATATTTAGACTATTTACAAAGCAACAGCAATCTGTACTATAAGTTTATTCTGTGAGCCTATGCCCTCTCCTCTAAGTTTACCTCCCTCCATAACATGTGCTTCTTCCTTTACACAGCAGAACTCATTACGATTATGCCGCACTTGTTTTTCCAGAAATGTCATCTCATCCCTTCAGCCTGTGCCAATCTATGTCTTTAGCCATGGTCGCCGGACCATATCTGCGCCTGTTTTCTCTCCATCACTGTGAAAATATGTGTGTACCCCAGAGGGACCCTGCCTGAAGGAGAGCGGGTATAGTCCCAAGCATATCGCACACTGTGTGGCACCTCCTAAAAGACAACAGTAAAATGTATTCTTTATGGCACTATTTTAAGAATGTTAAAGGTTAACCAAATTGGTTTACAGTGAACCCTCGCTCTATCGCGGTTCACTCTTCGCGGCCTCGCTGTTTAGCGGATTTTTTTTTTTTCTTCATTTTTTAAAAATAGTGTAACATTTTTTTTTATAGTGTAACAATGTGTTCTGCGTCCTGATTGGCTAAGAGACTAGACCAGGACTAAACGTGGACTAAACCAGGTCTAGGCCAGAACTAAACCAGGTCTGAACCAGGATTAAATCCCTCCGTGCGGCTTTTGCGTTCGTTTGTGCTTGTTCGGTTTGTGGCTCGGGTTGAGAGGAATCACAGGAGCAAGATGGCGCCTATGATCGGCTGTACTTCTGCTCCCTCTACTATTTCTCGTATTTTTGTGATTTTCCTTGTGCTATATTTTGCATGGTCAGCCCTGTCAACAAATGGCTATGTCGCGGCTGTTATTCAATATGACAGACATGCGTTATTATCAAGGCACATATGGAAAGTTTTTCTGTTACCTGGCCAGGTACACAGTTTTTCCCTCCAAAACTGGAATGCTCCACGTCATCGCTGGAGTACCTGCTGCTAACTAAGCCCCGGGGCAAAAGAAAAAGGAAGCGGGGATCCAGGGCAGGTGTCCAAACCAGGCGGAGAAAACAGCGAGCAAGTGGGACTGGATCTGCGGGGAGCGAACGGTGTCTGATACCGGTTCCTATCTGGGCATCGGACGGCGAATCTGCGGAGCCACCGCCGCTACGGAGCTGTGACCGGATCTTTCCCACTCGAGTCGCCCGAACTTCTCTGCGGTGTGAGAGGGTCCTTCGCCCTGTCACTTGTATCAAGGATGGAGGTTGTGTCCAGTCTTGTCCGGAGCGTCCAGTCGATCAGTGCGCGTCAGTGTCCGAACGCGCGCAGCCTCTCCGGATGGCCCTGCTTAACGCACGCTCCATATGAATAAATCCTTTATACTGAGCGACTTGTTTGTCAACGAACACTTAGATTTTATGTTCCTGACTGAGACATGGCAACGCGAACAGGATTTTGTCCACCTTAATGAATTGTGCCCCCCGGACTGTTCCGTGACTGGAACCCCGCACGGCGAGGCGGCGGTCTCTCGCTCGTTTACCGGGATGGCTTCTGGACACGACAAATGAATCCGGTCGCGTTCAACTCCTTTGAGATGCAGATGACTAAGGTTGGGAACATTGCTTCATTTTATTGTATCTTTATCGGCTTTATCGACTTGTTGTCTTCTATTATTAAACTTGAGAGAGTTTTGATACTCGGTGATTTTAACCTCCATGTAGATAATCCCTCATCCCTTATCCACGATGAGGGGTTTATCGTGGACAAATCCACATGTCACGCACTTCTCCAAGGGGTTGGTGCGCGTCTCATCCCGTGACGTGGCAGTGCTCCTCGCGTGTCTGGCGGGGCCGTCCCCCCACGCGTCATTATTAATACATTTTGTCAATCTATGAAAGTTTGAGTGTTTAAACTAGAGACAAATGTGAGAAAAGGTTAATTCCAGTCTGAGAAAAGCGTATAATGTGTGTGGTGAGGCATTTACAGCCTTAAAACATGTAGAATAATTGTAAAATATAAAGTTGTCCTACTTTGCGGATTTCACTTATTGCGGGCTATTTCTGGAACCTAACCCCCGCGATAAACGAGGGATTACTGTATTTGGAAGATCAAATTTTGTAAACAGTCAGAAACATGTTTTATGTGTTGATAAGAGAATACAGATTGCTTTTAAAGGGATAGTTCGGGTTTTTTGATGTGAATCTGTATGGCATCCCCTTCAGCAATGTCGTGCATTAACGCTGACTTATCCCTGACAGTGTCCTCTGGGCCGAGTTCTGCCCCGGTTCTGGTGCTGACGAAAGTAAGTCCGGCAAGTTAGCCAGGACAGTTAATAAAGCTTGTTTTTCTTCTCAAAACAATATTTGTCCAAAATGTGATATTTGCGTCACAAAACAGTTGCCCACGAAAAAGTCAGAAGTCATAATCGCTTGGTGCTATTTTCCTCTCAATTCCTATCACTGCACACCTATTATTATTATTATTAGCCTGTTCACTTGTAAGTGGTGATGTTTACAACTGAACAGGCTAATAATAATAATAGGCCCGAACTATCCCTTTAAGATGATGGTCTGTCCATGAACTGTAGTTAATTTTGTAAATGACATTTAATTTGACATATTTAGGTTTGAGGCTGTAATAGCAATAGCTTGGCTTGGACTGTCCTTCTATTTGTTTGAGTATCATTTGTATCTGCACAGTCCCCTACATTACCTTGCCTTACTTTGCCTACAGTAGTCTGCATTAAGCCAGCCCGTGGAGACTTGTCCTTATGAGAAGTTGGTGTGTAAAGTGGATAGATGGCCTGCCGCCACAAACACAGAGCCCAGGGGGCTAGCAGACACGGCCCGATGCCCCAGAGACGGCAGACATGGGATCTGCGCAGGTACAAATCATCTCAGGAGCATCTACATCTTTCAGGAAATCCAGAGCATTTCACGGAACAGCTGGTAATGACTCCCTTTCAAGCCCAGTTTGGTTCCAACTTAAGAGAAATTTAGAAAAGAGTTACCAACAGCGGCCTTAACAAAAAGAGTAAAAAAGATGCAGAGGGAGAATAACCGAACAATATTCTGCTTTCATCCACAACTTTAATCACTGCTGTAGCAGTCATGTGGATAAAGGGGCCTCATTGATTCTCCTTGGAGAATAAAAAGGCTGGGGCCAATATCATTAAGGTTTAAAAACATATTGAGCTTCTGATGTCCGTCAAAGCTGGCACTTCTCAAGGTCCCAGAGCTCTCACTTATGTGAGGATTTTTGAGGAGAATAGTAGAGGAAATTAGGAGGTTAAAGACAGTGTATCACATTTTAACTTTCAGGAAAGGTGACTTTTAATCCTGCACAGCAATGATGATAGAGATAGCCAGCTGCATTATAATTAAAGAGAATAAAAATCTTAAAACAAAGGCAGCAGACACTTTTTTTTTACACTGATTTACAGTGGAGGCCTGTGCTTACTGAACCTGCGGCCTTGTTTGAGCCTTAGTAATAGCCTGTATAATGTCGTCTGCGGGGATGGGGGGATAGGGGAGGGCATGTTATAATGAATAATGCTGAGGAATAATGAGATGGGGAGCAAAGGCTGTAGCCCAGGGCTTTGACCATCTCTGTGACCTGATTATGCCACGGAGTGTCAGCCGCCAAGACACAACAAAAGCACAGAGCAACCATCAAGTCCACACCACAGTGATCTGTCCCCATGCTACAGACAGCATGAGCCAGGGGAGGCCATACTGTGTCATTAGGAACATTTAGCATCAAGGCTCTATTACATTTACCTAAGAGCCCCACCACTGTTTTTGGAAGTGAACACCCATCATACACTTGTCTAGTCCATACTACATATGTTATTGTGCACTCTATTAGTATCGGTGTGTATTCTTTACTATTTGTGTTCTGTGAACTGTCTGTGTGTTAAAGATGAATCTGGGGTTAAGGTAAATAACAGAGAGTGGCATGAAAGGGCACATTGTCCACACAATTTTCCTTTAATATGTGCTGTGTGCACCTACGATAAGATGATTCATTAGATAGGGCTCCACAATGACAAGCATCATCGTTCAAGCCTCTGGCTACTGATGGAACAATTCTGCAGCCACCCTGTAAATATGATAAGGTCAGCGTTTTACTGCGACAGCCGCATGCGGATAAGAGAAACAAGGCCTTTGTTTAGTCCCAAAAAGCTTAATATATGGTTGCACTCTTTCTACATTGTAGACAAACAGCTTTAAGTCCCACCACTGGAAATCTATCACAAATACTATACAGCTCTCTCAATTGGCCATTGTTTATGATGGAGTGTTAGAGGTTGGTTACTGTGGAAACTGTGGTCAGTAATATTTAATTAGGTCCTGTTCCAGAGAGAGACACCCACCTGTCCTTGTGCATTGGTCACCAGCTGTCCCGTGGCTCCTTGTAGATTTGACAGGGTGTTCCCAAACACCTGGGAGCCCATGGAGCCCATGGAGCCCATGGCTGCAGCTGCTGCCATTGCTGCCTGACTGGCCAAAGGGTTGAGCTGTTACAGACAGACATTAAGTAGCACACATGAGTTTACCGAGCAAAATGCAAATCTAGACAACAGCTTCATGTGGAGGCTCTACACTTTGTTCTGTGCTGCTAAGACCAGAAGAGGCTAACTGTGCCAGGGCCATGTAGTCCAGTGGTCAGGTCTACACAGTCCATCATACAGTTCCCACAGGTCTGTGCTCTGGACCCAGTGGGAGGCAGTGGGGTGGGGAGGAGCAGTGAGAACGGGAGGGTGGCTGTGAATAAGTGGCCATTTTACCACTCTAAGTGCTTCTTCTGGCCCCGGGGCTCCCCATGGGTCCAGCCTAGACTGTCTACAAGCAGCAACGGCCCGGCTCTGTGCCGTGTACAATAGAGTCATGCAGAGGCTCATGCATCACTGTATCGTCAACTGCTTCAATACGCTTCGACTAAGGCTTTCCCTGTGTCATATGCACACTGTACTTTTAAAGATGGGGGTTCAAATGACCATCCTCGGTTCTGCTGTAATGGACTCATCTGGGCTGTGCCTGCAAAAAGGATCTCATGCTAAAGAGAGCTTGAAGAGCTGTGCACACTGTGGATTACCCATATAAATCAAGCAAATATTATAAATCAAATATTAGAAGGCTGAAAATGCACTGCCGATTTAGTTGTGCAACAGAGCAAATTCTTATTAGGTTGAGTATGTAGCTCAAAGACCAACAAGATATAGGAGACCTCCCAATCACTCAATAAAATAAAGAAATTATAGAAACATGCTTTGTAAACAGGCTGCTCTCCACAGCAGCAAATAGTATCACAGTTACTGTATGTAAAACACTTAGTAAGAGTTGTGCTCAAACTAACTTTTCCACAGCCTGTGGTCTGCAGGGGATTCAGTTTTGTTCATCTGAGATCATTCAGTTGCCATACATCTTTTATCTCTCCCATCCACCATATATTATTACACTTTCTCAAATCAAATGATGAAAAAATGCCACTGAGCGATCAATACTTTTTCATTGACAGTAAAGGTTAAGCACATTAAGAATGACACTGCATTTGTCTTATGAAATCATATTTCATGTTGCTGGCCTCAAATTGGCCGTGATTGATATTGCCTCTCCTCCTCTGAAAGTCATCCAGTTTTTCCTCCATAATCGCAGGATTGTCTTTTCCATGTCCAGTGGATGTCCTTTGAAAGCCTGTGCATCACCACCACGAAACCAACAATGCCGAACCTTTACAGAACACAGAGGAAAAACAAACTACAGCGGAATTTAGGAGGGTGAAAACATATCAAAATATTGCTCATAGGATTTGTAATCATTTTTAAAAATAATATATTGCACATTATTATTACAGGTCAATAATATTTTATTTGATTGTAGGTACTGTGAATATACTTAACTACCTTCAGGTTGTTCTTTTGTAAATCCACTTGAAAATATGGAATAAGTGTAATGTGTAAAGGTGTAAAGTGCTTCTGACATAAATGTGGTTAAAACATGGTTCTGGAAGGCCACAGAAACAGTCCCCATAGACATCTAAACTTAACCAAACAAAGACTACACATCTGCACCAATAACATGAGCCGCTCGGGCTCACACAGCCGTACTCACAGCGTGCCATCCTGTGATTCATTTGAAATATGATGTTTTCTCTGATGATAGCCCTCACAGATGCCATGTTATTGTGCTAAAACTAGGTGCAAAGAGAAGCCGCTTTATTGGAGCATTGAGTATTATGGGCTGGGGAGCGAGCAGAGCCGGGAATAAGGCTGTTCACCGCCTAAACAGGTGATTTTCCGCCACGGTGACTCCTCTCAACACCTCGGCGGGAGGCACAAATGACAGGCCTGGGCGAGCGCTTCTCCAGATTGCATGTGTTGTGGAGATAAACAGTGATCTTCCAGTTTGCTGTGCCTGCATGTTAACCAACACATTTGATTTGTCTCATTGTCCATAAAAGGGTCAACTGAGAACTCCCCAAGGTACTGATCTGCTCCTCACTACAGCATGTTAGAGGCAAGCCTGTTTACTGAAGTTATTGTGCATTGTGATGATTTTTCTTCTGATCCGTCGCTGCTGATTGATGTATTTGTTAGATTGTTAGCTATGCTGGGTTTTCTTTTTATCTTGAATCAAAGGAGCTATTACTGCACAATACTCCATCAAAACTACCTTTCAATTCAGTTAATGCCATACTGTGAAGCATTCAAGGTAAAGAAATAAGATGTCCATGGAAAAAGGTGGCAGGCTCTCCACCAGAAAAGTTACATAGTGCACGAAACATATAAAAGTATTTATTAAAATGATGAATGTGTTATGATTTTTACATTTTTTTAGTAAGCATAAATCAAAATAAAATCCTCAAAATGGCGTCCATAACAGAAAAAAAATCATATTCCTTTTGCACACATGGCCCTGTTCTATCCCAGGTTAATGCAGCTAACCATTCAGGAATACATCAGGATCAACCCATTCAAACTAAATACCAGCACATTGTTAAAAAATGAAATTTTGTCCAAAGCGAATGAGGGTGAGCAAGTTTAAACTGCTCCAGACTGTCTATGGCCTCCTGGACCAAGAGGGTCACCTGGTGCAGCAACCCGTGTAATCTCCAAAATAGAGGGGAAAATAGTGTCCCCACAAAGCGTGCACGGGCCGCAGGAATATAAAGAACTGTCTGACACAAACCCAGCCACAATGTTTTTTCCACGCGGCCGTTTTGAACCTAATTGCTTTTTCTGGACAATTCAGAACAAAAAGAATATGAAAAGAGAAACAAAAGATGAGCATACAAAGTGGAGCAGACACCAAAGCAGGCACATCTGTTAGGGAACTACTTCAGCTATGTGGAAAACTTACTTCTCGTGGATAAAATTTGTAAATGTTATATTTAAATTTGACCACTGCAAAGAAGAGATTTTAGAATAGATTTAGAAATATTTAAAATTTGTTTAATATATAATAATAATAGGGTAAGAATAATGCTCAGAATGCTAAGAGAGAAATACATTTTTTAAGAAATCAGGTACATTGCCTTTAACATATTATCTAGGAAAGCGTGAAGAGTCCCTCAGTCGTCCAGGTAGAATCCATGATAAAAGAAGAAATTCAATTTGTCAACTGGACAAAGTTTGTTTGGTCGAAAACGTTTCGCCGCTCATCCGAGAGGCTTCGTCAGCTCTAATTAGAATGCTGGTAAGACACTTGCTTATATCTTGCTGCAGGGAAGAGCTAACTAGCTAACTACTTTCCGAAACTATCTCATTGGTTTCAGTCTTTTGTTTCTCTGGCGTCTAGATTACCATACCTATTAATCCATACAACGACTGTTTTTCACACCTCTGGCCCTGACCTGGCTAGCCCTATTGTTCCCCTGTTTGCTTGATCTAGGCTTAAGAATGGAATTATAGATGGGAGACAAATTATGTCTGACTATAAGCAAGTGTCTTACCAGCATTCTAATTAGAGCTGACGGAGCCTCTCGGATGAGCGGCGAAACGTTTTCGACCAAACAAACTTTGTCCAGTTGACAAATTGAATTTCTTCTTTTATTATCTAGAAAACACAAAAAAAACACTAAAGAATATTCTTCTATCTATAAGGGCAGGTTCACCAACAGTATTACCAGTGTAAACTTGATTTATATTAAGAAATGTATTTTGAACAAGAAGTGGTTGACTTGAATCATGTGCTCTGGTTGCAGGTCTCTCTCTGTCTGTACTGCAACCTTCCCTCACCTCCAAGTCAAATTTCTCCCTTGTGGAGACTAATAAAGAAGCCTTGAACCTTGAACCATGAACCATGTACTTGTAGAGCCCACCTCCCTGTCTCCTCCGTGCTCTTCTCCCTCTCCGGCCTGAACCTAATCAGCTGTGACATGAGACAACGCGCTTTCGGTCTGTCAGGACACTGCAAGTCTTCTGTTGACACTCCTCTGCTGACTCCCCACCTCTTTTCAATACAAAAAAAATCATAAACACCTAAAACAACAAGCTCTCCTCACATCGTCCAAGCTCATGTACATCGAAATGCCATTAGGAAGTCCCAAACACCTCTGGTTGGACCTCTGCACTGGGAGACCTCAAAGTGCAGACTACAGCTCACCATTGGGCCTCTGCTGCAGCCACTGTGAAAAATAAAGCCTCACAAAGTGTCACAGAGGAGGCAAAGTATTAGGAAGAGAAAGACAGATGGAACAAGCAGTGGAGAATATGTGACCCAAAAAAAAAAAAAACTGCCTAAAATGTGAAACTTTTTTTTTTTTTTTTGCACATTTTGGATCATTTTAATTTGTATGAAAATAAGGAGGGATAAGACATAATTCCCGATATATGAATTGTGAGATTCAGTTGCTATTCAATTTCTACCTTACAATATTTAATTTATTTAATTTTATATTTTTGTTGCTATTTTACTATTTCTGTTTTTGTCCAATACAAATGTAAAATCATTTTACTCATGTGTGCACAATTTTGTTCTATTTTTGTCATTTTTGATCTTCTATGTAGTACTGAGTAAACTAGACTAAACTATCTAACATACAGATGTAATGCGAGGAAATATTGTTTGGTTTTGGGAGATAAATCCTAAAAAACAGGGTAGAATAAAAATAAAAATGCATTTTGAGAAAACAACTTAAGTTTAAGTTTGCCATATAATACATTCATGAAATATTTTTTTGATTTACATTTCTTTGTTTAAGTGTATATTAAGAGACTGACCCACACCTGAAAACTTTTAAAAAGCTGCAGTGCCTCTCCTTAAGACACAGCTGGGATAGTAATGAAGGTTGAGGAGGTGCGGACGTTAATGGAGTGATGTCATATGAAACTGCGTCTAGTTAGCGGCGGAGGTTCGCCTGATCAAATAAAATGCATTAAGTCCAGGAAATGGATCTTGTAGAAATGGCCATATCTAATGAGGCGAAATGCAAATGAAGGAAGGAAAGAGTCGTGAAAACGTTTAAACACCCGATAAAGGCATGATGGAGTGCCGTACAGTGGCCGTCAATCTCCACACTCATTCCCTTTATGTGGAATTAACAGCAGCTCTAATCATTACATAAAATCTGCTCCAGCCCATTTGTTGATAATTGTGGAGCTTCAGAGTGGGTTCTTTGTCATCAATCAAAGTAGCACTAAATTTCCTCTGGTTAGAGAACACAGAGTAAAAATATAAGTTACACCAGAATCTTCTTTCCTCCACAGAAATGATATATAATATTTAGCTGTTTCCAGATGTATTACATTTGAAACTATTTGATGATTAAGTATCCATGGGAAAAGTGCTGACCATTTCAGCCATGCTGTGACATATTCGATGCAGTTATTTCAGTATCATACTGGGCTTGAGTTCGCAGCAGCATAAAGTCCACCGTGCAGTAAATCTACTTCTGTCATGGATATCAGACTACTGTTGCAAAGATAAAATGAAAAAAAAGTCATAAAGTTCAGGTATAAATAATAATAAATACATTATTTGTGTGCTTAATCTTCCTAGCCTTTGTATGACAATTAGTGTGGATATTCAATAAGCAATTTCTCGATTTTTGGAGGTTTACTTCATCTGGACCGACGATCCATTTGTTTTCGTTTAGGGCCAAATAGCATCTCTTTTCACTCTGCGGTTGTTTGACATATAAATATAGCATTTGAATGACTTTAATATCCTCCTAATCAATGTCCAGTGATCTTTTGATGTCCTCAATTCAATATAGGAAGGGTCATCCATGCTGCAGCTTTATAAACACAATAAAGGTAAATGATTACTCTCCAGCGCGGTGTCCAAAAATACGGCCAGTAATGAAGAGAAATGGAGGAGTTTGAGGAGGAGGCCTGTCATGTGTCATTGGCCAACTCCAAGCCCTAAGATTAATCACGGCAGAGGGGCTGTGTGGCTACGCTGTGGCCAGCCCTGATCGATAAACCCGCCTCCTGCCCCTCCCTCGCCCACTCTCCGCTTCACTGTCTCTTTTTGTCCCAAACATACACATTGTGAGAACATGTTACATCAGCATAAGTGGGGAGATGAATTGATGACATTTACAGCCACATTTGTATTGATTACAGACTTTTGAGGTCCATACTGCTCCTCTTTAAGAAGTGGACATAAGAAGATGCACTGTTCTGGCTTTTAGTTGAGTCCATTTGCAAAACCATCAGTTGAACATTACCAAGCCTAATGAAAAAGGGCACAAAATCACAGACTCCCAAAGTTACAGGTGCCCTTTATACAGTCCAATAGAGTAGTCTGACGGCATTGGCATTCATATAGCTATAGATATACATTACAAATATAAACCAGGTTTGGCCTCTGGTCACTGAGGAGGAGAATTCCTGATAATATTCTTCAGGGAGTGCAAATGGGACTTTTGGCTTGGTCTATGAGGAGGGCATAATGCAATAACATTGCATTAAAAGGGTCTTTTTCCAGCGTGGCATTGCTGTGTGCTTGTACTCCTCGTGTGAGCCCAGTGCGCTGTTTGCGGTCACTAATGGGCATCAGAAATTACAGCAGCAGAATTGCGCCCCGCGGGGGGACTGGCCTCCTCAGCGGAGCGGAGCACTTAGGCAGTGTCTGGAAGGCTGCAGCCGGAGGAGGGGGCTCAGTGTCACTGGCCTGTCTCATAATTAAAGAAACCCTATTCCTTAGCCACTGTTAGGTGAGCCCTGGCCCTGCTATCCAGGGCTCCATCCAGGGCTGCCTGTGGGCGACTAATGCGTGTTGGCCCCAGTGTGCATGTGGGCCGGGCAGCGAGCTGTGCGTCTGCTGGGTGCGAGCTGGGAGCCCTTTGCCCATCGCCAATATAAAAAGGCCAGCTTTAGAACAACCTCGACTGCAAACAGCTAAGGAAATACAAACTCGGTAAGGTCACAAAACCCAATAAAACCACAAGAGCCAAAAAGTAAGTGCAGAGCAGCTGGAATGTGTCAGTTTAAAAGTAAAGTGGTGACAGAGTTTGAAATTTGGGTTGGTGCACGTTTATAATTCATGCCTCATATGTGGAGCTTAAATCTGTAGATTTGGTTCCTGCCTAATCCCTCATTTGAAGTAAATAAAAGTAGTAGAGCTGTCATGGTCAGGTTGTTTTCCTCATCTAGCCCTTTGCTTTATAATTATTCATATGAAATGTGCTGCTGTTGATGGGCAACAGTCTTATTTTCTGCTTCAGTCAACAGTGCACATTTGTATTTCTAAATTGTGGAGCGCTTGTTATGTAAGGCAATTTTCTGCCTTCTTAAGAGCCGGATCTCCTGTGCATTAATAAGAAGCTGAGCTGCTGGAGCTGACGGTCTGTTCAGGCTAAAACTACACAGCACCACACTCGTGTCTGCTAATTCCACATATTAGGCTTTTTGAACTTTGCTCTGTTCTTGAAGTACAGTAACCTGAATTAGGAAAATATACAAATATTAGAAATGATATTCTGAACCAGTGCTTGTTTTAGTTTTGTATCAAGTATTTGATTTGTCTATATATTGTGTGAATGCTAAAGGCGGGTGTTATTGACAAAAATGAATATCTTAATATTTTGTAGATTATCCCAATAACAGAAGACATTTTGCAATAAATAAGAAATGTGATTACACAAGCCTGCAAAGGTTTGAATGGCAGAAATACCACCATTATATACCCTATTTTTGAAGATTTTCTTTACTCTTTCTCATCAGCTATTATTGATCGTGTTTTAGTTTTCCTATAAAACACACACATAGGTGTACAGTATATTGAATATTTTGATTGCGCATTATTTCCTAAACAACAGTTTTGATATTATGTTGCAGGCAATATAATGCTCACCTTTACATTCACTACATTTTACATAATCAAATACAAACATTGTAGGAGTACTGAGGAAATACTGTAACTGTTTCCTCAGTGCGCCAGAGGCAGAGAGAGGCACAGTAGTAGATAATGGCTCCTCATCTTCTTGAACACGTTCAGTTTCCTTGACGAGCCTCTTTGAACCATCAGCCCTGCATGTGAGCATGTCATTTTAATTCTGATTTAATGCCTTGTGGAACGATGGTGGTCTGTTACACTAAATTGAACAGACATGGAGCTGATCTGGAAAACCAATGAATCAATGTGCAGGCCTCATCTAATGCACATGTTAATATAATGGGAGAAACACCCATGTCCAATAAATAGAGGCATTTGGAGCCTATTGGACAGTGGTGACTTTAACAGCGGCTGACATAAGTAAAAGTGCAGTGCAGTGGAAAAGCGTGACACGGAGGCTCTGAAGGGGCCTCAGCTGGAGACAAAAGCAAGAGATGGGACTGGAGGAGGTGGTGGGACAGAGGGGGGAGGGTCTGTCTGAATGGCCGTTGTGGTTGGCAGCCGCTGACCTTGGTGACGATGGGTTTTCACCAGAGGTTTCTAATGAAGGCTGATTGCCCAGGAATGGTGAGGGAGTCCAGGGTAAGGGGGGCGAGTGAGTCAGAGGGAGAGAGAGGGAGCAGGATAGAGGAGAGGAAGGTAATTGCAGCACTTGTGGCTCTGAGGCCCCTGTGAAGTTGGGGTGCAGTGGGGAACAAGAGAGATGTCTTTGGTGGTAAATTGTGGAGCTCTGGGATAGGAGGCAGACCCCTAGGCTGTAATTACCCCTCCAAGTGAGCGGA
The DNA here is from genome assembly GCA_036785185.1 of Paratrypauchen microcephalus. Classification (NCBI taxonomy): domain Eukaryota; kingdom Metazoa; phylum Chordata; class Actinopteri; order Gobiiformes; family Gobiidae; genus Paratrypauchen; species Paratrypauchen microcephalus. The sequence goes on along the minus strand of JAVJIX010000040.1, from coordinate 5,463,602 downwards.
GGGAGAGTGGACAGGCTCAGTGTGGAGCAAGCAGGAGCCTGAGACGGGACAAGGGGACAGACAGAGACAGCAGGGGTCTGACAAGAGGGGCCCCAAAAGCAGCCAGACTGACACTGGAGCAAGGTCAGGTGCAGTTAGAGAGGACATGACAGGAGGGGACAGGGCAGCGCAAGGGCAGTGTTAAAGCCTGTAGCACATCCAGCCCTCTTGCTCTATAAATCTATGGTTTAGATGGTAAATATCTATTATCTGTCAATATGTTAGTTCAATAGCACTCATCCAGAGAGGTTGGTGATGCTGCTGGGAGATATTAGAAAGCAAGAGAAAAGATGAGCACATGGCCCACAAAACAAACACATCCAATTAAGGACCATTAAGGCTACTGTAATGTAACAGGAGTGGTAACATTATGTTACAACATGAAACTATGAAAAAACAAATACTGTAATGCAAATGCTGCAGCTGCATAATATCTTAGTTTTATTAGCAAAGCACAGAGGTGCTGGTGCTCCACTGGGTGCGGAGCAGGGTCAGGGGGGGGGGGGTCCTGCCATCCCAACCAGAATAAGAGTCTGGCCTAAGCTCCCGCTGCCACGGATCAGTATGTGCCGCCTCTCCCCTCGCTGCCTGGGCTGATGTAACTCACTGGAGTGGCAAATTACACCAGACCTACAGCTGTAGCCCGACATTATGATTAATTTGATCAGTAATTTCTCCTGTTTTTCATTTTAATCGCCGCGACCATTCTGCTGTAGCAGGTCTTTCAGATCTAATTAAGATCAATTCCGGTGTAACAGACTTGGCGAGCGCCTTTACCCCGTTAAATCCCAGAGCTCTCCGGGCGTGGAGAAAAGTCACAAGCTCGAATCAATCAACTCGTGGTGAAATCCTGCGGGCTCCCACAATCAGCCCATTAACACACTTAAGCAAATTTCATAATCTGCTGCTGTCTATTTGTCATCATCACTGTGGCTGTTTCAGGAGGCTGTGGACCTCATTACACTGTATTGGAGCAGGGAGGACATGGGCGGGGTTGAGGTTACATTCTCACTTTATTTTAGCAAATTAGTCACGGTAGTCTGCCTTTGACCACTGACTCAAGGGGACGCGTCTGTTGTGGTATAATGTGTGTACTAATGTGGATATTAATGAGGTAGTTAATGAACACAGAATGAAAGACAGTGATACCTCAGACACAGGGGATGTAATGAATGCAGGGATTTCTCAGTACGAGTTAACAGAGTATCACACGTGTCCCAGGAGAGCAGAATTACAATAGGAAATTAATTGGAACATAATGAGTGTTTGTCTCACAGTGGCTCTGAGCTGCATTGGCCACATAAATAGAAGAATGGCTGGCTGATTCTGCATGCTGGAATTATGAGAGGGAAATGGGAGTGTTATCACTGTTATGCTAATTTTATTATAGTAATTATAGCTTGACTTTCTTCCCAAGACCTGCTCCTTTGGGTAAATTATGGAAATACCAAAACACCCACCTGTGCCTTTAATTAAAGCTTCCAAAAGGAGCATAAGAACAACATTAAAACAGTCTAAGTAGGCCTCCATTTTCACAGTTTTATGAATTAGCTGACAATTTGAGGATGGAAGAAATAAAAAGGCATATTTATATAATAAATAAGTACAGAAAAAATAATAAGGAAATGAAATTTAACAATAACAATAAGGCTATTTGATTACACTTTTAGTAGCCTTAATAAAAGAATGAACGATTCAAACTGAAGAAATAGTTTATTAAGAATGATTCAGGCTTCGTATAACTACTTAATTAATACCCTCACCATTCAATTAAATATGGGGGAAAATTAATTTTAATGAATTAACATCTCAATCATAACTCAATTAAGTATATATTAAGCCTATATTATATTATTAAGTCAGAATTATACTTCATTAACTATTTGTTCCTAATGAATTTAGCCTTTCCTCATGCTATAAAGGTGCACTGAATAACTTTTCTGGTCTGCCACCGGCTTGTCTCCATGGAGATTGCTTTGTTTGGAATGTCACACATTATAACATTAAACATATATCTTGCATTTATTTCATCTTTAACTGAAAATATATTTAAAAAACATTTTTTAAATATATTGAAAACATGCATTCTTACTTTTACAGGGGTTGCCTCTTCACAGATTTGACCTACAACTTAGGCTGGTGACATCTCCATGGAGACAACAGTTTATTGTTATGCAGTAGTAGAACATTCCAGCCCAAAGCAATAACATCTCCATAGATAACAAACAGTTGGTGGACCCTCTACCAGTAAAGTTACACAGAGCACCATTAAGGCTGAGGCTGTAAATAGTGTAGTTTTTAGTGTTACCAGACTTTGCTTTTGCCTGTTTATTGGCCTACTTCTGAAGTGCATAACTTGTAGCTATGCCATGACATATGGACATACGTTGCACCTTCAATGCAGAAGGCCACTTAGAAAAGTATGAGGTGACAGGTACGAGTTAGAAATGTCAATGTCACACAAAATTCAAAACCATAATGGTGCATTTCCTTTAAAAGGTTGAAAGGATTTCACTAATAGTTATGAATGGACTGAACAAACAGAGTGGGAGCATTAGTAGAAGGTGCACCTCCTGTTTAAATCCTATTGTGAGAGAGCTGGGGGTGGTGGCCTGTCCTTGGTGAGGCCCTCCTGTGTGACACTCCATAGCACTGACCCGGAGAAACTAAACCTTTTACGGCCATTCTGCTAGAGTCGCACACACACACACACACACACACACACACACATACAAAAACGCACACACACACACATTCCATAATCCCATTTGATAAGGCAATATCTTAATGATAGCTGATGTGGCCCTTCATCCCCTCAAAGGTCTGTCCTCAGTCATCATAATCAGTCTGCTGCTTCTTTTAGAGAAGCCAGGCTATTTAGTCAAGGGTCTCCGCATCACTCAGGTCTGGCCAATGTTGGAGGGACACCTGTAACACTGTCTTTGACTTTTACATAACTGCATGCTTTTTGTTTGGTGATATTTTGTGCTTTTTTAAACATTTTCATCAAGACATTAAAGGAATTTTTACTTGGACTATTTATAGAACAAAGTGACAGATAGTGCATGAACAGTTTCCTAAAGGTCTTTTTAGGAAAAAAGACCTTTTCAGATTGTGATGAAAGTGAATATTTGTCTAAGCAGTTAATCAGTCTTTGTCCTTGTCCCATCCTATGGTTTCACAATAGGAGATGAACCAACACAAGAAGAGTATAACACTTTGATAATTCGTTAAAGGCACTATATACAATTTTCTTTAAAGATCCCATGACATGGTACTTCTTGATGCTTTTATATGGCTCCTTAATGGTTCCCTAATACTGTAAATGAATCCTTCTTCAAAATCAACACTCAGTGCATAAGAAACAGAGATAAGATGAGAAAGAGTCATAAATATCTCTCTCAAACTCTTTATTCTGGGCGTTGTTGCTTGAATGCAAATGAGGAGAAAAAAGCTGGCCTATAGTAGAGGGTGGGGGCGTGGCCAAACGCTCCGGTCTCCGCTGTCAGCCCACAGCTGATCCATTTCCTTGTTTTTGCACGGGGGAGAGATTTGAAGCGTTCCATTGAAAAATAAACACATTTCCACATAAAATAAAATTAAACCACTGCTGTTCAAAGGTCCAGAGGCTCAGATAAAGGACTTCCGAGCCTAGAAACACTCGGACGTGCCTCCAGGCAAATAAAAAAACGCATTTCGCATTGCCTAGCGCATTCACAGTCCAAACTCTCTGGGCGTGATTTACAGAGACGCTGAGTACAGACAGACGGGGGTGGAACTGCATTTGCATTTCTTTTTTCGATCTGACGTCAATAAGGTGCCTTGTTCAAACTCGCCCGTTTGAGCTCCGATTTTTTGTAACGCAGAAAAGGATCGCAAATGCTCAGTTTAGACGGGGGGGGGGGGGCTAAACAGGGTAGGGGACCTCACATTAACGTTCAAAAACCTCAGAAAGTGAAAATTTCATGCCATGGGACCTTTAACAGTGCTCCCTTTTAACATATGTTTTAATTTTGGCAGTTTTTTCCATTAATGGAGAAGTCTATGGTGGCCCCAGATAGTCTTATTATATTAGTCGTATTATATTATAATCTAAAAATAAGTGGAACAAAAATTGGTAAAAGAAATGATACTTTATGCTGGTAGTATTATCATCACAAACATATAGAAATGACTATATTTAATCTACATTCTGTGCTTTTTTGATCAATAGAGGCCATGACAATTCTATTGCATAAAATCATTTACTTACACTGGTTAAAGTGAAGTAAAACATGTGTACCTTTTTCTAGTAAAATATGAAATCATGATCTGCTTCCTGCCTCATATGTGAATGACTGTTTGATCCCTAAGAGCCAGTGTGGGGTCAGACTGGACAGTGCGGTTGTGGCTAGTAGCCTTTGGAGCCCATTAAAGCAGGGCTGTTTTTCCTGGTGAGTCTCAGCAGGCCGTGACAGGGCCGGAGAGGGCTGCAAGGGAGGAAACAAATAGCCCAACTCATCCTGGCCATAAAGAAGGTTGCACCACAACCCAATAAGGCCCTGACGCTGATGAATGTGACCGGGGACAGAAAGGCGACCCTGCCCAGTCTCCTCCAGAAATGAAACCACAGGGATATAAAATAGGTTATTATCGGCATACTATGACAGCAGGACGGACACGGGCCAAAGATGGACTGATAGACAAAAGCAGGTTGATTAGGAATAGCAGATAACATAGAAAGATTACTGTAGACATCCTGAGGTGAAAGAGCGGTTTTGAAATCATCATCAGCATGACGTGAATACAGTTCACATAGCCGGTTTGTGAGGTTACATGTGCTCAATTATGTCAAGGCTTTCAGGTACAAATACATATTCAAATAGCCTCACACAGAGCTGCCAGAGTCCATTTAAATATTTCCACCAGATAGAAAACTGACAGTGTATCAAGCGCTGTGTATAATGCCTAAGCACCGCATTTTCTCAAGGTTGACCTGGCTCACATCATATCAAAGTCAATTCATGATTTAAATGTTCCACTTTAAAATAAGTATAACTTAGTTTGAAAATAAAACTAAATTTTTGGGTTAAAATGTGCTCTTTGGTGAGTCATAAAAATGCACTAATATGATTTGTATGGTTTTGTACTCTTCAATTTGTAAAGGTGGGTGATCTTTGAATACGCTCTATTTCTTGAAAAGGGTGTTTGGGCTTTTAAACCAGCCAGTTGGATTAAGTGTTTTGATATTTCAACCACTCCTACACAGAATTTTGTCTAATTCTGATAATGTTGGATTCAAAGTCAGATGTAAAACTCATGGACAAAATACATGGTTTTAGTATTAGTCAATCCTCTACAAAGTTTGTAGGCACTGTGTAACTTTTCTGGTGGAGGGCACATCAACTTTAACTTGGCCTGCTGGTGTCAAATGCTTGTCTCCATAGAGATAAACAAAAGCCACATTGTGGAAAACTGCAAAGCAATAGGGCTGTAGTCATTTAGTCGATTAATAGGAGGATGGGAGTTTTAGTCAAGCAAAATTTATATTCAGCAACTAATAATTTTATTTAGATTAAAATGATTTATATGGAACAATAGCAGAACAGAGAAGTTAGTGAGTTAGCTGATGCTGATAGCTGATTTTGGTATTTTTAGTATTTATGAGCAGATTAAACACAAGTAACTTTAATCTGTCTCTATAAAAATACACATACTACTTTTTCCCTGCACAAATTGTTTTTTTTTGATGAACTCCCAAGCAGCTGTAGTCTTGTGAGTGACAGATACATAGAGGCATACATAACAGTTTTGAGAGCTTTTGCCACGCTGCTTTTTAGCCGACCAATCAGTCAGGAGGACTTGTCTTTAGTCAATCAAAAATATCTTTAATATGGTAGACAAGCAGGTGACAGACTCCCCATCAGGAAAATTACACAATGCACCTCTAATCCAGTACAACAAGAGTGTAGCACAAACCGGCAAAGGCATGGGTGGGGTGACAGGTGATGGCAGGCTGCGGGCGGGGGACTGGTTGGGCCGGTGTGGGGGAGATTGCTGCGGCTGTCCGGTGGAGGAGCACGTGGAGCCCGGGGAGGGGATGGAGGTCTGCTGGCTGGGTGGGGTCATGTGGTGCTGGGGGGGCAACTGGTTGTGGCTGTGGCTCTGTTGCTGCTGCTGCTGCATCTGCTGGAGCTGCTGGAGGTGCTGGAGCTGGGAGTTGAGTGATGAGGTAGCTGTGAATCAAACAGAATCTACATTAATATAGTGTAGAGGATATAGACTCACACAAGCATACAGAATATAGAATAACGCAAGCAGAAAGAGAGCATGTTTGTTACTGGTGGAATCTCTCACACCTTGAGTACAATATACAGGTGTGGAATGCACAGGCTGTGTGCTGAGGGATACATGTAAATTGCATAGTGCCACAACAAGGTCCTCTAGGGTTTTCCTCTAGCGACAGAGTCAGTGAATTTAATTTAAGTAGTTGGAGGACAAAGCTATCAAGTCTGACATAATTGCTCTCATCGCAGCCAAAAGTCTTCATTGTCACTTGGAAAGAGCGAGAATCTTTGGTTTAATGGGTGAAAATCTAACAAGAAGAAGACATCCATCTGGCTGCAAGACTTCTGAAATAAACCCATTAACTAATTGAATCCAATAATGGCTCACCATTAGGACCTAATTTCTACATTTAAATGCTTGTAAAATTTTATGCCATTCTAAAAAATAAGTTAACGCTCTGGCTGAGAACGATGAAGACAAGGATGCATGCAAATTACTCATAGGAGCCAGAAGTCTGAACAAGAGATTAGTTCTCCCATAATGGTGTCATACAATAAAATATAACAAATATAACAAATGCTTTAAAAGAAAACTGGTCAAAAGTCCAGTGAAAACTTTTTTGTAAATGTTTTGACCTTCACAGCTCTATTAAAAGAAATAAAAGTTGCAGGTCAGACATGATTCAACACCAGATAAAATGTTGACAGAAATGTTCAAGTGGAAGTGAAATGCAAAAGATGTGGAAAAGAAAGAGAAAGAGTGTGGCGGTCAAAGCTGTGAATAGGCTGTAAACATGTGTGTTTGTATCTCCGTTTGGGCTGAATGGCTCCGTTGTCAACACAGTTCTATCAACACAGAATATTTATGCTCTGAATTTACTTCAGGAGTAGCAAGGCAATGTATAAAATCTTTGCTGAAGTTCATTAACGCGTTATTTACCTGAACGACTGAGTAACCCTGATTTGACAGTGCACTGGTGAACATGGACAGAACAGCATCTAAGATAATAGTAAAGTGAACACAAGAGCGGACACGCTTGTATACATACTGGATCAATGGGGCTAAATAATGTATGTATAGTTGTCTCATAAAAGATGAATGAAACATCAGGTGAGGTATGTCTTTGATTAGAATGGTCACTCTGAGTGTATGATGGTCACAGATGAAGATTTGATGAAGACCAGCTCTTCCTGCTCTTCCTTGCTCTCATGAAACGCAGCAGAAAGCAGCCCGCTGCACCAGGCCCGTAAACAGCACATTTTTACATTCTTCTACCTCCTGACACATTGACACTTCTCTCACACCCCCACCATGAATTATATATCATCTGAGCCAACGCCAAGAGTCCAATTCTCACTTGAAATGTTGGGGCAAGTTGCCTGGCAAACGTTCAGCCCCTGACAGGACCCACTCGGTTCCTTTGCAACTTCTTCACGACAAAGTGTTGAGCCTTATTTAAAGATGAAATAAAGTGGAACAAAGATGGGAAAACAAAAGGAGGGGGCCACAAAAATGAGATTTCTGTCAGAAATTATCAAAACCAGGAAAAGATCAAAGAACATTGGAGAATTTCCTCCAGCGCCAGCCATTACGCTGAGGAACAAGAAGCACAACAAAGAATATGAGGCAAAAGCAAACAAATACAGAGGGAATATGGAAGAAGCCCCATGTGGCCTTATTATAAGGGCTACACCGCAGGTAACTATATTCTTTAACAGCAGTGCTTTATAAATTCTGTCATCTTGTTAAGACTGTCAGGACCACTGACCCTCCCCTCGCCTCTAACTGGGCAACTGGCATTTTGAAGCTCATTCTTTTAACCACAGCTGTCTGATTGCTTTGCTCAAGCACATAATCCACACGGCTTGTCTCGGCTAATTGTTTGTGCTCCTTCCTCCAGCAGACACAGGGCTGACGACCAGAGTCGAGCTTCACTTGTGATGGAGCGAGGGCAAAAGGCGCCCGCTCCTATACAGCTCATTATATCTCCCTCTGTCTCAATGTTGCCTTTCGTATTCACTGGTCCCCGACTGCGATACAAGCACTTCTGCCACTTAGTCACATGCCTGCAGGCTGCGAGGCTCCCAGTATCACTGCTGTCACTGCTCGCCTATGTTAATGTTTATAATGAGCAATAAGACGATGCAACACAGGGGCAAGGCACACTGCTAAAGGATCTGACACTACATGAGCCAGAGCATTTGAAGCACCATTTAAACATTTAAAAACAATCATGGGAGTGCGTAAAACATCAGACCTCCTGCCCCATCTCCAGTTTCTTTGTTCCTTTCCATGGTGGCAAAGAAGAAATCAACTGTTATCTTTGACTGTCCCGGCCTGGCTTGTGAAGTAGTGAAGGACGAGCCAGACTGATTGTCAGAGGTCGAAAGGCGAGGTCAGAAGCTGCTCATTCGTCAGACAAAATGCTATTTTTGTTTCCTGTGGTTCAGGAGTGAGAGAGAAACAAGACTGCTCTCTCATTACCTGCTCTATCTAGTCGTATTGCACCCTTTTTCTGGGGGTGGGCTTGAATGCTTGTTTTCTTTTCATCGTGCCACATGTGAATTTACCCCTCTGCGCTGTGAATCTCATTTCTAAGATACATGACTTTGTACTATTTAGGTTAGGGTAAAAGTCGCATTTTCTTTTTCCACTTTGTTCAGTTGAAAGAATGAAAAACACATACACTAATATAGATAGAAAGAGTCTTATCACATATATTACAGTAACAAAGTGTGTGTGAAAATACAGCTGTCACAGTTTTAACACAAAGCGAACAAACAGTGTGTGCATTACAGCTGTGGTTCACGTTCTGCTGTGGGAGTCCATAAAGCACAGTCTCAATTGCCTTTTCAGTGAGTCACGCCAATAATTACTCCTCTGGAGGTAAGGAGATTTAGACTCTATGAGATCTGGTAATTATGAAGGTGGTCAAAGGAAGGTCATTTGTCCTCAGCAGATTAGATGGAGCACTTCCATACTGATGAAGTGGATAGCATCACTGCTGAGGCTGGCCCAGTGCTAACTTCCATGAGCACTGGACACTCATCACAGCACAAGGCCCACAGATTCTTACTGTAACTGTGATTAGAACTGCTCACCATGTCAGCTGGATTTCACAAATACATTCACATAGATGGATAAATGTATTTTATATCACTTTATAATACATACACTCAACAAAAATATAAACGCAACACTTTTGTTTTTGCTTCCATTTTTCCTGAGAAAAGATCCAAAATTCACTCCAGATACACAACACTACCATTTCTCTCAAACATTGTTCACAAATCTGTCCAAATGTGTGACAGCGAGCACCTCTGCCCCGCTGAGACAATCCACCCCACCTCACAGGTGCGCCACATCAAGATGCCGATCCGACATCATGATCAGTGCACAGGTGTGCCCCAGACTGCCCACAATAAAAGGCCACCCCGAAATGTGCATTTTTTTTCCTTTATTGGGGGTCTGGGGACTCAGAACCAGTCAGTATCTGGTGTGACCACCATTTGCCTCATGCAGTGCAACACATCTTCTTCGCATAGAGTTTATCAGATTGTCAATTGTGGCCTGTGGAATGTTGGTCCACTCCTCTTCAAAGGCTGTTATGGACGAAGAACACAGGTGCATTTTATTGATGGCATTTTTAATGCACAGAGATACCGTGATGAGATCCTGAGGCCCACTGTTGTGCCATACATCCATGAACATCACCTCATGTTTCAGCAAGATAATGCACGGCCCCATGTTGCAAGGATCTGTACACAGTTCTTGGAAGCTGAAAATGTCCCAGTTCTTGCATGGCCAGCATACTCACCGGACATGTCACCCATTGAGCATGTTTGGGATGTGCTTGACCGGCGTATACGACAGCGTGTACCAGCTCCCACTAATATCCAGCAACTTCGCACAGCCATTGAAGAGGAGTGGACCAACATTCCACAGGCCACAACTGACAATCTGATAAACTCTATGCGAAGAAGATGTGTTGCACTGCATGAGGCAAATGGTGGTCACACCAGATACTGACTGGTTCTGAGTCCCCAGACCCCCAATAAAGCAAAAAAAAAAAAAAAAAATGCACATTTCGGGGTGGCCTTTTATTGTGGGCAGTCTGGGGCGCACCTGTGCACTGGTCATGATGTCGGATCGGCATCTTGATGTGGCGCACCTGTGAGGTGGGGTGGATTGTCTCGGCGGGGCAGAGGTGCTCGCTGTCACACATTTGGACAGATTTGTGAACAATGTTTGAAAGAAATGGTAGTGTTGTGTATCTTGAGTGAATTTTGGATCTTTGGGTCCATCTCATGAAAAATGGGAGCAAAAACAAAAGTGTTGTGTTTATATTTTTGTTGAGTATATATATATTTTGTTGTTGTTGCAAGGTTATCAGTTTTGCCATATAGCAATAATACACTTCAACCTTTTAGGTTTAAATATGAGTAAGATGACTCAAGATTTGTGCTACTGTTTGGAACTGATGTAAGATGCAGAATAAATAGTACAAAGAGGATGTAATGTGCCACTGAATAAAAACATGACTCTGAGCGCAGTAGGCAGTGTAAGTGCCTTAGCGCTGCTGCAGGACTGGGCTAGCACAGGAAATACAGGCAGTTAAGGATTGAGAGGAGTAGCACAGCCACAGGATTTGAAAGTAAACCGCATTGCTTGTAGGGATCCAGAGATAATGCTTTTACTTTGTGATGCAAGGCAATATCAAGCTGCTTTGTAGAATTCTCACTCTGGGGGAAGCATTTCAAAGAATCAAATCCTCGCCATGGAGATGTAACACATAGGAGAAAATCCCTGTGTACTCAATAATGTTGTCCTTTTGGTGTTGCTTATGCGAGCTTATTGATTTCCAAAGTGTTGTCCAAGGGCCTCGAGGGAGGCCTTCACAGAATTCCAATGGGTCATCAGAAAAACACGACACATTTCCTTGATTTACTTACTGCAAACTGTGATGATTGTTTTGATCAAAGTTCATCAAGTTCTCCTGTTTGTCAAACAGAGCAAGCATGGGAGCTGAGTGGCATCAAACTGCTTATTAGGACTACAATGCATAAGGAAAAATATATCAATTTAAATTTATTTTGTTATTGCACAGGTATAATCAAAGTCAGCCCTTTGACTATGAGGACATTATCTTGAGTTTTGTATGAACCCCCATGGCCTACAGTTATCACTAGAGTCTGTCTCACTTCTGAAGTCTCAGCTCCTCAGGTCCCTCACCCTGGTCCTTGTAGGTCATATGGAACCAGCTGGACAGTGCTCCCTGAAGCCTGTCTGCTTGGCAGTACGTGTTGGCTTATTACAGCATGTTCATGGTCCCATCGTGTCGTCAGACCAAAGCAGAGGCCACGAGTAAAAGCCTCATGCAAAATTTATGTTCATGCGGCTGTTTCAGGGGCTGGAAAAATCAATATTGCGGCCTGATGCTGGGAGATGACTGAGTGCTCTCTGACTGACAGTAAAAGCTCAAAGAGATTCAGGGGCTACGTTTACAGCTCTAGAAGTGGAGTCCAATAGAGTTGCCCTAATCGTGGGGTTCACCTTAAATTTGAATTTAATTGACAATGTTTGGGAGAAGTTGTAAAAAGAGGCCATAAGAAACAAAAAAAACGTATGTATTGTTGAAATTGTATTGCTGTTCACAGACCACTACAGCTACTAAAGTCCCTAAGCCACCAAGCTTGGCGTCACTGTAGACAGTGATTTTAAACTATAATAAGCCGGTCAGTTCCGTTGTTAAATCCAGTTTTTATCACTTTTTATCCAAAGTATCCAAACCATTTTTATCTTTTAAAAATTTTGCTCAGGTTATACACTCTTTTCTCTCTATTAGTAGTCTGGACTACTGCAATGTACTCTACAGAAAAATCTGCCAAAATGCACTTTATCACTCACAGTTTGTCCTCAAATCTACGGCACAGGAAACAAAAAGTGTGATTTCAGAATTGATTTTGAAATGTTATTGTTTGTTTTTAACGTTTTAAATGGACGGGTCCTACAGTTTGTTTCAGACCTCATGCAAATTTACACTCCTGCATGTGCTCTGAGGTCCGAGAGCCAGCTCCAGCTCGTGATGCCTAAGACATGACTTAAAACCAGGGGGGACAGGGCCTTCTCTGTGTCCACCCTAAGCTCTGGAACGCTCTGCCCCTCACATTCGCACAGCCCCCCACAGTGGAGAGTTTTAAGTCTTGTCTTACCACCCACTTTTAGGCTCTGGCTTTTAACACCGTGTGAGTTGTGTAGTCTTCTGTGTCTTTTATTAATTTATTTTATTTATTGATTTTATTGTATTTATGTATAGATTTATTTTCCCCCATCTGTTGTTTCTATTAATTTTCTTTGTCCAGAACGTAATCCTACTGACTTACTGGCTAAACGTTTGTTTTACATTGCTGTGATGTGCAGCACTTTGGAAACTGTTCTGTTTATAAAATATGCCATACAAATCAACTTGGACTGTATTCAGTAAGACATCAGATAAATTCACGGGTTCCGCACGTGCCTGAATTAGGACTGGGCACCATTCACATTTTCACTTCTTCGGTACTTGAACAATACCTGTTTTTTAGTCATCACCTAGAACAGTGTTTCCCAATCAGGGGTACAAGTACCCCTAGGGGTACACAAGCACACTGCAGGGGGTACTCGGCAGTGTCGCTGCCAGGTGCAGGGGGATATTTTTTTGAATTTTTAAATTCTAATTTGAGTAAATTTGAGTTAAAGAAAAGAGAGAAAATGCCTGAGAATTAAATGTTCAAATTAAGGAGATGAAATAAAATGATTTTCATTTAATAATCTGTTGTGTCACATTTTACTTTTGGAGAATTATCAACATGTATGAGTGAGGGGGGTACTCGAGGTATGACAAAAAGGCTCAGGGGGTACACAAGACAAAAAAGGTTGGGAAACACTGACCTAGAAGGACACAAATCAATTGTAATGTTCATAAATTAAAATTAATATAATTGTAACTGTAGTTTTCATCATTCATTTGTGATCATGGTGCTAGTGACTTTCTATAAAGCTCTTCCAAAATCACACCAGATAAAAAACATGTTACTAGCATTTTATTATCTTTCACTGGATTTTTACATTTTTTTTTTTACAAATGAGCTTCAATGCCCAGGACAAGCTTAGGGTAGAGCCATTGCTCCACCTGACCGAACGAATGTCTCTCTGGAGAGCTGAATATTGTCTGGGGTGAGGGTAGTCTGGAAGATCTTTATGAAAGCTACTGTTGAGATCTCACCCTAGATCATTTGAGGAGAATTAAGATAACAGTGGATGGAATAGTATTTTATGTATAAATGTATTCAGGTGCTTAACATTCAGTAAATGTGATTATTTGAATCTAATCGTAAATAAATGAGTTGCAGAACAGAAAACAAAAGACAGACAGCAGAGGATATTTAAGTGTATTGAATTTCTGTAAGCAGCAAAACATAACTTTATTATTATTATTATTATTATTATTATTATTATTATTATTATTATAGAATGATTGTGGGATAATCAAAAGGCATTGTGGGTCTGAGGAGGACTTCATAAGGCTTTTGTTCTGCGCTGCTTGGCTTACATATGCTTTTGAAAGCGCTGCATACCCACAGCGCATTTGGAGAAGAGTGTGAGAAGAGGGCAAAAAAGAAAACTGTGAAAAAAGAAATTCAGTGGGATGAAATAAGCCCAAACAATGGGATTTGCTTTCCATTCTTGTGCCTCCATCTTGTGTCTTTAATTATTCCCTTTGGTTGTCTGAGGGAGCGTGTAAGCACTTTCACACAGCACAACATGCCCAGCAGCACAACTGTCTGCCTCAGTCATGTGGCGACTTCTGAGTGACACCAGCCTCTTGTGATTATTAATGCTGTTTAATACAACACAAGGCAGCCACAAGGATTGAGGGAAAAACAGATTTCAAAATGCATGTATTCAAAATGTAATGTGAGAGGAATTATGTAGAACACGGGCGGAGGAGATACACTTTACCCACTGCGACATAAACAATGAAATGAAGCCTAATGTTTTGTAGACATGACGAGCGTGTATTTGATAACAAGAACCAGGCGCACTTTTATACACAGCGTTAAATGGAGCCTCAGCTGATCCTGGTGGGATCCTTTGTGCCGGTTTAGTAGTTTCTTCCTGAATCGCATATGAGATATTTGAGAGCCCAGAACGATGTATGATGAATGAAGTACCATGCTACTTATACGCTTATCGTGCTCACTGACTAGCAACAGGTTCACCAAAGGGCAGCAGCAGTAAATGAAATTCCGCACCCGGACAATATATCATCAAAAGAAATATATGCACCCACGAAACTTGCGAGGCTTCTTCAAATGCGGACAAGGTGCCTGACGGGGGCTAGGGATGGGATAGAGGGGGAGAGGAATACAGGGGAGGAGGGAGGTTTTTTTTTTTTTTCATTGGATGGGTGAGTAGCAAGCTAGAAGGAGCAGCGGCAGATTTTGTTGAATCAGTTCTATTTTCATACCGGCTGATCTGTGTCTTTTAACCGTTTCACTGCTGCCGGAAAATGGAAGTACCAGGGCTAATTTCACAGTGAGGGCTCGCTGAACAAAACCCCCCACCGTCTGTGAAAAAAGGTGCTAAGTCTACTTTGTCATTGTGAATTATGGCAGTATAATGCAGGCATCAGCGTTGTGTACACGGGATGAATGAGGGGATATGTCCAGGAAACCAGGCACTGAATTTTTATTACAATTTTATGTTTACAGCCTAGAAATACACAGGATGTACATTTGATGAGATGGCTTTTTTTTTATTATTATGGTGTCACATCTTATGTTTAGATAAACTGACTTTTTACACATTAATTTTTGGTATATGGAAATAGGTAATTACTAAAATCCTTGTAAAAAGTGTGTCATGTCTAATTAGATTTATACTTTTAATAGTTAGAAGTATACTTTTAATAGTTATTTAAGTTTATTTCTAATTGCATATTATTTTATTCTCCTGTTGTTCCTGTACTGTGTGTTGCAACACTGTAATTTCCCCATTGTGAAAAATGAATGTAAAAATAAAATGTTCTCTTACCTTTCTCTTAAACTGTTATTGAAATCTTATTGATATCTGCCATTGGTGCCTTATAATGTAGTTTACTCACAACACTGTTAATAATTATACAGAGTGATGTTTCATGTGTAGTTCAAAATACCTCTTAAATGGAGTTATTCTGCGTATTACATATTCTGGAAATATTTGATACTTGTGTAAAAAATGGAAAGGGAGTAAAATGAGTCTTTTTTCTTTGACAGAAACATGCACTTGGGGTTTATGTTGTAAGTAACAGATATGTGCCTCTAAACACATCCAGAGCTGATGCCACAGGACGCTCTGTGATGTGTCTACTGTTAGTCCAGAAATAGCACCCACGGGACCAACGCACTCCTCAAGCCTCCTGCGGGACCTTTTAAGCTGCACTGATACCGATAAAAGCCCCACAAATCGGGCCCCATGATACCCGGGCCATTAATTAAGGTAATTAGGCCCTGGTCAGCGATTAGTAACCACAGATAGCTTTTAGCAGTGGCTAGGACGTCCCGGTTGGTGAAGTGTTTGGTTCCACCCCATCTGCTGACAAATGTCACCGCAGGCTCTTTGGTTTCACAGACAGGGAATCGGAGAGCAGTGTTTAAGAATGACCTCTGCGCTCCGACTGGCTCCCACTCTCCCACTACAGCGTGCACTATTGTTTGTTCATCTCACTTGTGCCTTTATTTCTCCTTCAAACACAGAACAAGCCGCGCTATGAAAATCCATACGTGTTGTACACAGGAATAGTGGGAGAGGAAGCGTTCACTGCACAGCCTATCGATCAAAATTAGAACATCTGTGCTGAGTGTAAGTAGTATTGAGTACGGCATAATGCAACATTGATTTGCTTGTATTATTAAGTCCATGATAGATCTATATTGATGGGTTTGTTTACATCAGAATTTTGAATACACTTGCACAAGTAATGGACTAAATATAATGAAGCTATTTTATGAGGGTTTTACACATTAAGTTAATGTAACTAGTGTTACATGTTTTAAGAAAGCGTAGAGTTTGAATCGCACAAAGTGGTAAAGATGTTGATTCATTCATTCATTTTCTTCCGCTTTTTCCATTTTCTGGGTTGCGGGGGCAGCATTCCAAGCAGTGTTCTGCTGCCCAGAACACAATGCACCAGCCCCCATGAATGTTGCATAATGCCGTACGTTAAATACAGTGTATCATTGTGCTTTGAGGTTTGTGACTGGTTGTAGTCGCCTTACTCATCACTGTGAACTGTACGCCAAAGCAGAGTGGCCTTCTCTGAGCACGCAAAGGTACACTCATTGGTTGCTATTGGTTTACAAGGCACTCGTTGGCTTGGCACCCTCGTATCTTTGTACATTGCTTCAAAGAACTACCAATGCTTATGCCTTGCGATCTAGTGACATTTTTCAACTGCAAGTTCCTCGTGTTAGGACTGAGTTAGGAAAGCATGCTTTTAGCTTTTCCGCGCCATCGGCCTGGAACAGTCTTCAGACTGAACTGAAAATGACTGAACTTGTCTCATTTAAAACATTTCGCTCTTTTTTATATAATCGGCAAAAAAAAAAAACATAAATCAGTGTCTGTGTTTTTAAATGTACTGTCATTTTAACTAAGGCACTTTATCGCTCGTGTTTACAATTGTTTGCACCTTTTTAATATCATTTGCACTTCATTTTACTGTTTACAACTATTGCACTTTACATTTGATATTTTACTGTTATTTTACTCTGGACGTGTGCTGCTGACCTCTTGGCCAGGTCACCCTTGTAAACGAGGTCTTGATCTCAATTGGTTTTTACCTGGTTAAATAAAGGTTAAAAAAAAAAAAGAATCCTTCCACGGGTGGTGGGTCCACAGGAGGACGGCTCACATCACAACAGGCCTTGATGTATCTTCTGCCATGGGGGCTACCAGTGAGGTTAAGTGTCTTGCCCAAGGACACAACGGCAGCGCTCATCTGTGGGAGCTGGGATCATATGCGGTCAACCCGTCAAGAGCGGGATTCGAACCGCAAACCCCTGGATTCGAACCGCTAACCCCCTGGATCACGAGACATATGACAACTGAGCTACTGCCGCCCTAGATGTTGATACACTCTAAAACACATTACCATCCTCATAGATGCAATAAGTCAATCGGGCAAAGGGAAGTAAAAGATGCAGGTGTGCTACTTTACACAATTGCACTTTGAGGAAATCTGAGATAACACTATTTCCATTTCAGTTCAGTCCCATAAAATTACCATTAACATTACAACTCAAGCAGAACACAGATAAATGTAAAATGTCACCCAGTACTGCCAGCCGGGGATTCTAGTTCCACAAGATTACCATCTCTGTCTGCTCCCTCCCAATGCACCTTGTCTAATATTTAATTTACAACATTTCATAAGTTCATTTTCCCCTCACTGACCATGTAAATCACAAATCAATTTTCATTTCAAATGCTTGACTACAGATTGCTGCTGAAAGCTTCTGAATTGTGTTGAGGCAATATGACAGACCTTTAGCAAATCTTTTGGAAACTGCCCAGAAAAAAAAAGAAAAAAGTGAGACATAATTTCAACAAAACAACCCTGGGCCAAGTGGTCAAGGCATTTACCGGAAGCATGCTACAAGTGTGGAAATATCAGAAAAACAAAAGGGTGGAACAATCTATAATATATCAGGGGTTTTCAAGCTCAGTGCAACAACTAAATGGTTGTTAATAAATAAACAATACAGAGCAGTATTTAACTTGAGATATTATAATAATCACTTTTGATCTTTTACATCATGCATGGTTGTTTTATGTGTGTATATTCTGTTATGTGGCTAGGCTTCAACTAAGACTTGTTGAGATGAGATGGGTTTCCATATTCAATTTCTTCAATGAAAACAATATTAAATGGTGGTAAATGGTGTATGATGGTACACATACACATGTCTACCTAAATATGTAAACACAGCGAAATGCTTGTTTTGTTTTTCTTCCTACAATTCTTAAATTAGACTGAAATGTGCACACTTACCTGCAGTTCTGCAGGTAATGCATTCAAATCAGTCATATCAGTGGGGCCTACAGTTGTGTAGCAGTTCCATGTGAGGAGATTGTGTGTTTATAGCAGGTTTGCCAAAAGCCTCTGTCAGTGTTTACCAGCGAGGGCAAATGTCAGGGCTCACTGTGAAGGAGCAGACACAGCCACATCTGATTAACAATATGATTGTCCTCCTCCGCAGCTCCATAAAGACTCTCCCTCCCTCTGTTTTCTTTTTTCTATTTCAGGCCCTGGCACTGTGCTGTCCTGTGGCATGGCTGAGTCAGAGTGACACTGCCACCATCCACAGAAACAAAACACAAGTCAAGAGCCAGAGGGTGGAGACAAACAGCAATACACTGTCTCACTAGACACAAGCAAAAGAGATCTGCATATATTCTCAATACACATAGATATTTGTGAGCAATTACCAGGTATATGTAACATGAATCATAAACAAATCATTAACATGTCTTCAAAAGTGAAACATCTGGGGTGAATTTCCTTCATCTCTTTGCTTCAAAAGACACTGCTGTATAACCCACAAGGGACCACATGATTTCTCTAGACCTGTACCTGTGCCCGGGTACAAATGTATATGTCTGATTTGAACTCTGTCAGCGCCTGCTGATTATCTCCCTGCTGCCGAAGTCTCTCAAAGGCAGTAACATTTGTGAGCTGCTTATAGAAGACAAACATTAAATCAGTGGCAGATATCAATGGTAAAGATGAGAACCCGGTGCCGTATCTGCTGGGATTGCGTGGAACCTGTCTGTGGCAGCTCTTCATCTCCAGAGCACCTCTCACTCTCAATTATTTGGCTCCTGTCACAACAAATCTATCAAATTACTGCTTCAGGACTGTGTGCAGCTGCTCCGATTGCACCGCTAGTCGCATTAGCTTTGAAATGTATGAGGTCTACATTTTATCACTCTTATTTATTTAATGCAGCTCTCCCCTCTACGAGTCATCTTACAACCTCTGCAAAGTGAAATCATTATAAAACAACTATACCAACTGAAAACACTTCAAATTAAACAATGTGAGTGTGGGGATACAGAGGCCCTAATGTGTTGAGATGGCAGCTACTACATATTCTTAATCCTATAAAATTCAAGACAAATATTTGAACCTATCGATGTGGCTGCAGAGTCACAAGGCTTCCCCAGAGCAGACAGGGGTTAAGTCAGTGCCCCGGCCCGGTGAGCTCACCTCTTAAAGGAGCAGCAGTCAGCTGAGGCAGAAGCGATGCAGTCTGACATGTCAAACTAGTGTGGAAACATTTGCCTCTTCCCCCAGGAGCCCACCCTTTGGTGCTGTAATGAGCACAGTGATTTCCCTAATGTGCACCATTCCAACAGCCGCAAACTGTGAACTACAACACAGAGCGTGCTCCTCAAACGCAGAGGTGTCTTTGATTGGCACTGACAGCGGGCTCATTACTGCAGGTGAGCGGGAGCCGACCTTTATCAGGAAGCTTGAGTGCTGTTTTGTGTTTCCTGTGGACGAGTACAGAGGAACAATGCTTTCACCACACCACAGAAGTTGGCTCTCTGATGTGATGCGCTGCTTGGCTTTCAGCTCACAGCAAATGCGATGGGATATCCTTATTAATATGAAAGAGCAGGCGTAAACTAGCTGCTTGCATTACTCAGAGAGACGCGGAAAGCATGAGGAGACACGTGAGACTTTGTAGTGCCTCCGCCTCTTGAGCATTACATGTATAGGCCTTTGATACTGTACAGCTGCTTTTACAAAGTAGGTAATCATGTTCTGCTTGTTATAAACAGATTAAAACGACAGCAGCTCAAACAAACATAGGGCTGTTTTGTCAGCATCAGTCACACACACTTACACTTTAACAGTGGCAATCACATAGCATTTTCAATTCATCCCAAGCGTAACATTTACAGACCTCTTGCATGACCCAACCTACTTTTTTGTCTCTGTGAAGTCAGCTAGAATTGTGTGCACTCTGTCACTAAAGATAACTTTCTCCCTTGTTTAGTTTCATTGGGAATTTGTTTTTACTGCATGTTTGCAGGCATAAATCATTCTGACAAATAACCAGTTACACTGCAGCCTGTGTTTACGGAGTCTGCCTCAAGATGCTGCTCAGTTTTATTTAAGCAACTGCTCCAACTTTACAGCACAACCCCATTACAGTGATAGTTATTCATCACAGTCGGCGCACTGCCCTGCTAAAGCTCACAGCTCTTCCCTAATGTCAACAGAGCCAGCTTTGATTAGGATGGCCAGAAAGAGAGCACTGCCTTTCTTCTGTAAGAATATATGTACACTTATTATTAAACAGGAACACACATTATGTATTTATTATTATTAGGCTCGAGCGCCAGGCGCTGGCACCTATTAGTATCGCAAAGAAATGCTCCTAGTGGTCGGGAAGTGAAATGACACGATGTGACGCGCCCGTAGTGAACAGGGACCCTAACATTGTTGCCGAACATTGTTCTCGCATTGGAATATTATTCTTTTTCTTTCTTTCTTCCTTTCCTCTTCTTATTTTTTCCCTAACCAACTCACCCATTTTTTGTGAACAATGAACAATGAAGAAAACTCACAAAATTTTGCCAACTGTTAAAACTCCCACTTCTCTAACTTTTGGGTATTTCCATTTTCCAAAAATAAATAAAATGGCACTTCAACGCTCCCAAACAACTTAAAAATGCATTAGGGTATACAAATGAGGGCAAAAAAAATTAGCACGGAGAATAATGAAAGTAGATCATGACAAGACAAGAAAAAAATATTACACCAACACTGTCCACTGCACCAGGGATCAGCAATATTGGTTAAAGTTTGCTAAGCATGAGTCAGCATTTTTGTAAACTTAATACTTTTATGAACAGGCTCAAATTTGGTACACATTATCTCAAGGGGTGGGACATCAAAAGTTATCAAAATGTCTTACGGTCTCTGAGCAGTGACGCGGCAAAAAATGCACATAATTTTGGAGGTTTTGGATATTTACAAATTGCTCCCATTTCATTTTCAACAAACTCCGATTTCAGTGAAATTTGAAACAGTTGTTGAACTCCCTGCCCTAAAGCTAATGAATGTGAAAAATAAAATTTAATATGGGGGGAAAAAAAATTTCTGAAATTTTGCCATCCCGATCCAAAAAGTCAATGACACCCATGACATATTTGTTACGGCGTCGCCATAGCGATGACATAAAGTCTCCATGTTATTCCAATGTTAAAATCGCCAAATCGCACAAACTTTGGCCAATTTCACTCAAATTTTAACCGTGGGTGCAAACCCCCACCCCGAACACATTGATATAAGAAAATACAAAAATGCGTGCAATAGGTGCCCCCTAGACAATTTGTATGGAACAATATTGTTTTATTTGTCATAGATATACAACATTTGGTACACACATTTGTGACATGGTCTTGAGTAAAAAATTCAATGATGCTCAGACCTCATTTACATTGTGTTGCCATGACGACAAGCCAAAAATCTGACCTTGCCAATGACATGTCCTTACACAAACTTTGGCATAGTCAAACCAAATTTGGTAGCCAGATGCATCATGGCAATAGGAACTTAATTCATTAATTATTGCATTTATATAGCACCTTTCAAGACACCCAAAGCACTTTACAGTTCATTGTTCATTCACTCCACACTCAGTGGCGGCAAGCTACAATTGTAGCAACAGCTGCCCTGGGGTAGACTGATGGAAGCAAGGCTGCCAAGCTGCACCATTGGCCCCTCTGCCCACCACCCAATACTCACGCACACTCCACTTTCTTACTAGGCAATATAGGTGAAGCGTCTTGCCTTAGGACACAACGATAGTTTTCGCCACTGGCGCCCCACTGTGGCACCTGATTTTCCCAGTGGTCTCCCATCCAAGAACTGCCCAGGCCTGGCCTGGCTTAGCTTCTGAGATCTGACGAGATCAGGTTTTGACAAACTGGTATGGCCATGGAACAAAAAATTATATTGTGACCATGCCCCTTTACAAACCGTAAGTCCACCATCTTGGATTTTCTTTTTATAGAAAAATGGCAGGGTTGGGTTAGGAGTTAGGGTTGGGGCTATGGTTAGGGTTACGACTAGAGTTAGGTTTAAGCTAAGGGTTACGTTTAGGGTTAGGCCTATTGTTAGGGTTAGGGCTAGGGGTTATGGGTTTACGGTTATTAGGGTTAGTGTGGAGCACAGTGTTTGCAGGGTGCGGCATAGGCGGCTAGGGCTGATCATCACCGCTTGCGGCTATATTGTTAATATTGTAGTCTACACTACATTAGAGAAAATGAATGACTCCACCCTCAAACAGCCTCTCTGAGACAAACAGCCTTATTAGAGGCTCATCAGCCGCCTCATTACATTTAAATGCAGCCAGTGGCTAGGCCCCTGGTATAGTCTCATTACTGTTTCTCACAGTTGTCTTGTCTGATCTGACACTAATTAGCTGGCAGCGTGGTGGTCCCGAGGAGCTGTATTACATGTGTGATGAATCACGCTCAGCCGGGGGCCAGTGGGCCTCACAGGGGTGCGGGGGTGCAGGGGTGCACGGGCAGAGGCCAAAGCTGTGCTTGTCTGACAGAGGTGCTGTGCCAGCAGGCCTCATTCACTGGAGCTGTGATGAGCTCAGACAAGGCAGTGTGGAGGAGCGCCGCCTGGCCAGAGGGGCCTGGACACAGTCAAGGCATTTAGCTTCACTCCTGACTTGTGTCACTTTCTCTCCACAGAGGTCCCTTCAATGCATCCTCTTCAGATAAGAGGATGTGCGAACAGGCAGTCTGTCAGTCCACACACTTTCAAAAGATCTGCCACCAAGGCATTTCTCTGCACATTTTTTCTCACTATCTGGAATAGAGGAGGTTTATCAGAAGCTGCTCTCCAGAAAAGGAGTAGGACAGTGAGAAAGACAGGGTGGTGTTAGTTATGTTGCTCTGACACTCAGCAGTGTTTGTAGATGGCTTCATCAGAGTCTGAGGCCTACGGCTTGTCTCTGATGCACTAGAGGAGGACCTGCTGAAGTGAGAGTCAGACAGGCCTGCTGGGCCCATTACTGCTCACTACTGATGGATATACATTGAGGGGTTTGACTAGATAGAAGTGGGTTTATTAAAAGCTCTGCCCACAGTGTTGGCTGCTGTTATTTATGCATGTTTGTGTCCATTAGGCTTCTACCTCCACATTTCCTCACTCAGGGCATGTGTCCATCCATTTCCACATGAGGCTACATTCCCTGCACTTTGCGCAGTACTGACATTATTGTAATCTCCATCCCCAAAACCCACTGCTTTACATGTAGCCAGCATCTTTTTACATTAGAGAGCCTCTCTCATCTAAGATTTATGACAGGCAGTTTCTCCATCTATGCCTCAATCTAATGGTATAAAAGAGACAATGTTTTAAACATTAAAATGAAAACCATTTACAACTATGATCAAAAGAGAACACTTGCACATTAAAGTTTAAAGAAGCATCCATGCAGCCCTGTGGATGGGCAGATGAGGTGGAAAGGAGATAAAAAGTAAAGTACAGGGCACTCTTACACACACTAAAGAGGCCCAAAGTGCTTTTGCGCTACTCTGCAAAACGTTGACCTGTAATTAATATGGTTGTTCCTCCGGACAACATGAAGATGGCAGCTTTTTGGGATACAACCGCTGGAGGAATCTTACCTGGTCAAGAGCTTTGTACAGCATTTCAGAAAAACAACTTAATGACAGGGCTTCTACAAAAAAATACATTTAACCATTGATTTCAGTCTTTGTACAAAAAAAGTAGTCAGATGTTTTAAAAAAGAAAATAAGTAATTTAATATTGGTCACTAAGTGCCCTGTTGTAATGTCTGAGTGTGCCTCACAGTGCAGTGTGACAGTACCTTGCAGGTTTTGGAGAGGCAGGCTCATGATGCCCCCCGCGGCGGCCGCAGCAACCAGGCTCTGGATGTTGGCTGTGGGCAGAGACAGGACCAGGCCCTGCTGACTGCCCAGGTGCCCACCTGCACTGAACGGGATGAGGATGGGCTGATTCATACCTGGAGCCGCCCCGGACATTACACCACCTACTGCGCTGGCCAACTGCTGTGCCATCAGGAGTGACTGTGGACACGGGGAAATACACATTAGGAAAAATAATACAATATCAGAAAGAGATTTGTACTGAAGGTTTTAGGTAAATGATATCAATAACAATACAGAACTATTATAATGGTCATTATGTTTATGTATTGTATAGACAGTGTCATGAGTTGTAGAACTCATGAAAATAAAATGCACAATGCAGACAACAGAACCATGTCCACCTGAGTACACTTTGTGTTTTGTGTAGTAAATATGATTTGTGTGATTCTGCTGAAAGTGCTAAATCCAGTTGACACTTGTGTTTAGAGCAGGGCAGTCACTTTATGAAATGCAGAGTAAGGGTAAGTAGTGATTACAAAACTCAAGAGGATCAATAGTTTCATCCACATATACAGTGTATCAGATTCCACTTCATTTACACAGGTTTTAATCAATGCATTTTAATGAGTGCAGTTCTTTAGCTGCTGCAGTATGACAGAGATCACATCTAATCTTTGTAAAAGAGGTGAGAATGTTTCACATATGAAGCATGTTTCATCCCAGTGAACAGAACCACCTGCAGGAAATATGGAGCACTACTTTAGTCTTTAGATGAGGCATATAACATCACTGCTGTCTCTTCATGTACCCATTCATTCATATTAGTTAAAGTGGAATCGCTGCTGTCATACCCACAGAGGGGAGATATGTTATCAGAAGTATCGCTCTGAGATATTTTGCACAGTGAATCTCTCGTCAAACGTATTTTCCGAGGAAGTGTGTTTGGAAATACACCAACACATTTTTCATTGAGAGCTTCGAGCTTGAAGTAGGGCTTCAAACTCTGTGAGTACCCTGAAAGACATTTCAAATCTCATTCAATCTGGTAGAAAACTTAAACAATGTTACGTTTGAGCATGTCAAACACAATTTGCAAATAGACAATGAAGCGGAAGATGGTGAAGGTGCAGCAAAACACAGTGGAATCATTTCAAATTGAATTGTTCTGGGTAAAATAATGAAAGTACAAAGTCAGCATGTGTTGTGTCCCAGGTAAACCAGCAAAGGGAAGCCTGACTGCACTGAGTTCACCTGTCAGCACTCTGCATGTGTTTTGCATTGGTGCACCTGCTGCCTGCACTGGACACAGAGCCGGCCGGTGTGAGGATTGTGGCCAGTCTAAAGGTGGTACACAAAGCACATAGGTGAGAGGCGTGTCTCTCTGATAACCCTGTGTAATACACTCTCCCCTACACACCTGACACACAGCCCAGTACAGTTTAGGAGCTATGAGAGCACAGGTCAGTCCACATCACATCACATCTCATTTCCTTCTAGAGAATCCATATCAAGCCCTTTAATAATCACTCTCTTTGGTAATTGCATACAGTCAAACTATAGCTACATGTTGAGAATATTGAGAATTCAATATAATAAATACCTTATCTTTTTGTTTACTAAATCAATAGATGGAAATGTACTTAAAAATATATTTAAGACTAAGAGTGTTTTTTTTTATAGAACTGTCTGGTGGAGCATTAAAACAACAAAAACAAAT
This sequence comes from Paratrypauchen microcephalus, assembly GCA_036785185.1. Classification (NCBI taxonomy): domain Eukaryota; kingdom Metazoa; phylum Chordata; class Actinopteri; order Gobiiformes; family Gobiidae; genus Paratrypauchen; species Paratrypauchen microcephalus. Next base: position 5,437,609 of record JAVJIX010000040.1, on the reverse strand, counting down.
TGTGATCACTGTGTGCGGAGGATTTCTTTCTCAACATTTGCTTTGATACACAACAACAGTACATAACAGATGACAATATTCAAAGCTTCTGAGAGCATTCAAAATGACATTTGCCATAAACTCTCAAAAAGGAATTAATAATTCGGGAGCTTGCCGAATCCTCAAAGGACAATAACAAAGGCGATCCGTTTGTTAGCTGCAAGTGACACATGTTTAATCTTGCTTTTTAAAGTAAATTTAATCTTGAATCGAAGCAGCATATAATCAAAGACAACCTTTGAACATTTCATCTCAGAGTCAAACTAAATGAGATTGCAGGCTTGACAGCAGAGACAGCCTCACATGGAAGGGAATAACATTAAAAAACAATTCCACAATTATCAGATGTAGCCCTGATTTATTTATTATTACAGGCATTTCTGGACAAGCAGGCGGCTGTTAAGCATAAGGCTGCTGCTGCGAGGGAGGCTTTGTATTTTTTGTTTCTTTAGGCCGTGTGCTGTTCCACGAATAAAGGCTGAAACTTACATTTTAACCACAGGTGCATGCATGGTTAGTATGTAAAACCAGATCAGATAAACATTTAGCATAATTTAGGCTACTGCATTTCTCTGCTGTATAACAAATGATGGTTTATAACTCCTTAAATGTGGTAGTTTCATCATTCTGTTTATATTAATTGAAATCAATCAAATCACTGACTTATCTTTACGTTGTAATAGGAGTTCCGAGGTGTTCTGAGGAGTCCTTGCAGGTATTCATGCATTATCCAGACGTGTTTAAGGGCATTAAAACTCAAAAATAATAACTGAAACTGCAGTAAACATATGGATTGGTCTAAAGAATCCCTGCCACATTTCAGATTAGTAGTTCACCTTGGCTGTTGGTTGTTGTGCCTGTTACTTTGGCCCGTGCGCTTCACACATGCTGTAAAAGCAGCTATACAGTGCTTGGCAGGCCTGACAGCTGAGTGTTGAGAAGTGGTCTCCTAGGGGCCACACAAGTGCATGGAGTGTGTGCGAATGCTGGACTTGGGATGGGGAAGCGAACACACTCAGAACTGGATGTGGTACCAAGCCTCTCTGCCCATCAGGGGAGAATAGGCCTTTCTATCTGGTTGGCAGCTCTGGCACTGAGAAATTGCCCATAATCACCAAGATAGCAGACTTTTGTCATCCTAACTGCGAGTGGGAAACCGAAGGAAGGTGGATTCATGTTGGGTAAACTACCATCGGATAATGGTTGTTCGAACAATATCCGGCTCTGGAGCGAGAATCTATCAAAACATATTGATCCTGGAACAAGAGAATTGGGTATGGCATGTGGAGCGCCTTTGTTTCTGAAAAGTGTTAGCTTCACAGAGACTGTACTGACAGCATTAATATATTAGACGGGGACTGTTGAGAGCCGCCTGCTGTGGCTCAGCCTCTAACTGCTGCTGAGACCAGATGCCTTCTTTTTCTTGCTTTATTTCTTATCTATACAGCACTGTGGCCCTGACCAGGTATCCACACTCACAAAAGACCTTTTAATTAAGTGCCTTTATTTCTGTACACATGACACGGGGATTTACTTATTGTAGAACACTGTCTAGTAAGAGAAAATGGTTCCCTCTTGGCGTTTTGTCTTTGTTTATCCTGATGAATCCTGACTGTCATGAGTGCATGTAAAATGGCCTTATTACAGAGACCGGGCTGCCCTGCTGCTGTGCGAGGGTTAAGCGGTGACATTGAGCAACGCTAATGAGATAGATGTTCATTAAACACTGCCAAGCCACCGGGCCAATAAATCCAATCAGATAGGACAATGGCTGATTGAGCTATTAGCAGGCTGGGCTCAAACTCTGCTCCTGCTTGTTTTGACACGGCCTGTATTGTCAGCTCATTAGTGCCACAGCTCAATTACATGTGAGGATGATGGGCAATGACAAAATACTTTAGAGCAGGGAGAGTGCACTGTGCAACATTTGGAGATGGGATTTTAACACATTGTTATGAAACCATCTTGATATGATTTGTAAGATCAGTGTGCTGGTTCTGTGAGATAATGAGCAAAGATGGTTCTTTTCATTTTAATTAAAATTCATGAATGACTTGAATTACATTTTTTCTGTAAATACCAGATGGATAAAATCCTTCAATATCAGTACAATCATACATATTTCTATGCAAAGATTTTCCTTTCATAATGTGGTTTGTGGAAAGTTCAGAAAGATGGCATTTAATAAATGACATTTTGAGAACTTTTCATTCAAAAGATTATAGTTTTTGGTTTTGAATTGTTAATTGCTGTGGCAACATGCTCAATTGCATTGATTCTAACTAGACGACTGAGGTATTTTACACATGGCAATATACTATTTTTCATCACTTTAAAACCCATGGATATTTGAATTTATTGGCTTCATTTCTGTTCAGGATATTTAAACATTCTGTGAAATGTAATGTTTACCATGAGGCTTACCTGTGGCCCCATGGGGTATGCAGGGTGGGACTGGCCCAGGTGGCTCTGCTCAGAGGGACTGCTACTGGCGTCGGACTGCACTGATCCGTCCCGGGCCCCTGGAAAATCAACAGGTGTATTCAGATGAAGAAACTAGCTTTAATACTGCACAATGTGAACTTAAATCAGACCAAAATAAACAGTGTAAATAAACACATCAGAGGTACCATGTGGAACAGAGCAAAGCAGCTGGAAAGGTGGGAATTTGAACTTAAGCGCTTTATCAATAACCACCACAGCATTGAATAAATTACCAGGCGGCGCAGGGCTCATGGGGATGGGGATGATGCTCGTGTTGGCTGGGTCCCCGATGGCCCAGATTACTGCTGAGAGATGGGGCCATATTATTCAGCCATTTACATCACTGAGTATCACTCATCTAAACCCACAGTCACCTTTTATCCAGAGCCCACAGCTACGGGACACAATTAGACCTGTTTCAGCGAGGGCAGAGAGGAGCGCGGAGACAGGGACATGATAATAAGCACGTTGATGGCTGCAGGGAAAATAAAGGACACCCACAATTGGATATCACAGCAATCACTATCTGAGAATCTCTCCACTGTGCACTAACTGTGGAGCTCTAAAAGGCGGCTCCGACCCTCACCCTTTGACCTCAATGATATCAAGATCACATGACGCCTCTGTGTTGACACAAAAGCTCAGGACAGACGCGCAGAATAAAAAAGATGAAATAATTTTTATGGTTTAAAAAAGTATGTGTTTTTTGCCTTGATGAGAGTGAAATAAGAGGTTTACATTATCATTATAAATTAATGTAGACCTTGATAAGATGACACAGATGTTATTATATGTGCTATAAATAATAGTTTTACCCTCTGATAATCCATTCAAAGAGGACAACCGCAGGTCTTTTCCAGATGCACTTCATTATATCCAGTTTCAGACTTAAAGTAAATAACTTCAAGTCTTCAAAAACTCTTTAAGTAGCAATAACAATTTAGACACATAATTCAAGACAACCTTGTATAGATTAGAATAGAATTTTATTGATGGACATCAGCATCATTTATCCTTGAGCCATTTCTTACAGATGTATAACATTAGTTATTATTCTTTTCAATGGTTTATTATATGAAGGCACATTGAAAATAAGGTCACTAAAAATGTAAATATAGAATATATTGACTCTTGAATAAAGTCCTGCCACATAGTGTACTTTAGGCTCACATGAAAATAGCTTGTTTTGTTAAACAGAGCCTACAGAGCAGGCTGTTGTTTCTACCCCTTTCCATAAAAGCTTTCTGTTCAATAGCCTGACAGACAGATCTCATTCCCTGTAAAGTATATTTATGCAACACATTTAAAACCCCACTGCGCCAACCAAAATCATTTCATCTTTACATAAAATCCAAATAATTGGTGAATGGCATGACCCAACAAATGAACCTCAAGTGTTTGACGGTACGGTTGATGTGAAAGCCCAAGGGGGAGCCTGCTTTTGTGCTGCTGGTCTGTACCTCTGCCCGGGCCTGCTCTTGCTCCAGTCCACATCCTCGCACTCATCACACCCAAATGCACTGGATATTGTGACAAGACAGTCTCTTTTCACCAATTATTTCACCCATTATGGATTACACTGTGCATGCTCACATCCTGCCTCCTCCATATCTGCAGTAGATTCTGCAGATTTTTCTTACAAAAAATGGAAGAAATTATAATAATTGACATTATTCATTATACAATTTAGTAAGATAAATAAATACATCAATATATATGAAAAGATGCCCAAACAAAAAAAATATTTTTTCTCTCATCTGCCTAATTAGCCTATTGAATAAGAACTGGACAAATAAGACTTTATTACACAATATAAAGTGCCGCAGACAGTCAGGTTCGTGATGATAGTTAAGATATTGCTTGTGAATAATGTATTTGATTTGATAAACAGTGTGTGTGTGTGTGTGTGCGGGGGGGGGGGGGGGGGGGGGGATACTGAATATCAATTCCTTGATGCCTTTCATTGCATCATTTCAAAATAACTTAGAAGGGCTCTATCCTCTTGCAAATATGTGTAACGTTAACGCATTTACCGCCACAGAGAGGATCGATAATAAATAAATACACATGCACATCTCTTCCCTGAGGAGTTGTGTAATTTCTTTAACTAAATTAAAGAGCTGACAGAAGAAATATCCAGGGAATAAATTGCCAATTCTTTTTTATTACTTGAGGCTTTGTACACATTTTACTTTTCTAAAAAAATCTACTCATCCAATGCCAATGATTCTTAAATGGGTTTGCAGATGGAGATAATAGAGTATAGAGGGGAAATATCTGGATCAAACCTTTACTAAAAAGAAAGTGCTTTGATGCTGTGATTATACGCAGGTCGCACAATGGGTAAAATGGACTGAATGGATGTATTGATGTGAGGGGAGATGAAAGAGGTAGGCCAAACGCTTGAAAGAACAGGCGATGCACATTCAACATAGCTTTACATTTATCTAGGACATTCAAGCTCCAGCGCTTCTTTTTTTTTAAAATAAATTCTGACCAAGGACCGCTTAGTAACTACTATAGTAACTACTGTACTATATTATTGTTCTGGCTGCCTTGATTTTAATTACAAAAACGTAATATCTATGGTTTTGTGACTATGTGTTCATGAGACTTGGAGGAAAAAGCTCTTTATGAGGCGGGAATAATGATATGTATTACAGCTCGCGGGGTGCAATCTGATGTGGCTTATGTCATGGAAATATGTCCAATATCCAGCGCTATATACATTTGCTTTCATTGATCCCCAAAGTGGCCACTGGAGAGATCCTGAAAGGCGCACAAGGCCTGAGAGTGGAGCGCGTATGGGGCAGGTTTCAAAGACGCTAAGAGCTACATTTATTGGACTTGATCTTGGTCTTAATGCAGGCTGCCCCAAGGACCGCGCCACAAAACAATTAGCCCGGATTTCATAAAGCTATCAGCATGCCACCTTGTCTAATGCAACCGCTTCATACATTGACAGTGTGAATAAAATGGATGTTATTGAAAGCTTTGTGTTCGTGTTAGCTTTCGGCTGGGTGCATTTATGAATCAATTTCTGCCCATAAAAGAAGCTTTAACACTTAAGCTATTTTAGAGAAAATGCATTATGTAAGTTGTCAAATGTACAAGAGAGGGCTGGCAACGATTCAGGCTATTCACAATGAATAGCCAACTCCCATTTTTATAATGGTCCTTTTGAAAACGTCTGGCTGAGTGCATGTGTTTGCTGTTAACTTAGTGTCAATCATTTTAGCACTGACATCTAATCTATGCACTCAGTTTTCATATGTGACTGTATTTAAGAAGCTAAGATTAAAGGTAATTACACTGTAGCTGTCAAGGAATACAGATTTGACAGAGTTGTTGAAATGAGATTAGAAGAACAGACAATACATGTTGCACAGTTAATTCAGGACACTAGATTGGACAAACTATTCATGCGTTAAGGATAGTCCCAAATAAACAGCAAGCTACATCATACACAAGGTTTAATTCCATCAATAGTCTACCATTTGCCCTAGATTGTTTGACTATTGATTTTGTTAATGCCACTTAAAAAGTACCAGTGGTTTATAGCAATACTCAGGCACATCAGATCTACGCTTGTTACATTTGTTTTGTTTTCTTTACTGTCTTATTCTACAAGGTTTTATTTAGTAATGGACAAAAAGTAAAAAGAAGCAAGGATTTGATCAACCTTTAACAAATGTCTCACTACATCTTCATTTAAAAGCCCTTTATTACACAAAATTGATTCTTGAGAGCTTTAAGCCATGTTAGAATCTTACCTTGTTGTGTTTTATTTCAAAATGCTCTGTTTCACCTTGTGATGTCGTGAAGCAGTAGTTTTCAAGTTAACAGTTAGGTTTAACCTTTTTCTCAGAAGAGATGGGCAATTCCAGGGCTGAAATAGTGGAGCACTTCCTGTATTATAATTTGACATCAAAAGGTGGAACAGAGAGTTTTCTGTTTGAGAGAAGAACTGAACCTAAATATGCACGGTATGTTTGTTAAATATATGTTGAATGAAACAAAACACAACTCCAGGAATGTTATTGATGAGGAAACAACATTATAACAATAGCACAGATCAGAAAATAGTGTAATATGGGCCCCTTAAACTGACTGTTAAAAAAGAGCACAAAAAGTAGTTAGTATTACCCCCTATGTACTTTGTAGCGATTTCCCTAACTCCTTGTTGAATGCATGTGAGCCTAAACCACCTGTGAATCAGCCCAGTGTTTCATTACCCCCACCAAAGCCCTCCACAATAATGCCTAGCATAATCTGCCGCCAATAACTCCAGGTGCTCTTAGTCCGATGGCTCCCACTGGGGCTGTGTGGAAGTAATACTGTGTAGAGCCTGGGCCGGGAGACTGAAAAGCTCCATCAATAGTATTTCTGCAGATAAAGAATCACCCGAGACTGACTGTTGAGGTGCTGCTTGTACACGATTAGCTGCATAATGGAGCCTGTAACTACAAATCAGACTGTCATTTATTTAATGAAGAGAGCCACAGGCCGCAAAGAACTTCTGGGAGAATTTTACTACTCGAAACGTTTCATTTGTAATACTAATCCAATATGGATTAGAATTTTATCTGATATTTATCTTGCTGTTGTGGCCAATAACAACATTTTAAAATGTATAGTAACGCCCAAAAATTTATGTTAAATTCATAATATAAGTTCAATTTTGTAAGAATAATTAAATGCATTTATCAAAGATATAAAAATGTTGCATGATTGTGTGAACATATTACCACCTTTTTGAGACTAATTGTTCAATTGTTCTTTTAATTTTTATTTGCATACCACGAACATCAACCTATTTCTATTAGTAATACGTTATACATGTTGTGAAGTGGTAATTGTCATGAGAAAAGTTAAAGAGAATTTTACTTCTATGGGGTATTAACTGCTGACAAGTAACATATTTAGATCACCATGTTACATTGTACCTGGACCTTTTATTGCTCTCTGAGCTATGTCACTCCCCTTTCAGAGCACTATCACAACACAATCAGTGTGCATCCCGCTAACAAAAATACTGCATATCGCATCAGGGGGGGTTCCATCAAAGTGGCTTAACAAGTCTAGTCTTATCCTGAGATGAAACTAGCTCCATCTACAGCTTAAGCCTCAACTTGTTCCATGATAGAAATAAGTCTGAGTCTGAGTCTGACCAAAGTTAACTCAGGCCTGAAGTTTAAGCTGCGTTTTGTGCACACTCGCGGTGACTCTGGGAAGGCCAGATCAATGGAGCAACGACATCACGGAAAATCTGCCAAAAATTTGATGTTTTTTATGATCTGACTAAACGAGACAGGAGCCACAGTGCACACTCGCAGAGTTTGATCTGGGCCACAGAACTTTTCCGGTCATTCTGATCTGAGGAGCAAGAGGGAAGACACGATTCCCCTCTCCTCTCTCGGTTGCTCCGTGGGTAGAGAGGAGGCTGACTGCATAGTGCGGAGCCTGGTTAATACGCCCGGGGAATGAAGTTGCCTGACGCGATGCAAGATAGTACGTGTGGAGCTTAAGTTCCGCTGTGTGTAAAAGTATTAAAAGTAAAGCTGTAACAGAGCTCTTAACATGTACCCTAACAAGAAACAATAAAATACACGCCAAAGTGTTTGCAGGTTGATAGGGAGCAAGACAGGGAATGAAGAGAGAGACAGACGTGATGAAGGAGCGAACAGACAGAACCCACTTTCGTCCTCAAGAGTCCAAATCAGCATCTGTCTCTGTAAAAGTTGCACTGCGCCTCACAACAGCCACATGTGCAAGATCATTTTAATGAAATAATGGCCATACACATTTATATGGTTTGTGCCTTTTTGATGAGTGCAGTATCCACACACACGTGTGTCTTGCGCGTAGGAGCATAATTATGGCCTGTAAAAGCAACTCAAGCAACATGCGAGTTAAAAAGTCACTTTTTTAAGCTGTATCAGACAGAGACAGGTGTTCTAACACATGTGTATGAGTGCATGTGCTGAAAGTTTTGACTAAACTGTTTCTTTACATGTTCTTGGAGACAGAGCTAACAGAGCTAACAGAGCTAAAATAATCTTGACAGTTAGTCTGGTCCCAACCAGGTTTGTTTCCGGGTGCTTGTTACTGCAGCAACTCAGCGTCACCTCTGGTTAGTCACTTTAGTGGAAAGGAACTGAGGATATGACAAGCCTGGATTGGCCAAATAAGCCAGACTTTCACATTAGCTCACTTCATGTAATACCCCCCTGGTTTTCTAAAGTTATTGTGTATCATGCTTTTGTATATTTGTGGAGAAATGTTGGGTGGAAGCATGGATGACGTAGACTAACCGTAGACTAACCACCATAAGGACGGTTGGAACAGGGCCCGGGAGAGACACTATCACATCTAAAATCTCTTCAGGCATGTTTTTGATGAGAGAACAACATTATAACATGATGGACTTTTTCCACAATACCCCCTCTTTAAGATAAGCTTCCAAACTAGATGAATTTATCCTGCTAGTATTTCAGTTCAGTAGGCTACAGTTTACTTCTCATATTCGGGATGCTTTTTATTTAAAGATCCCATGACATGGTACATCTTGATGCTTTTATACAAGATAAGATAAGATAAGATAAGATAAGCCTTTATTGTCTCCCTTGGGAGAAATTTGTCCTCTGCATTTAACCCATCCTGTTATTAGGAGCAGTGGGCTGCACATTACTGCGCCCGGGGATATGGCGCTTTAATGGTTCCCTAATACTGTAAATGAATCCTTCTTCAAAATCAAGACTCAGTGCATGAGAAAGCCCCATGAACACAGTCAGAGTCAAAAATATCTCTCTCAAACACTTTATTATGGAGTCGTTGCTTGAATGCAAATGAGGAGGACAGAGACAGGCCAGTGCGCTGTGCGCTGGCCCCACTTCCGCGTTTATATGCAGAGGAAGATATGAGATGATTTCCAATGAAAAATAAACACATTTCCACAGAAAATAAAATTAAACCACTGCTGTTTCAGAGGTTCGCAGGCTCGGATAAAGGACATCCAAGCCTGGAAACACTCTCACATGTCTCCAGGCAAATAAAAAAACGAATCTCATATTGCGTAGCTCGTTTGCGGTCCAAACTCTATGGCCATGAGTTCCAGAGACGGTGGGTGGAACTGCATTTGCAGTTTTCCCCGAGTGTGACGTCAGAAATTTCCCTTGTTCAGAATTGCCCGTTTGGGCTGTCTTTTTTTCAAATGTGGAAAAGGTTCGCAAATGCTCAGTTTAGACATTTCGCAACTTTTAGCCACCCTAAACAGGGTAGGGGAGCTCACATTAACGTTCAAAAACCTCAGAAAGTGAAAATTTCATGCCATGGGACCTTTAAAATGAAGCTGTGTAAAACTCTATTGATCACATTAGAACTGCAAAGGTTCCATAATTTTCTGACAAGGAGTTGAATTTTGGAATTGCAGGCTGTAAAAATCTGACACCTCAGCAGTTCTATGACTATTTCTGAAGTGATTCTGCAGCAATAAGCCACATTGCAAAGATTCCGAGGAGAGTTGAAAGAATGGACAAAAGGTGGTGGTAAACGTAATAGGTGGAGGGACTGACACTTGAACATAAACAAGTGAAAATGGTCCACTTGAAAATGGGGTCTTGTTTTGTGGACATGCAGATGATGGCTGTAGGAGAGTCACTTGTGCTCTCACCCTAGGACATGGGTCTGCACCAAAAGGCTCTTTGACATAAGGGTCCTCCGCTACGACTGTTACCTGTCCCTCCCTGATGCTGAGTGGGGATGGGAGCCACGCAAAATCACCAGGGGGAGGTAAATTGGTGCGAAGAGGCAATGTCCATTTCAAAGGTCAAGAAGGAGAGATGGGGAGAGAGGACAGAGTGGGGAAAAGGCTCAGGACAGAGAGGGGAGGGTGTGTGGGGGACTTGGGACTCTTGGCACATGAGCACATCTGTTCTGAAGCCTCCTCCTCATTCCCAAAGCAAAGTCAACCTGATTATGTCAGGGATGAAAGAGGCAAATAATGATACAAATGATTCTTCATCCGTTTACAGCTATGACAGAGATGGAGACTGGCTATAGAGGGCTGTAAGCCTTTTAGGTGACATGCCTGCTTCCAAAGTGCTTAAATGATATTTGAGCTAAATAGGATTCTCCAGTCTGCAGCACACAACCTTGCACAAAAGATATTTGCACAGTAATTGTTCAAAGGCATTACTTTCACTATGTGTATTGTAACTATGACCTTATGGTATTTCTAAACATGTATTGTCTTTTTAAGGTTTAGGTTATGAAGAAACAATATGCATCATCTGTTTCTAACTCAGATGTGATCTGTGGTGTTAAACACTCCATAGAGTCACATACATCAGACACATATAGTGTGTACTGAGTACTGTGTAAGAAAACTTTAATTAACAAGAAGTATTCTTACCAGAATATGTAACTGATTAAGATAAATTTATGAAATATGAATTACATAAAAATAATATAATATTGTTGTCCTATTTATGACCTTCAGAGAAAACTAATGGAAGGACACTAAAAGGTCTTTAAAAGCCTCTTCCTGGTATAGTGCAGGACATTTAAAGTGGCCGGTGGGGCGGAGGGCAGTGTGTGCGTGAGGGTCCAGACACCCACATGTCATGGCTGACACATCAGCCTGCGGGCCCCAGGCCATCCTCCACTAATGCTGCCTATGTCCCACTTTCTACCCCTTGGCCCTCAAGGCCCTCCCCTCCCTCACCCCCGCTCCTTCTGTCATAGAGCTATAATAACAATGGATCGGGCACTGTGGCTCAATCACTATAGGATAACATCAGGTGAACAGTGGCACTACAGAGCTAACGCTGTGGGCAGCTCAGCTAAACACACTTTATCTACAGGTTTAGAGTTTATCTGCACAAAGTCCAGCATTAGTTGCAAGGTGTTTTCTCCTCATAATATTTACAGACCTGAAAATGTACAGGTAGGACCAAGTAAGTAATTGTGTAGTCTCAAAGATAGTGCACCCTCCCTCCTGTTGGGGCACATTATTCTGGTGGAGCAGACAAATAGTGGAAGGAGGGACGTCAGGAAATAGTATTGCTTTGAAGCCCATAACTCTATTCTGGAGAAAAGAAGCATCACAGTGTTATTCCACATCCTCAGATATAAAGGGAAAAACGTAATAACTTCTCGATAGCTGGATCTCCACTGCCCTGTACCACCTCCCCCCTCTGCCCGCCTCCATCCCACCTCATCCATACACTTCTGCTGCCTCAATCTTTGGTTTCAAAGGAAGCGAATCAGCCAGAAGGACAGAAGGTTATGCATTAGTACTGGTCATTGCTCAAAGAGCGAGCGTTATAAATAATAAAGGCTTGTGAAGGACACAAGGGCTGTGGGATGCATCTCTGGTTCACGCCACACAAGTCAAAGACAAGACTGTAATTTCTATTCTGAAAATGTGACCCTTGCAGCTTCAATTACATCTCGACAACAGTCAGCGTGTCCGTGCCAGGAGATGTGATGCCTCTTTGTTAGCTCAACATGAAAGCATTACTGATATTGGTTACACAGAATATACAATACAATATATGTACAAGTTTGATATGATTTTCCATTTTAAAGCTGGTGTATAACTCAAAATAAATGAGTAGTGAAAACCGATTTATTTTCTACCTACAGAACTTATAACACACTTTTCCCCTTCAAACAAAATAATCTAGTTAGCTCTGCACACACAAACAATGGAACGTTATTAAGTGATACTGAAGTGTGTCATTTCTGAATATCTAAGGAGCCATGAGGCCTGATGACCTTTGCTGCTGTTTTCAAGAAAAACAAGAGTGTGCAGGCTGTCCCGCTTCCCCTGCTCCTGTCCTCTGTGCCAGGCACACACTGCCGAGACGTAGCCATGGGCAGCACGAGCCCATTAACAAATGTATTACACCTGCTTTATAAGTATGCATTAAGCTTGTTTTCACGTATGCGCAGACAAGTGGAATCCCCATAATGAGATCCACCTCCTGAGGAGAGACTTGTTCCCCTCGTGCTCCTTTATCCGCTCTTATTTACTCAGCTAGTCCCATTCAGCAGCGGGTTTGTGCCACTTTATTACTTAACCTCAGCACACAACATTACAGGGTGCTTTGAATCAGTAAGCAGCCTACCCCACCATGCATCCTGCTCACTAAGCTGATTACACAAAAATAATATAACTACTTGTGCCTGCAGCAAGATGTGTGCCTTTGTGTGCCTCTGAGAGCAAAAACACTTTAGCAATGACAGTAATGTTGACCAAATCATGTCAAGCCTCACATTCAAGTTCACTACATAAACTTCAGCCTCATTCTCTACAGATAAACATCATTTTGGAGATTTTAGTGCCTTTGATGACAACAAGCCAAACTAACTGTGATTTTTCTGAAAAGCATTGCAAATGTAATTTGATTTGCTGTCCATGTATCCAGACGTATTGACAAAAAGAATGAAGGTGAGCAGTTTATGTGCAGAATAAGACAGGATATTTGGTTGTTTGTACATGATATTATAGTACTTTAAAAAAAAAAATCAGCTTTTGTGATTTGCTAATTGCATCCATTTGCATTGTGATTTCAGTTCTATTGCAATTAATCTTGCAGCCCAAGTTTATGTGCCCCCAGCCTCGATCGCTTCGCTTGCCGAATGTCTCTACTGTCTCTCTTCCCCTCAGCTGTCTAATCAAATAAAGTAATCGGGCCAGAAAACACACATATATATATATATATATATATATATATATATATATATATATATATATATATATATATATATATATATATATATTAGGGCTGGGAATATTACCGCGTTACTCGCGATTAGATTAATGTAAGTTATGATCGCGAACAATTTTTTTAATCGCGATCAGAGTTTGCCAGCATTTTCCGCAATTCTACCATCCATATGCAGCTCATTTGGTTGTATTAATTAAACTCATTGTCGGTTAAATGCGCTATTTTGAGTTTGCTAGTATTTTGTTCCTTCTACGCATTCGTAGGCAGCTCGAGCGGGCTTCAATCATTTATTTACAATTTCTCAAAGTAAGCACTATTACTGGTTCATTGTTACTTTTTCCTTTCTCTGCACTTTTTTGAAATAAAAAAAATGGTGAGAAATACTTTGCATTGTGAGTTTAACTTTAGATTTGAACGGTCTTACTGCAAGATATCAATTTTAAACATGCAAAATAAATCACGATTAATCGTGATTAACTATGAAATTTCTGAGATTAGTTGCGATCAAGAAAATTAATCGTTTGACAGCCCTAATATATATATATATATATATATATATATATATATATATATATATATATATATATATATGTGTGTGTGTATATAATTTTTTTTTTTTTTTTTTAATAATATTTTTTATAGAATTGTGTGGTTAGTACAATATCATTAATTACTAAACCTCCATGGCATAATGAAATCTATGATTAAATAATAAAAGAACTATTAGCACTATAATTATTTTAGTAAAGGGGTTTAAGGCAATTTATTGAATTTATATTTTGAAGTTATAAATTCAACTTTAGCACAGTAGCTTTGGATGAAGTGCATTTCAAATTGATTCAGTATTCATCATTATCCCATAAAATGGCTGTAGTTACTGTAAGTTTGGTTGGGCGGCCCGTGCTATATGTAGCCTACATTCTCCTAATGCAACGCTGAAGATTGCACATAGATGTGGAACAACCCTAAAAGCAAGGTGTAGCATTTCAGCCCATGTGGCATTCAGGTGAGAGTTTTTTTTTGTTCTGAATGACCCCCAGGAATCAATGAGAGATTCATTTTTGCTCTTTTGGGAAGGGAGGTCTCGGGGTGACCTTTGTGAAAATGTTCCACCATTTTGGCCGAATCCGTATAAGTGCAGACCATTTCATGTAGACAGTAAGTGTATAAAATGAGTGCTCCTGTCGTTCCAGCCGGGCTCTCTTTGACAGCATGATGATAGAAGCGTCACATCCTTGGGAGAGTAAATGCAAACTGACAAGAGATGAGCCTTTGGTTGCTGAATATAATACGGAATTGTGCTCTGAGTGTCTTATTATCTTGTCTGTTGATGTCTGAAAGGGGGAGATTTGCTTGAGAAGAGAAGACAGAAACTGTACCCACCCAAGACCATCTCACGCTTTGAGAAAAAAATTGTTTGCCCTGCTAACCACAGCTTTCCCACCTAATGTCCACTTCTACTTGGAATAAATACAAGTCGGCAGGATGTTTGTGGTGCCTCGTAGCCTCTGTTAGCTGAAGTGGAAGACTATTTGCACAGGCAGCCAGCTTTTAGGAGCAGAACAACCCTTTCACCAGTGCTGTAATGTGGTGGGTGTAGAAGGTGGACAATTTACAGTAGACAAAACATGACCGTTGCTGTGATCGCCTTCCACTGATTTCTCATGCTGACACCAACTCACAGAAACAAGATACTCCAAGCCAAAGCCAGCTACCAGCCCAGTAGAAGAATGAACTTTACAAGAAATAAGCGTACTAAATCTGATATAGAAAATACAAATTGCACAGTAATAGTTTAGTTTATAAGAAATCAGAATTAATGAAAAAAAATTATGTGATTTTATTAGTGGTTCATGGATAACTTTAGCATGAATAAAAACTTCTAATTATTTACTTTTTAAGTTAAATGATGATGGATGTAGGATGACACAAAAATGTTTTAAAAGACTAATTGAGCTAAAAAAAAAAAAAAAAGTAATCAAGTTTTTAGAAAGTAATGTAATTAATTATTTTTCTTTTTTTTTTTGCTAATTTGATAAAATAATACTTCAATGCTTTGACTGTACTTTTTGTCAACTTCCTTTCTGGCTACAGAATGTTGTATTTTCTCCTTTAGCTATTCAACAGTACAATATGAAAACATTTTCATAATGCAAACAACTACGTGCTAACACCACCATAAAGAGCTGGCTTTAATCACTTCCCCAGGCCCACTACTTCCCTAGGCCAATCACCAAGCATTAGAAACCCACCACACAACTCATTCAGGGCACAACAACTTTATTATAAATGAGGAGCTGAAAAATACTTTTAAAATCAATCATATGTATAAAGTGAGCAGAGTGAAAAGTAGGCTGATCAAATAGAAGAGACTGAGTTTTGATGCTTATTAAACCAAATTGCAACTCTTTGGAGACAAATCGTGCAGTCCTTGTTTAGAGAGCTATTGCCTCAGGATACACTTCAGATAAGACTTCTCCACTCGCACTTATTACTTCTGACTTATGGGACTTTGTCTTGTAGAAAAGTGGTGTTCTTAATTATTTGGTAAACTGGCGGTATACACACATTTATTAGACTTTCTGACATGCAAGCCTAGCCACAAAGAGAGGGGTCAGATGCACTGTTCACTGTAACACAAAAATGGGGAAAAAGGCATGTCTATAAATCCATAAATCAACTATAATATTTTAAGTTAATATTTTTAAGTCAAAAGCTGCAAGCACAAACACTAGCGGGCTTGCACATGCACACCGCAAATCTAATATAACTCATTACAAGAAAACAGACCCTCAATAGCGGAAGAAGCACCACAGATTGTCTCTATATATTTTTACTCCAAAAGTACAAAAAAACAAATTAAAAGCCATCCAGATATTGGCAGCGTTTAAAATGTTAGACATTGATTAGCCCTCTACAAGGTAATAAAAGAAGTTATTGAGATTCCATATGCTAGGGATACATTCATTATAAAACAACAAAAGTGTTATATAATGTTCAAAAGTGACTGTTTCTTGTCTGATCAAATTAAAGCCAATGAAATTAAATAATTTTAGTAATATAAATAAAATCATCTTAACAAAATTACCTAGTTAAAATCAATATTGTTATTGTTATTCACCTCTATTAATTACCATATTTCCTAAATTAATAAGGTAAAACATTAAATATATTTTAGTCTAGACAAAAACTAAATGCCAATATTATATTTCAGCACCATATGATTATGTGATATATAAGAGAGTAATTCAAATATAAAGTAAACTAAACTTGTACAAATACTTTTGCTGAGAGAAAATGTATATAAATGTAAATGTAATATTTCATAGTTTTCATTATCTTGCAATACTGCACCTCAATCACAGTCACATCTCCCGTGGGAAAAAAAGTAGAACTTACTGTACTTTGTCATGCTTAAGTGACCCCGGACTACTGCACATTTCAGTTACGTATTGCAATTATGAACAGTTTAATTGAAGATCAAACTGCTTCTTTAAAATTGTTATAATAAATACATTGTTTTTACATCCATTTGGTTTAAACTTAACTTTATATATGCTTAACTTTGGATTCTTTAAGCCCCTAAACTACAGATTGAATACTGTGTTTAAAGTAGCCATGCGCTGAAAAGTTCCAGGAGCGTAAGTTTGTGCAGGATGCTGACACCTGTCCCTCCAGCCCACCCTGAGTGAGCGGAGCCCTGAGCCTGAGCAGAGAGCAGAGCATGGACGTGTGGAGCAGGACTCACCGTACAGTTTGCTGGGGGTGCCCTCTCGCTCTGAGGTTTCAGAGGGCAGCAGTAAGGGCTCGTCGTTCAGGTCGCTGTCGGGGCTGGCTGCTTTGTCCCGGAGTTCTGCTGCGCTCATGTCGCTGCGCAGGGAGAGCAGCGGCTTGCTCAGCTGCCCTGTGATCATGGGGTCCTAGAGGGAGCTGCCCAGGTGGGACACAGAAAAAGAAAAAAACACAAGAGCCTGGTCAGATGTGCTTCAGTGTCTCGCCCTCACCGGCTCCTACTCTGTGTCTCTACTCCCTCTCTCTCCAGCAGCTCCTCATACGGCTCACTCATCACTCTCCCTCTCTCTCCTCCCTCCCTCTCTTCCCTCTGCGCTGCTGCCTTTTATCTGGAGCTGGTGCTACCCCGCTGATACTGCCGGCTGCTGCCTGCTCAACAACTGTTACGGATCGCGTGGCTTTACCATTATACCCTGTCGTCCCCAAACCATGATCCATCCATCTCTGAGGGCTCATTAGAACGCAAGCCTTGTCCTGTGCTTTAACTAAACACATCAAATGTACCATGACAAACTTGTGACATGGTCAGAAAACATGTAAGACCTGATCAGTTACTAGCAATTAACTCATTGTGAAGGGCAGATAGCATGTCAAGAGATGACATTTGAAACCAAACAACATAGATATAGAAGATGATGTGCCCAAATCTATTCAAAATTACTTGACTTTTGTCTAGATAGGATAAACAATGATGAACTCCTCTCTCCTCCTCCTCTCATTTTTGTATACCAGAATGCATTAAGAAATAAAGTACTTACCTAAACCAAGCTCCTGACAAAAGAGAGAAAAAGGGTTAAAATGTCCAAAATAGAAGTGAGAAAAAGAGCAGTTAAACCATGCTAAAAGCTATAACATGTTTGTTCAGAGTGTCCTCAGCTTCATGGATGTGAATGGGCAGCACAGGTTCAAGCCTGAGGTAGCTTCCTGAGATAGTCAGAGATGTCACCTCCTCTTTCTCCCCTCACTCTCCTCCTCTCTTATGTCTCTCTCTCCTCTTTCTTATGTCTTTCTCTCTCGCTCTCTTCCTCTCTCCTGTGTCTTTCTCTGTTTCTTGTGAGTCTGGAGAGTTCCTCAGACAGTGTTTGTCTTACCTCAGGCTTTGGGACAATCTTCCTTATTTATGAACTGTATCCAACCTAAATATGTCTGAGCAAGGCACAGGTGACCAGTGCACACAGGCACAAAGAGAGAGGGTTTTGTCCTACCCCTGCACTTATCACCCCACCCTTGTCTCCACCCATAAGTGTGGTCGATGAGTTCCTGCCCAGAGGGCCCTTTTTAATGCTCTTGTCACAGGAATCAGCCCACTTTGATATGACACATGATAATCTATGAAAATGTTAATCAATAAAAATAGTTTAAGCTGTCGTTAAAACCGTGAGCCCACTGGTCAATACTCATATCCCTGGTAACAATGTGACTAGTCATCAGGGCTTCATTTGAGGTGCACTTAAATGTGGCGTGCACGTCAATGCTGTATCTATGCGGTAAACACATTTCCCCTCTGTCTGTGCCTTGCCATACTCTGCATGTGTTTCTGCCCCACCTCTCCATTCAGTGGCTTGATAGGTCCACTGGAGGGCAAAATTAATACCTAAT
The DNA here is from genome assembly GCA_036785185.1 of Paratrypauchen microcephalus. NCBI lineage: Eukaryota > Metazoa > Chordata > Actinopteri > Gobiiformes > Gobiidae > Paratrypauchen > Paratrypauchen microcephalus. The sequence goes on along the minus strand of JAVJIX010000040.1, from coordinate 5,418,959 downwards.
TGAATCTTGCAGTCATCAAAATAATCAATACTTTTTTATTATTTATTCTTCACAGTCTGTTGACCGTTTGAAAGCTCAGAGGGACAGCGGCAACCAAAGGCAGCCCTGAAATTTCTACCGTTTCACAATGTAATTTACACTGGGGCACGAGAGATTGTAAGGCCTATAAAAAATGAGAGCAGTGTTTTTTGTGAGGAGAAGGGGGCAAATAAAGGAAAAATGGGAATCTTTGGCCCAGCAGCTACAATGAAAAATAGAATAAACAAGCTCCTGACACTTCAGAGAAGGGCACGGTCCTTTCTGTCCATCCCTCCATCTTTTTCCCTTTCCCCTTTTCTCCTTATTTCATCATATCAGGAGAGTGGCGCTACCTCTCTAATGCTGACATTTCTCTTCCTGACAGACTCCAAACAAGTACTGGGAATGAGATCAGAGCTCTAATCTTCCTCTGGCCTGTGAGGCTCCAGGATAAGAGGCCAGCACATCCCTCACCATCGCACACAGCTAGTTAATTACCTAATGTGTCAAATAGCATGACTCACTATTTTAAATCATTATTACTATATAATAAAGAATTATAGAATAAATAATCCTTTAAAAATGTATAAGTATTCTTGGAGTTGATGTTCCTTACATATCTCAAATAGCACTTTAGTGTCAGTTTAGTTTTACAACACATGAGCAGTAGTAGAATGATGCTATGTTGGTGGTTGCAAAAATTAAGGATAGTACCATTATTTAATTTGGTAATTAGGAGTGACAGGGAAAGAGAGCCCGTGGTAGTAGGCAGGTTTTTAGTTTCTCTTCTGTCTGGTGAAAGCTCAGGAACAGGTTGCAGAAACATGAAAAAGCACTTGATGTCGTCCCCTCCCTCCAGCCGAAATTCCCCAGTGACCCCAGAATTAGTGGTCAGTAAAAAGCCCCAGGCATCACCTGATGACCATGCTAATAGCTACAGCTCTTACCCAATATGTCCCATTGAAAACCAATGGATGAGAGGCATCAGTCGGTGTGTAGACTATCCCGTTCTGATACTCCAGCTGTCTTGAGTAAAACAAGAGATTAAATAATGACATACATATAAGCCCCAAATATACACATGGATTTGACATAGATGGATATGACATAGGTCTATTGCTCTTTGGTTGCTATTTCATATATTTTTCTTTTCTTTTTTTTTTCTTTTACCCTCTGTTATACATTATATATTATATTTGATGAGTGAGCTACCGTACCCAAAACAAAACAATTTCCCTTGTGGATCAATAACGTTTGTCTAAGTCTAAGGATCAATAAGGGCAATTTACATTTATACATCATTGTTATGTATAAAATTATGCAATCCATCAGGAGCATTTGAGTAATAATATAATTCACAATTATGGCAGAATTCTGTAATTCTACTTGTTAATTCACATTTAATTACATCATTTATTATTACAGATGATGTATTAACTTGATAGTTTATTACACTTAATGGTTAATTATAAACATGTGGTTAAGTGTTGTTATTAGGTTAATTATGTACAATTATTTTTTGCCCCATGTCAATTAAATTATTTAACAATATCCAAATAAATATACACAATTTTGTAATTTATATGAAAGCCAGAGGCTAGATATTAATCAGGCAATCTAAAAAGCAACACCACCCTCATAAGATTTCATAAAATGGTGAGTTTGACTGTTGCATTTAGTTGCTCATTAATATGAGCAGTTATCCTTCTTGAATTGGCTCCAGCTAAAACGTTCCCAGTGGACGGGTGGAGGGTCAGAGAGGGCTGAGGGCTATCAAAGCCGTGTATTAAAAGGAGCTCTTTGAAGCTTGTAAACCATGGTGCCCAGCAGGTCCGCTACAGAGAGAGGCCTGTGATTGGTCAGGTGTGTGTGCCTGTTTTTTGCTAGATCGATCCACAGACCTGACATTCTGCAGCATCAAAGCTTTCAGCGCACTAATCTGACTCCTCCTATGAGGGCACGGTTTATTTTTATTATTTTCCTTTTTTATGAAATGCTTATACCTCAGAGGGGCCTGGCAATCTTATGATATACGATTAGGTGATCTGCGTGTTTTGAAAAGAATGAAAACATATTAAAATACCTGCACACCGTCAAGTCTGTTTATCTACCAATAAATAATGCAAAACTATAGAGACCAGGAGAGTGACATGAACAGTTGGACAAACCATTGGCAGAAGTAGAGTGACGCCTCAGATATTCAACCAGGACTGCTCCTCAAAGTCAGTATCCCCTCGCTTTACCTCCAGAGACCTGTGCCACATACACACTCAAGGAAGGTGTGAAAATCTGATTTCCCAAAAAGGATCGGTAATTCTCTGCAAGGGTGGAAAGCCACAATCAATAAATCACTGCTAAGTAGATTGTAAAGAAAAAAAGTCCCCCATGGTATCACTACATTAGGATTCTCCTGAGGATGGATGAGGCGAGTTGGAGGTGTGAGACAATCTCAATAAAGAAGAGGCAAATCATACCCATGGCATTCAGATAGACCCTGGCAAACAGTTGTTGAAAGGCCAAGAGTCATTACTGTGGTTTGGTATATCTGCAAGCACACAGAAAGACAAGTGGGGAAGGTGGTTTAGCCATGTAGTGTTTAAATATTCTTCAAAATTATAAATAAAACGAACAATTACATAGTTATAATGAAAATTTAAATTTTGGTTCTACTGCACACTTCAGCTGTAGAAGTTTGAAAAAAATCTGGACAAATTTCTGTTTGCTGAAACCTCTTTCTTCGTGGATAATCGCTAATCTTTGGTCATTATTGAGATTTGACTTAACAAACCTGATGAATATAGCACATTTAAAAAATGATGTGTGTGTGACAAATAAGGGTGACGCAAGATACAAATTAGCATTAAAAAAATAACATGTCTCGGTCGCACACATTTCCAAATAAAGTTAATAAACGAAACGGATTTTGTTTATTTTACTGTATACCTCTGCGTGTTTATCTTACAAATAATGACCTACCATATACACTATTTATGGATGAAGAAGCAAATCTTGCCAAGTTCCCGTTCTAATCCTCTGTATACGGATCTCGCGCCATGTCTCTGGAAAAACTCCAATACCCACAATGCCTTGCGCCAGACTGTCAGTCATGTGATTAGCTTATACCAAGGAAGAGCACGAAGTAAACAGTATTATGGAATATTGGCATTGTTTTTCCCTAAACAACGTTACATGTGATTTAGTGTGTAAATTGTTTTAGATCTAGTCATTTTGAATCACATTGCCTCCGCTCAACGAACCGACAGAGCAATGGCGGAGGAGCAGGTAAGCAAACGTAGCGTGCTAACAGTCAACACAATTTTTCTGCATCATAGTGACTTGTAATAATGAAATGTAGTGTGCGGTTACTTCTGGCTAAATGAATACCTGTGTTTCGTTCTCCTGGATTGAACTGATGATTCAATAGCTAATGTGTTAAATGTGCTTTTGATTACATTCATTCTAATTCTAAAGATTGATTGAAACTGTTCTTTCAGGGAAGAAAACCAAGTGAGGAATTTACAGATGACTCTGAGGTTTGATGCATTACATCTCTGTGTGCCCACCCCTTGTCTCACTCGTGTCTTCTGTATGAAAAGTAACAGTGAGAAGTTGCACTAGTATGTCGATAACACATTGTCTGTAAGGGGTTGCATTCTTCTGACATGCACTGGTGATTTCTGCGCCCAGACCCCACTGCTTACCACAAGGACTGTAAAACAGAGCCAACCTTTATCAACACAACTTGATCCCAGAAGGATCTTTGTCAGGGGTTTGAAAGGTGTCAGACACTCATGAATTACAGATGGCTTTCCAGATCCATCAATATTAGGGATGTGCTTCAGTATACGGTACACCTGAGCTTTAGAGAATCACAAGTAGGCTAAATAAAATATAACTTACACATCAGCCTGGCAGGAGGGGGAGTTTGTCTTTTTAGGACCCGCAGAACAGAATGAAATATTAGGAAACAGGAGTTAAGAAATGTTCGTGCTGGTCAGGCACCCTGTTTCCTGGCAGAAAGTCTGTTCATTACTGTAGGATGCATAGATTGTCTGACAAATAGTGTCATATATAACCAGTTTATTGTAGTTTTACACAGTTCTGTTTGACATTATTAGTTTCAAATTGAATATGCAGATAAACAAACACTTAATTGGTGTCTTAATTAAATGCTTACAGTTAAGACTATTATGTATGTAGCTTGACAGTTGTAAAAAATAACGTTTAATAATTAGATATTAAAAGGTCATTCATGTGTTCTCTCCAGATGAAAACTCTGGTGTGAGCAAATGTTTACAACAACCAGCTGTGTATGTGACAAAACAAAGGGCAAGTTACAAGATGGCAAAAGTTTGAAAAATGGGTAGTTTCTCTCAAGAGATGAAGTTTGGCTTTGTTGTTTGATACGCCTTTGAAACCCATGACAAATGCCCTCGCATCAGAAATCTCACAACCAGAATACACAGGAAATAGCCTAGATATGGCGTTGTTGAGTGGGAAAGGATTGTTTTTGAAAATAACATTTTTTCCACGCTATTGTCCCCCACCTCCAACCCAGTAGCACATAATGGCAGACAATGTTTTGAGTTGATGCACCCTCTGGGCAGCCCCAGACTGTGCAGCATTGGTTATAAACTGAATTATGAGTAATATTCAGCCTGTGACTGGCCGCAAATGTTGGCTCATACAAAAGAGTGTAACATTGTGAATTGTCCCAAGTTTCCTTTATGAAAAGACAAAACCAATGTATTACGCCAGGGATGAACCCTCTCATAAGATTGCTTTATGCTTTATTTCAGGCAATTTAATGGTTATTTGTATTGTATATCCCATAACATGGCAAGCATACAGTGTAGAAATGAAGTTTGCGGTCACAAAATATGTAACATGAAATTAACTGATGTTTAACAGTTTTAAATTAGGCAAAATATTAATGGCAGTGACACTAAGCTCTTTGTAGTGTTATGCAATGATGTGTAATGTTATTCATCTTTGAGATCACCGCAGTACCTTTTGACGTAAAATGTAAATTTCTGTTAAATTGTTCCTTGTAAAAGACACAAGTGAAAATGCCTTTTGATGACTGGTTTCCTGCAGGAAGAGGACAGTGAGGAAGAGCCCAAGCTGAAGTACGAGAGGCTCTCTAATGGTGTGACCGAGATCCTCCAAAAGGATGCAGCCAGCTGTATGACTGTCCATGACAAGGTAGAGGTCATTCTCCAGCACAAACTGCCATTGTTTATGCGCACATTTGAGGCCATTCTCTTTTCACCTGCCCTCTCGGGGGGCTCACCTGGCTCCATTGTCTTCTCATCTTTTTATTCCCTGTCTGCACTCTTGTGATTCTTTTCTGTTTGCGGAGCATTTTGAAGACCACTCTCACTGAGACGGTTAATCGTTGTGGCACTGGTATCGCACGCCCAAACAGAGCACCAATCATATCTTGTTATGTTTCCTAACTTTGTTTTATTAAATGCTATTGATTTTCTTTTCTTTTTTTTTCTCTTTGAAGAACCTTCATTTTTCTCTCTTTCCTGATTCCAATCTACTGTTTGCTTTGATGAAATCTTATATTTGATTTGACTTTTGTTAGTTTTTATGGCCATCAAGGCACCTGTGTGGTCACACCAGCCCCTGCCGCTGCGGCAGACTCCCACCACGTATGAAACTGCCACTAGCACATATTGCCTTATGTTGCCTCATATTTTAAGTGTTTGAATCAGAATCAGAATTTCATTTGAACAATTCCATTCTGATAAATCCCTTTAAAAGTCGCTCCGCCTCACAAGGTTGAACCCTTTATTTATTTATTTTTGGTTATTTTATTTGGGAGATTGCGGCGGCTCTGTCTGACATGCTCAGCTGTGCCTGTAAATATAAGCATTTCATTATAGACTGCACTGAAGCATGGTGGGCTAACCGCACATCCACACGACACTCTATGAGGGCGGGGGGATTAGGACGAGGGCAGAGAGCAAGGGTTGGGTGGAGGAACACACACTTAATCTAATGCCAAAAGCCCCCAGATTCTATAATTTTTTTGTCCCAGTGGGCTACGTACACACACACAATTACACGTATTTGTGCCCAGTGTGGAACACAGAAACCAGTTGCTGTTCAGCAGAAATAATAGTGCTATGCTGGGCACGACTAGATTGGATTGCATGGCTAACATAGGAAGAAGTCGGATGTACAGTGCATTTATTATGCTTAAGCGTTTTAATTCAAGAGAAGAAAAAATGCCATTTCACAGTGCCTGCTTTAATAAATAGGTCTTTTCCACTTTCTGCAATTTCACAGTTTTGCCTCTGAGCCCACCCAATCCCCACTGTGCCCTTGGTGCTCCAGCTCAGGAAATATATTTATTTCCTCCTGCACACTTTTATTTAACACAAGATTTTCTTTTTTCTAAAATCTTCACTTGTTTTTTATCTTCTGTTTTATTTACATTGTGTTTTTCTTCCATAGTTTCTAGCCCTTGGTACACACTTTGGTAAAGTCTTCCTTCTGGACATCCAGGGAAATGTAACTCAGAAGTTTGAGATTGTAAGTACAAGCTCGTTCTATAATAATATAACAATACTGCACAATCTACATTCTGATGTAGTTTGGATGTATCAAAAATGCCCTATGAAGTTCCTATGAATACATCTATACTATTATTAGAATCTACCTCAAAGCTTGATGGGTTGCTTTCATGAGAACATTGTATTAATATGTATCACAAATTCATTGCCTATGACTATGCACATATAATGACCACACTACTTCGTCTACACACATATGATTCCATTGCATATTGAAAGTTTACATTTCACTTGGCAGACCCATAAATGGCTATAAAAAGATGCTGTGATATTGTGTGCCTGCAGAGCTCAGTGAAGATCAACCAGATCAGCCTGGATGAGAGCGGGGAGCATGTGGGCATCTGCTCCGAGGATGGCAAGGTGAGATCTCCCAGCTCATCGCCGCTGCTTACTGATCCTTAAGCATCAGTATTTCTCATCTTTCATAATTCTTCTTTAGATGACTGTTCACCTACCTGTGCCAAACGTTATGCTAATAATGTGGAACCTGCTTGTGATTTCCATGTGTGATTATTTGAGGTTGCTTTATCTTTAGTGTGTTCTTATTTTGTTCATGATGCAGGGATTTACAAAAAGATGATTTGTGCTCATATTCGTTGAGCTGTCAGTCATCCATCAGCCATGGATACTCTGATGGCTATTCTCCACTCTGCTGTTATCTTGTCTCTCCTCATCATTACCACCATCTTTCATGGATTTTGCAGTCAAGATATGCTCTTTGATATAAGCTTCCCTCCCCCACTTTGAGCACTTTGGTGGCAAAAAACAAGATCTTGTCGCACAGAAAGTGGTACAGACAATTAAAATCACTGTTACACTGTTACTACTGTTACACTGTTACTATTATTGCATGTTATTAGTACTTCTTGACTATCTTAGCGAGTCAACGGTTCTTCTGATCCTAAGCATTTCATTGCATTGTTGACCTTGTGTTGATTCTGCATATGACAAATAAACAATCTTGAATCTTGAATCTTGAATCTACAGTGATTGTGTGCTCTCACCAATTCACTTGGTGGTTAATCCTCAAAAATCTAACTTAATCCTTAACCACTGGAGCAAGTGCAAAAAATAAATAATCAGGAAAGTATATTATTGAGGCAACAGTTCCTTTTTGGCCCTCAGAAATGGGAAGTCTCCTGTCCTCTAATGGTGCTCTGGGTCTGCTGTAGCCAACTGAGGCTGTGGTCAAGCCCAAGATTAGGACCCCTGTTTCTAAACCCTGCAGGGTTCAAAGAATCAACTTGTTCACTAATTGGTGACCCAGTGGAGAACTAGGGAGCCAATCAAAATCTTTTCCGAGTGCATTTCTCCCCGCTGACCCCTGATAGTTGCAGAGGCAGCAATTAAATGAAAAATTTTGAGTTATTCACCTTCAGTTCTTGTTTTGTCTTTGTTCCAGGTTCAAGTATTTGGCCTGTATACAAGAGAGGGCTTTCATGAGAACTTTGACTGTCCTATCAAAGTGAGCTCATATCACATGGTCCTGATCTTCACGATGTCTAAAACCTCCATCATAGTAAAGCTAAATTAATACTCTTATTCCAGGTGGTAGCCTTACACCCCCAGTTCAGCAGATCTAACTACAAGCAGTTTGTCACAGGAGGAAATAAGGTAGGTTTGAAGATTATTGTACACTCTAATAGTTATGGAACAGTAATTTGTCCTGATTTTGTCTAGTTGAAAGTGAATGCGCAGGCTTTTGTGTGGGGTGAAAGTCTCTTTGCTGGAGTGCTCTCAGGACATACCCTTTTCCACAAACTGTTTGAAAGGCAGTGCTTACTGTGCACAGTACATACATGTCTTTATCATAAGTGTTCAGAGTGCTAGGGTTATATGTATGTGTAATAAATTATAAAAACAGTTATATCTATTTAAATTGTGCATTCATTTTAAGTACTGCTTTTCTACGCAATGAAATTTGCTGATGGAATCATGGCTGCCAATCTGTGTTTGTTCTTCAGTCAAATTACCCATATGTCCACTATATTCATAGGCAAAGTGGGTTAAGTATCTGGCCTAGGGACACAACTGTATGCATTGTTTGAAGCCAGAATCAAACCTCAAATTTTGTTTTCTGGGCACATGCTTTACCACTGCTGTTCATGTTAAACTTAACTCATGAAATTCTTTTCACACTGCTATAAACAGCATTAACATTGCATCATTGCTAGTTTGTCCATAGAAAAGTATACTGACATTTATGTAAGTGGGGTCAGGAAAAACAAGTTTTTATGAAACCCCATTGTTAGTGTTACTTTGCCATTTTCTTTCAATTGGCGCTGATTTCTCTCAGGTCCAAGTTGTGAAGGCCTCCACAAGGTGCCTGTGATGGAAATCAATAAGCCTCAACGGGAGCCACATCCTGTCAAAGGAAATTCAATTTTGTCTCCACAGTTCTTTTGTCATATCATCTCTTTGTAAAGCAAACTGTTTATTAATATATCCCAACTGCTGAATTACTCCTTTCATCTGCACTAATATTCCATACACTTTTAGAGGCTTTTAGCAGCAGTGTTCTATGGACAGCCATAGTGCTGCAAAGGTGAGAACATGCTCAGTCTGAGGAGTTGTGATTACATTTCAGTAGATCAAATAAAACATTGGCTTTGTAGTTGTTTATGTTTGTTAATAAGTCTTGTGGATGAGAGGTATGCATTCAAAATCCATTTTACACATTAACATGTAATTTTGATTGAACTGCTCAATCAATTTATTTCAGTTTGAATATTTTGTACCGTCATTCAAATGAGCAGAGATCTTTACTTTTTCTTGGTTATGCACTGCCCTCTGTGGGTTGTATGTTGGAACTGCCACATATTGAAGTTGGACCATTTTCAATGAGAGTAATAACTATTTATTTCTGTACAGCTACTTTTATATGAAAAAAACTGGTTGAATCGTTGGAAGACAACTGTTCTTCATGAAGGTGAGGGCACCATCACTAATATTCAGTGGAGGGCTAATCTAATTGCATGGGCCAACAATGTGGTAAGTGTTTCTCATTTATTCTCAACATTGATGATAATAAATCTAAATGTAAATATAAAACAAATTATTTACTTTTAATTTCATTTTCTAGGGAGTGAAAATATATGACATCAGTACAAAACAGAGAATTACAAATGTATTGCGGGACAATGTCAGTCTGAGGCCTGACATGTACCCATGCAGCCTCTGTTGGAAAGATGACACCACTCTGATTGTGGGCTGGGGATCCTCTATTAAGGTTCCTTACAGCTGTACAGCTTAAATAGTATTTCATGAGTGTGGTCCTTAACTGAAGTCTGTTTTACAATTTTCTAGATCTGTGTTGTAAAAGAACGTAATCCCACTGAAATGAGAGACCTGCCTAGCCGCTATGTGGAAATAGGTATCGTTTTCTATTGAATAATACCTGTGTTATCATAACTGTAGGTAATCAGTACTAAACAACTGCATTTGTTCATAATCTGCATTCTCAGTGTCAGCATTTGAGACAGAGTTTTTCATCTGTGGCCTAGCACCGCTGGCAGATCAGCTTGTTACACTGTACTTTGTAAAGGAAAGCTCTGAAAACATGGTAATAAATTTATCATTCAAATTATAAGATATAGTTTAAAGCTGCCTTTTGGAGTATGCTTTACTCTGTTTGAACAAATGTTTGTGAAGGATGACGACTTTCGGGCAAGGCCTCGTCTTGATATCATCCAGCCTCTTCCCGAGGGCTGTGAGGAGATCTCCTCAGATGCACTGACCGTCCGCAACTTCCAGGACAATGAGTGCAGAGACTATGCACTGGGTAACACTATGAACCTAGCCTTAAACAAATGCCATGCATTCATAAACTGTAGTCCGATTTATGCTCTGATCCATCCAAGTCAGCCATAATAGACAGAAGGCTTTGCATTCACAGAACATTCCGAAGGAGAGTCCCTCTTCTACATCATCAGTCCTAAAGATATTGTTGTGGCCAAAGAGCGAGACCAAGATGACCACATTGATTGGCTACTTGAAAAGAAGAAATATGAGGTTAGTATTAATGTCTGTAATGAACAATGGAAAGGTTGTGCTTGCTTTTACAGATATGTGTCTTGGTGGTTACAGGAGGCACTCATGGCTGCAGAGATCAGCTTCAAAAATATCAAGAGACATGATGTGAAGAAAATTGGGATGTCTTACATCAATCACTTGGTAGAAACAGGAGACTATGACAGTGCAGCAAGGTATGCATACGTGGAAAAAATGCAATGTTAGGAGTATGTATTCTATGTCCGATTGATCAAACTTAAGAAATACAATAATTACCGGTATACGTCCAATACTTAAATAAATAACAATATAAGTTGGTGCGCAGACTTTGTATTTTTTTACTGAACAAATATTAATCATGTTATTTCATATTTTTACAGAAAATGTCAGAAGGTTTTGGGGAAAAATATGGAGCTCTGGGAGAATGAAGTTTACAGGTTTAAAACAATTGGACAGTTAAAGGTAGGAGTCACAATATCTTGATTCTCATAAGTCAAGTATTTTAACCCATTTTCTTGTCTTCTCAGGCCATTAGCCAGTACTTACCCAGAGGAGATCTGCGTCTTCGCCCTGCCATTTATGAAATGATCTTGCACGAATTTTTAAAAACTGATTATGAGGTATGAAAAGTCCCTCAGTCGTCCAGGTAGAATCCATGATAACAGGAGAAGTTCAATTTGTCAACTGGACAAAGTTTGTTTGGTTGAAAACGTTTCGCCGCTCATCCGAGAGGCTTCGTCAGCTCTAATAAGAATACTGGTAAGACACTTGCTTATATCTTGCTGTAGGGAGGAGCTACCTAGCTAACTACTTTCCGGAACTATCTCATTGGTTTCCGTCTTTTGTTTCTCTGGCGTCTAGCTTAACGATCCCTATTCATCCCTACACGCCTGTTTTTCACACCTCTGGCCCTGACCTGGCTAGCCCTATTGTTTCCCTGTTTGCTTGATCTACGCTTAAGAATGGAATTGTAGATGGGATGCAAATTATGTCTGACTCCACCATTTCTGTTCAGAGAAGGATTCTCTTTTTTGACAAAAATAGCCTCTTTAACTCCCCTCTCAAACCAATTCTTTTCCCTGGCTAAGATCTGAACCTCACTGTCCTCAAATGAATGACCCGTGGCTTCTAGGTGAAGATATACGGCAGAAGACGGTCCACTCTGGCACGCCTGTCTGTGTTGGTACATCCTCTTGTGAAGTGGCTGCTTGGTTTCTCCAATATAGCGCTCACTGCAGTCTTCACTACACTGAATGGAGTAGACCACATTGCTTTGTTTGTGGCTCGGTGTTTTGTCCTTTGGGTGGACGAGTTTTTGTCTTAAAGTGTTTGTGGGTTTGAAATAAACTGGGATTTCATATTGTCTGAAAATCCTCTGTAGTTTTTCCGACACGCCGGCCAGGTACGGAATCGCTACCCCTTTCCTCCTGGGTTCGGATTCTCTATTATCTTGTTTCTTGCCCTTGTCTCTCTTGGTTTTGTTAACAGCCCATTTGGGATAACCACAAACAGAGAGGGCTTCCTGCACATGTTGTTCTTCTTTTTCCTTACCCTCTGTGCTTGTGGGAACCACTTGGGCCCTGTGTTGTAATGTCCGAATAACACCCAGTTTGTGCTGCAGTGGGTGGTGTGAATCAAACCAAGCAGCCACTTCACAAGAGGATGTACCAACACAGACGGGCGTGCCAGAGTGGACCGTCTTCTGCCGTATATCTTCACCTAGAAGCCACGGGTCATTCATTTGAGGACAGTGAGGTTCAGATCTTAGCCAGGGAAAAGAATTGGTTTGAGAGGGGAGTTAAAGAGGCTATTTTTGTCAAAAAAGAGAATCCTTCTCTGAACAGAAATGGTGGAGTCAGACATAATTTGCATCCCATCTACAATTCCATTCTTAAGCGTAGATCAAGCAAACAGGGAAACAATAGGGCTAGCCAGGTCAGGGCCAGAGGTGTGAAAAACAGGCGTGTAGGGATGAATAGGGATTGTTAAGATAGACGCCAGAGAAACAAAAGACGGAAACCAATGAGATAGTTCCGGAAAGTAGTTAGCTAGGTAGCTCCTCCCTACAGCAAGATATAAGCAAGTGTCTTACCAGTATTCTTATTAGAGCTGACGAAGCCTCTCGGATGAGCGGCGAAACGTTTTCAACCAAACAAACTTTGTCCAGTTGACAAATTGAACTTCTCCTGTTATCATGATTATGAGGTAGTTTATGCCCAATAATAACCCCAGAATGAGTAGTAGTATTATAATTTTATCTTCTTCCAAAAGGGATTTGCTACACTTATTCGAGAATGGCCTGGAGAGCTGTACAATAATATGGCCATTGTCCAGGCAGTCACAGATCACCTGAAGAAAGATCCCACTAATAGCACTTTGCTTACCACACTTGCTGAACTGTGAGACGTTGTGACATTAGTTCTATTCTTAATACAGAGATGGAAATAAGATATGTTTAATTTCTGTTTTATATTGCAGTTACACATATGACCAGAGGTATGATAAAGCCTTAGAAATTTATCTGAAACTCAGGCACAAAGATGTGTATCAGCTCATTCACAAACACAACCTTTTCTCCTCAATTGAAGATAAGATTGTCCTTCTTATGGATTTTGATAAAGAGGTAACTCTATATTTTACCATATTCAGAGTATTTGTCAAACAGAGCACCCTTTCAAATTTTAACCTACTTCCCTCCGCTCTCAGAAAGCTGTTGACATGCTGCTTGACAATGAAGACAAAATATCTGTAAATATCCCACACTCTAAATATTCAATTCAATTGTATTGTAAATATTTGAATTCAGCTAAAATGCAGCACTTGATTGTATAACATTTTTTTTAGATTGACAGAGTGGTAGAGGAGCTAATAGACAAACCCGAATACTTGCATGTGGTATGTCATTATATATTTAGATTATATTACTTTACAATGTTAACTCTTCAGAAGTCAAGTACTCTCTCTTTTCCATAGTACCTCCATAAACTTTTTAAGCGGGATCACCACAAAGGACAAAAACATCATGAGCGACAGATTGGACTGTATGCTGAGTATGATCGACCAAATCTTCTGCCTTTTCTGAGAGATAGCACACACTGCCCTCTGGAGAAGGTATATGGGATTTATCCTAAGTTATGCATATTGTCGTCTTACTTTTTATTTATTTATTTATTTATTTTTTTGTACTGTTCCCTTTCAGGCTCTTCAGATTTGTCAGCAGAGAAACTTTGTTGAAGAGACAGTTTTCCTTCTTAGTAAGTTACTAAGTCCAAATTTCTAATTTTATGTTTCGAAAATCCAAAAGAAGGCCAAAAAAGGCCAGCACCATGGATACGAGACAAACTTTTTGATTTGAATATTGTCTAAGAAAGAAATAATGTTTATTTTATTTTGATTTTAGAGATGGTGCATATTAAATGTAAGACGATGTAAATTATGATTCTCTCAGGCCGAATGGGAAACTGCAGGCGAGCTCTACAAATGATCATGGAGGAGCTTGGAGATGTGGACAAGGCCATAGAGTTTGCTAAAGAACAAGATGATGGTGAACTCTGGGAGGATCTGATCTCTTATTCAATTGACAAACCACGTAGGTCGAACTGTCCCAATATATTTTATCTTGGACTAATAAAAACACACAAACACTTGAGAAATTATATGCACATGTTTTCAGCCTTCATCACAGGTCTCCTGAATAATATTGGAACACATGTGGATCCTATTCTGCTTATCCACCGCATTAAGGAGGGAATGGAGATCCCAAATCTTAGAGATTCGTTGGTCAAAATCCTTCAAGATTACAATTTACAAGTGGGAAAACAGACGTGTTTTATTCATACTTTATAGATGTTGACTTATTGTATGTAAAATATTTTATTTTGTATTAAGATTCTCTTGAGGGAAGGTTGTAAGAAGATCTTGGTGGCTGACTCCCTTTCACTGCTCCAGAAAATGCACCGGACACAAATGAGAGGCGTCAGAGTTGATGGTAGGTTTTGCTCAGTAACAAAACTGCAATGTCAGTAACACATCAAAAGTTGTATTAGTGACCTTTGGTGACCATTCCTTTTAATAGATGACAATATTTGTGAGTCATGTCATGCAACAATATTGCCATCAGGTATGCTTTTTGTTAGTTATTTTTGCAAATTACATTTGATTTAAATTTTAAAAGTTGTTCTGCCATGCTTATATTTCTCAGACATTACTAGAAATTTCAGTGTGGTGGTGTTTCACTGCAGACACATGTTTCACAAAGAGTGTTTGCCATCCACAGGAACTGTAAGTAATCATACCAGTACTACTCATACTTTTAAAAATATTATTACTCCATAAGAATGTTTCCCCATACAGATTCCTGGTGTGCAATTTTGTAACATCTGTAGTGCCAAGAAGCGTGGACCAGGAAGTGGAATATTGGATATGAAGAAGTAGCTTTTCACTGTCTTTATACTTTAATTTAGTTTTGCATCATTCATTACTCACTACGTGCTAAACAACACGACTATATAATCACAATAATCCTACTAATCCACAAATGTATATTCATTTTCCACTTACAAAATGCTTAAAAATACCTGTTCTTTGTTTTACACATCATGATGTAACTCTTCATTATCACAAAATAAAAAGAGGAAAACATAATTTATTGATTAATGTGTTACATAGAGTGAATGAGTTGTTTATAGATTTATCTACTTAGTACTATAATATTTAATTGAACAAGCTTTATACTTTGTGTAATAGAAACTTATGGTTTTACTGAAATTATTATTTTTTTTTTTTTCTTTTTGCATATTTGCTAAAAAAGGCCTGGTTTGAGTGACATTTATTAATTTGTTGGAGTTTAAAAAAAAACAACAACAAAAAAAACCGAATTGTTGAGGACAGCAACGTCACTTCCGCCCTTTTCCTCCGGAAGTACAGATAATTTTTTATTCACAAGAAAAAAAAAACAGCTGGCGTTGAAAAGGAAAACATCAAAGTGAGTTTTGTTGTTTAATAATGTTGCTCTGTAGTTAAGCTATAGTTAATATATTGAAGGTGCTGCTAAAATTCCCAGTTTTGTCACAATGGATGCAGCTTTTTGACCTGGAACGGCGATAGTCGTTCCGCTCATTTGTTGCAAGCTGCTGCTAGCGCTAGCTCCATCACTGAGGTCCTGAGCTAGCATTCAAGCCTCAGGGAGCAAGCTAACATCATTTTTGACTTTATACAACTTTGTGTGACAAAGGTATATGCCAAATAAATGCTGCAAATGAAACGCGTGACAGACATAGCCCAAAAGTGTGACGCTTTAGATTACACATTGCGTTATTTGTTACCCGCAATTTTTACTGTTTACCTTTCTTGTTAGCCAGCGCTGCTGCATGTTTACAAAATCGTCTCCACAAAAATGTTCCTTAGCTATGGATATAAAGGTTTCCGGTATTTCAGTACATTCTGCCATATACCTGCAGCCTACCTTTACACTTCTAATACAATGTCCAGTTAGTGTTTATTAGTGGAAACAACCAGTGCCACCAAATAAACCGTGTCCTTACAAACATTTTTACTGTTTGTACCGTTTCAAATATGTATATGACATTTGTTTGTTTTTTTTGTAGAAATGCCTGCCTCAAAGAGGGAATTATCACCACCAGAGTCTGAGCCCAAGATTAGGAAACTGGATGAAGATGGAGATGCCATCCCATCTAAAGTGGCAACTATCCTGGGCACTGACAATTCACCAGAAAGAACAGCAGCCCCAAGGACCAAGAAAAAACTGTCTCCTTCACCTGGGGGAAATAATTCAAGGCCTAGTTCTCCTTTGTCAGACTCCAGTGAATCAGTGTCTGATCCACCTTTCAAAAAAGCCAAGCTTCTTTCCACAAGTGCCTTTTCTACAGTGTCCTCAGAGGAATCCAAGTCCAACATCTCCCTGATGCAGACAGCACTGACAGAGTCTGAAGAGGCAAGTATTGGTAGTTGTAACAAAGATTTCATTAGGATGAGTGATGGCAGTGATAAAGCCCTTTGCATTATACAATATTCTAACAAAGTTATGGCTGAAGAAACATTGTCTGTACCAAATGAAGACTTGCCCTGTTCTACTTCAGGTCCTGTACAAGCTGACCACAGTTATGGGAGAATATCAGAAATTACTAAGACAAATCAGGAGGGTAACATTATACAAGAATGTTCAGTTCCAGAGTCACAAAAAACAACCAAGACAGAATCAACAGAAACAGAAACAAGCACTAAATGGGAAGCTGAACCTAATAACTGTGCAAAGGTGCATGTACTAGAAAGTCAAAAAACAGATGATATCATAATCGATTCATCCTTGGATTCATTGGACAATGGGACATGTGTTGTTGCATCTGATTGCAAAGAGAAAGACAAGACAAGTTCAGAGCCTCAAAGTGAAAAGAAATTTGAAAATAAAACACTGCCATTTCCTGAAAAGGCATTATGTCCAGTTGAAAATGTTAATCCAAAAGAGGTTGGAAGAATAGATACTGTAACAGCTGTGCAGGAGGAGGTTTTGATAGAAGTCCCTACTGCGTCAGTTACAGAAGAGTTTGAACAGGATGTCAAATGGCATGAAAATAAATTTGAAAATAAAACACTGCCATTTCCTGAAAAGGCATTATATCCAGTTGAAAATGTTAATCCAAAAGAGGTTGGAAGAATAGATACTGTAACAGCTGTGCAGGAGGAGGTTTTAATAGAAGTCCCTACTGCGTCAGTTACAGAAGAGTTTGAACAGGATGTCAAATGGCATGAAAATAAATTTGAAAATAAAACACTGCCATTTCCTGAAAAGGCATTATGTCCAGTTGAAAATGTTAATCCAAAAGAGGTTGGAAGAATAGATACTGTAACAGCTGTGCAGGAGGAGGTTTTGATAGAAGTCCCTACTGCGTCAGTTACAGAAGAGTTTGAACAGGATGTCAAATGGCATGAAAAGAAATTTGAAAATAAAACACTGCCATTTCCTGAAAAGGCATTATGTCCAGTTGAAAATGTTAATCCAAAAGAGGTTGAAATAATAGATACTGTAACAGCTGTGCAGGAGGAGGTTTTAATAGAAGTCCCTACTGCGTCAGTTACAGAAGAGTTTGAACAGGATGTCAAATGGCATACAAACGAAAAAGATCACAAAACACTAGTTGAAGAGACTAATTTTACAATAAGTCATCCATTATTGAATAAAAAACATTCTGAACCTGAACAGTCTCTAGCTGCAAGCAGTATTCCAGTAGGGCACACTGAAAGTGTTTCAAGTTTAGTCCAAACGGACAGCACTGTTCAATTAACTTTTGAAGAATCTCATAAATTGGAACAGACGCATGAAGTGTCAAATGACTTTACTAACACCTCTGATGGCAGTATTGAAATTACAGATAAGTTGCATAAAAATGATGGAGAAGAAAAGGTGGAAATGGTAACATCTGGCAATGAGTGTGGCTTACAGAATCTAATGTCAAATGAAAAAACAATTGGCAAGGCCCTAGAAGAGCAGGATAATGACAGAGTTAATGGCTCCAATCCAAGAGCTGTAAAGGACTCTCTTATGGAAAAAGAAAAGCCTTATATTGAAGATGCCACCATACTGAACGGACAGATCAGTGTTGAAATCCCCACAGGGTTTTCAGAGGAGATAAACTCTGCAGCAGTGGAAATGCAAAGCTGTGAAAGGCAAGTAGATGAGCAAACTGAAAGTTCCTCTACTTCACATACTGTAGAATCTCACTGTAGTCATGATGCTATTGAACCTGCTTCAGTTATGTCCAAAAATGTAGGTGAATATTCAGTGTCACAAAATGATGAGATGATTACAAACTCTCCTGGAACACAAAGTCTCTGTTCAGTGCCGAGAGTAGATGTACAGAGCGAAGTCCAGCTAAATGATGATCAGTATTATCAGGAACCTGAGGTAGAAACATTTGAACTACAGGAAGAGATGGTGTCACATCAAAACAAAACCATTGATTATCCTGAATCATCTGACATTATACACCAAGAAGTTGTTGTAGCTGTAAACATGGAGAATTCAGTGGAAAGTGAGCATAGCACATATTTATCAAGCAAAACCAAGAATGAAACCTTCACAGTAGAATCTGAGGAAGAACTTGCTGCTGTTGTTCCTGTAAGTCCACCCATAATATCCCCTCTTGAAGTGACCGCTTCACCAATCAAAAGGTGCTCACAGTACTGCGAAATCAGTGAGACATCTGTACTGACTGTAATTGATCAAATTGAATATTCCACTGTCATGGAAAACAATAACACAGACACACAACCAAATGTATTACCACAGATGAATTCTGCGTCAATAAGAGACGAGGTTGTACCACCTTTAGTGGAAATGTGTCCAAATGTGAGTGACTCTTCACGTGAAACACAAACTGTTATGATTCAAAATATTGGAAGTGTAGAAATTGTAGACTCAGAGAATCAGATATTTATACCATCTGAAGAAATAAGTTCTACAGTTTTATCACACCAGAGCACAGATTCCTTGACAAGGCAAGCAGAGGACGTTCAAGAAAGTTTTATCAGTAATGCATTTACTGACCATTCTGAAGAGGTTGTTACTGAATATTATACAACTGATGTACAAACCATAGCAACATCAGAGATTTCTGTACCGACATCCACAGTTGAACTTGACACCATTAATGGTCGAGAGGTTGCTACTTTTGACTCTGAGATCACAGATGCAAATAATGTTAACATCGAAGAAGTTGACAGAAACGGTGCAGATACCATTGCTATGGAAGTTCAGTTTTCAGAGAAAGACACTACAGAAGACAAAGTTATGACTGAAAATGTGGAGAAACAAATTATTACAGTACCAGTAGAGATTAAAGTAACACCTTCAGTTGTGGTAGCAGAAGAAGCTGAGCATTCAGTGGTCTTTTTAGATGAGGTTCAGGGAGATCTGTCTCATTCTGAGGTGATGGAGGCTGAGCAAATGCAAACTGAGTCAGTTGTGGATACTATGGAAGATAACACTGCATTTAGTGAATCACAAGAAACTGAATCTACGACAGATGTTACGGAAACAAATGAAAGAGAAATTGATGCCAATGATTTGACAAAACAATTGCTCCTTAATACAGATGTACAAGGCAATGAGGACACTAATATTGTTGGTTATAAGCAAGAGGATGTGGAAGAACCTAAGATAAACACTGAGTCTGACTCTAAGAAAAATGAAAATCAGATAGTGTATGAGCCTATTAGCAGTCCAGAAAGTACCACCGATGGAGAGGTTCCTACACTGCCAGAAAACAATGAGACAGTTAGGCTGGTGCATGCAGACATAATGGATACCTCACAGATCATTTATAGTGTGTCAGCATTAACTACTGACAAAGAAATGGTTGTTTCAGATGGCTATGCAGTTGCTGAAATCGCAAGTGTGCCTCCAGAAAGTTCAATCATTTCCCCTATTGAAGACTTTAAAGTAAATGGCAAGAGTTTTCAAAATGATGAATCCATCAGGAGCGAAAATGTTTTGGACAACCAAACAGAACTGCAAAGTTTGCAGACAGTCGTTTTATCTTCTACATCACAGAATGAGGAAATTAGCAAAATTAATAATGAGCAACTTAAAAATGAACAATATTCAGATCAACAATTAATATCTGAGGCTCATACAGCAGCTGAAATTCACAAGGTGGAACAGAGCACAGCCATTGAGCAGGTGGAACATAGTAACGGCATGCGGGATGTGAGTGTTTCAGTGACTAGTGTAAGTGAAGATGCACCAGATGGTCAGTTGGAGAACACAGAAGAGCAGAGTGAAGAGCAGAGTGAAGAGAGTGTCTCAGATTTAGTCACTGTCTCAGTGTTTCATGAACAAGTGCAGGAGGTCACTGGACCTGAAGCTGTCAAAGGCACAGAAGCAGCTGCAGTTGCATTTACTACAGAAATCCAGGGAAATCAAGAAGCTGATGCCACATGTGAAGATTATGTTATATTAGAGCCTGTACCAGACACAGCAATTCAATATGACATTATTACTCAAGCTGTGGCTGAATCTGGGCTGTCAGAAGAGATAAGAGCAAACCCTGAAAGCATTATAGATGAGGTACAGCAAACAAGTGTTACTCATGAGGAAAGCACACAGGAGACAATGGTTGCTGAGACACATTTGGAAGTTGAGCAAATTGGTATCTCCCCTCAACCCATTGACATGATGGAAGTGACTCCAGCCATCTTTGGGCCAGATGTCACCCAACCAGTGGATGTTAATATGATGCCACCTGAATGCCAGATTTTAGAGGATATTGAGATTGGACGTGAGATAGTTGTGGCAGAAGAGGAGCAAGAAGAGGACAGTGACATTTCCATAATTGAGAAACCTCAAGAATCTTCCACTGAAGAAGAACCTAAAAACACTGATGAAAATGATGAGACAAGTAAAACAACTGTTGAGGAGAAAAGGAAAGAAACTGGTAATGAGAGAAAGAGAGAAACTGCCTCTCTGAAAACAAAGGATGTCACCACTGAGAAAAAAGAGCCTGAAAAACCTAAGAAGCAAGAAATGAATACACAGGCCAGGACCAAAGCTCGCCTTGCAGCTCTCGCAGAGCAAAAGGCTGCTGCATCTAAGCGACAAGCAAGGAGAGAGCAGCTCAACTTATTAGCCTTGTGTCAAGAAATAGCAGAAGACATAGCTACAGACAGCATGCTTCTAAAGAAAATTGAAGAGGAGAAGCAAGCAGCAGCTATGGCTGCAGCTAAAAGTGAGGCCAGCACAACTGAAAGTCCACCTGTTAATAGTCAAGAGGAAGAGCCAGGGGATGTCGTAAGTCCAACTCCAGAAAGAGTAGAGGTGAGCTCAACTTCAGTCACACCCACTGAGAACAACACTGTAACTCAGATCTCTACCACAAATGCAGAGGAGACAAAGGCCACATCAGAGCCACCAAAACGGAGGTTTTTTACTTCACAAGTTACTGTTCCACTCAAAGCTCATGAGAAAAAGAAACTTACTAGATATCAAAGACTGAGACAGGTTGAACTACAGCGAGAAAAAATGTCATGGGCTAGAGTGAAGAAGCTCAAGTCTGATCAAGCAAATCAAATGTTTTCTGACATGGACTGGCAAGCATCAATGTCTTTTTCTTCATTTGCTATGGATAATGCAGCCACTGTAGCTCAGCCTGTGGCTGTTTTGTCTAAACCACCTTCACCAGAACGCTCATCCCCCAGCAAATGTGCAGCTAACTCTGAGGAGTCTAAAGTTGAGATGACTACGCTAGAAACACCTGTAAGCGAACCAGTCAAAGGGGAAATTTCCCAAACTGGATCTGCAAAAGCAGCAACAGAAGAAAAACCTGAAGCCAATAAACCTGAATCTCCTCAAAAGGAGAACTCAAAAGCTGAAATGAAGGACTCAAAAGCAGATCCTGCCAAACCTGAGCTTCGTAAGTCCTCTCGCATCAGTAGAATTGAATCTTCAAAAGCTGCTTCTACGCCTGCACCAGCAACAAAAAGCAAAGCCACATCTAAAAAAGTCCTTCCTGCTGTTCCACCTCCCATGCCAAACGGCCTTAATAGTCAGAGTCTGAAGATAGAGTATAAGCCGTACAAACCCAGGCCCAAGTATTCTCCTGATGACTTTGAACTGGACGATGACCCCATTCCTCCTCCAAAAGCATGTCCTCAGGCCAAGTCCACCCACCAGATGAGGCCTAATGTTCAATCGAGACCAGCTTCCCAGACCACCACTCCTTCAAAACCCAATGTTTCAACACAACCTTCAAACCAGTTGAAGTCCAAAGTTCTGACACCTGCTGGACAGATCTCAGGTCAGACAAAGCCAGCCTCCAGTGCTTTGGCCAACCCTTCAGCAGCACAGGCACTGTCAAAAGGCACACATGTAACTCCATCGTCATCAAAGCTCTTACCCACAACTGAAGTGCTACAGAAAACTCCTGCCTCGACAAGCCCTCAGTCAAAAGTTGTTGTAGCTCCAACTCCATTTAAGTCAGCAGCCTTGTCACCCCAGGTTATGCCCCCAAGTACAACCTCAGAGAAGGAGACCGCTTCATCTGTAGATGAGTGTGCCACATCTGAAACGACACCTGCTACTGCACCTCCAGATGATGCAGCAGATCCTGCCAAATGCAAGGTACTGTACCTGTTAACCAACTATCCAACTGACCTCCTCCTTTTTGTTTACAGCTGTGCTGACTTTATACCCCTTTTACTTAGGATACAGAGGATGTCCCTTTAGCACCTGTTCTTCCTAAAGAAGACTCCATTGATTCACAGAAGTCTGAAGAAAACAAAGAAGGTATTATTATACATCCTCGTCATTCTTTCCAATATACATTTTGAATCATTAGTCGTGTTAAATAGGATTTGAGCTTCACATATTTTTGTAACTTTTTTATATTCACTCCAGTCCAGGATAAGACAGCCCCCTGTGTCCAGTCAGAGAATAAGGCTGAATCAGAAGAAGCAGACTTGAATAAAGCCTCAAAACTCTGTCAACAGTGAGTAACTTAAATACCAAATTGAAATGCCCTTGTATTAGTGATTTAATTAATGTTATGTTTTTGTTTTGTTTTTTACAGTCAAAATACTGAGACTCCCATGTCTGATGCTAATCTACAGAAAGAAATAAAAAAACTCAAGGAAGCTGACAAAGATGGCACGCAGACTATAATTGTAAGGGGTTCTATTGCCTTTTTATTTTTATGTACTCTTAAAGCCCCAGTGTGTAGGATTCGTGGAGCATAGGTGGATGGTGCTATTGCACTTTCTGTTTTAGCTACGGCAGACCTCGAGGGTCACCCGGGCGCGCCGTAACGCAGACAGCTCTCGTCCCCGCGCACGAGCCGCGCACCGCTACTGTATAAATAAAACGCGGTCCCGGTTATTTTTTTTATTTTTATTTTTTTCTCATGAAAACACACATTCCCGACATGTACCATGACACTCTACACATCAAATGAAACCTTACAGTCTCCTCTTTTTGACTATGCAATTCATTTCCCTGCACAACAATCACTCCCTGAGCACATGGGGCTTTTATACGGAAAAGCACAAAATGATGTTAGCTTACCTTAGAATGCTTTGCACAGGTCAAACTCTGTATTTCACCATAAACTTGCTCTCAATTTGTCCGTAAGGATCCAGCGAATAAAATCCAGTAAAACAATTTAGTCCAAAACACGTGTTAGATCCATTACGACGTCTGATCCGGCAGCATGCTTGTGTTGTTTACCCAAAACCACAAGGCTTGGCGAAGGCGGAGCCCAAATGTCCTTCTGCGGCTCTCGTATTCAAAATGGCTGCTTCTATATGGGGAAGATCCCCCTTTTATGTGACTATATCTAAGTCCAAAAGAATACTTTGATTTCATGATGGAAGTGAAAAGGCTTGGAAAACACTGTATTTTTGAATGGGTATCTTCAATTTCAGTAATTAACGGGTAAAAATCTTACACACTGTCCCTTTAAGTCCAGTATGATAATTCTGTCTCCATTATAGGATGCAGGACAAAAGCATTTTGGACCAGTGGCATGCAGTGTGTGTGGGATGCTCTACTCTGCTGCCAATCCAGAGGATGAATCTCAACATTTACTTTTTCATAACCAGTTCATTAGCGCTGTCAAATATGTGGTAAGATGCAAATTGTGATTACATAACTACAAGTGCTGTCATTTCAATACAACCACATGTTTAAGGACAAAGCAAATTGTTGCTAATAAACAATCTAATATAGTTTTAAGTAACACACAATTTTGCATGGAAACTATCTACTTGTACCTACTGTATAATTATTTGTATGTTGTCTTGCTTCCATAGGGATGGAAAAAGGAAAGGATTTTATCTGAGTTTCCTGATGGAAAAATAATTCTTGTTCTGCCAGATGATCCAAAATATGCCCTAAAGAAGGTAATCAGATGTAAATTCACTGTATTGAGCAGAAAGTATTAATTTGTCCAATGTATTGTTATGATATTTTCCTATTTAGATTGAGGAAATCAGAGAGATGGTGGACAATGACCTTGGCTTCCAGCAGGTGGAGTCAAAGTGTCCCTCAAAGACTAAAACCTTCCTCTTCATTTCCAATGACAAGAAAGTTGCTGGGTGCCTCATTGCTGAGCACATTAATGAGGTATTGCACTGTGTACTAATTATTTTGGATAAATGTAATACATTGCATGTTGATTTTTTTATTTTTATTTTTTGTGGGAATGATTGTAGGGCTACAGAGTGATTGAAGAGCCTGCCCCGTCTGGTTCAGAGGGGGAGAAGGTGATGTTTGAGAGACAGCGAGCGTGGTGCTGCTCTACCACTGCTGAGCCGGCCATCTGTGGTATCAGCCGTATTTGGGTTGTCAGCACCATGAGACGCCAGGGAATTGCCTCACGCATGCTTGACTGCCTCAGGTAAGTTATTTGTATATATGTGTGCGCATGTGGGTTTTTTTTTTTGTTTGTTATTTATAATCTTAACAGCAAGATGTTTTCCCTCTCTATGCAGGAACAACTTCATATATGGTTCTAACCTGAGCAAAGATGAGATTGCGTTCTCTGACCCTACTCCCGATGGGAAACTTTTTGCCACACATTATTTTGGCACTTCTCAGTTTTTGGTTTATAACTTTGTGAATGGGACACCTGCAACACAGGCCAAAACTGAAAAAGTATAACAGCTCTCAATCATTGAGACTCTCACTGGAAAATGGGACCGGACCTTTTAACAACGTAACAATTCAGTTTGTGTTTTTGAAGACTGCATAATACTATTTGTAGAGGATATTCATTGGTTTAATTCTCAGGATGAAAACAACAAGACGTTGTTTGAAACAATTATAAATTCACCCTTTAATCACGCACTTCATATTTTGGCAAAACTTTTCAATTAACAAACATTTTAGTATAGTTTTAATGCATGATACCACAGCAATAGCTTTTTCCCCAAAAAATTAAATTTATAGATTGTACTCCCCTATTGCATCACATATATGCATACATGGACATTTGTATGTTTTCCAGTTTATTTTGATCTCTTCTTTGATCATGTTTTAGGATATAACCACAGCTACTTAGTACATATTGGGCAGATAATTTTCAAATTTCTCAGATTGGTCCTGTTTTAACATTTCTTATATAAAGGATTCAGTATAACCTATATTTTGTTTCTGATGACATTTTAAAACACAGTGGAAATGTAGTGATGTAATGTAGGACTCTCACCGGGCATTCATTATGTGCTTTCATTTCTTTACCTGAAATGTTCAGTTTATGATCTGAGCCATAAACCGTATATCATTTAGCATGGCATTGTAGCCTAACATTAGTGACATCCTTTGTTTCACTAATGCTGTCTTTTGCTTTGTTTGTGCCTGAATGATTAATGTGATGTTTATAATTTTATATATATATATTTTTTTTCGATTAGTCCTTTAGTTTTCTACCTATATGTTCCAAGCCAAGCAATATGGCAGTTAAGTCCATGTAGATTAACATCTTCCTATTATTTAGTATCAATGAATTATGATGTATGTGAAATAATCATGTCGATGTATGCATACTTCTATATCTGATTGAAAATGGTGTGGCCTTATGGCTCGGGTTGATAAATGCAAGGGGAATATTGCTCAGCAATCAAGGTGAGGTTGAACACAACCTCTGTCACCAGATTAGTTATACTTACTGTAATCCATCCCTAATTTTCTTCTTTCTTGTAAAGGCATTTTTAGAAAGATGTGTTGTGTATGAAAAATGGTTTATACAAAGCTGTTATGTAAATATTTATTTAAATAAAAAAACAACAAAAAGTACATTGTTTAATTGTTTCTTTGTACTTGTTATAAATGTCTATTCTTCATGTTATCCTGTTTTTTCTTTAATTTGAATTGTTACAAGCCATTTTAACAGCCACAATGAAAAGGAATTATGATTTATTCAAAAACACCTTGACCTTTTCTTATTGTCGTTTCTACAGTCAATGTTGTGCCCTAAAAACTAAAAGCTAAGTAGAGAGCACTCATGCTGGAATCCTTTCAGTGGCTTTCTTCCTCGAGTTTAGTATTAGGCTACTGTACATTTAAAATCATCTATATGTGACATAATACCATAAATGGTATAGCCCAATCCTATAACCCCCTAATCATAGTGGCACAATGGCTGAGTGGTTAGCACTCATCTCAACAAGTAGGTTTCTACAAGTAGTTTGTATGTTTCTCCTTGTGTCTGTGTGAGTTTCCTTTGGGCACCAAGCCTGATTTAAGATTTGAGACGGGTCCCTGGTCCAACTCCAAACAGGTTGCTGCAAAAGCAAAACCAATGGGGATTTTGGTTAAATAAATCATGAAGGTGACCCCTGTGGTGATTTGGGGCTTTACAAAACTAATTAAACTGTAATTTAAAATAAACCTGTGCCATAAAGAGTAGGCCTAATACATGGGTATGCATACAACTCAACAGACCATTGTGGTCTGCAAGTAAAATTATTGGCCAAGTCTATTTGGAGAGTTGGATAAAGTAAATGTCAAGCCCTGCATATGACTTGTATTTTCTGTGGTCTTTGTAGTGGAGAGGCAGAGTGCACCAGTAACAGTGCATTCCTTGATGCTCCTGTCACAACAGAGTTCAGCTTGATGGCTCCTTCTGTGAACCAAAACAACCTTAGAACAACACTGATACTTCCTCAGGGACAGGGTGAGAAAATAAAAGTCTCTGCTGGTCTTCAGGAGTCTGATAGTCATCAGCTGTGAAACAAGTGCCTCTCTTCAGAAGATGTCTTTAAAGCTTTAATTATGCATTCACTTACTGTACTGATGTATTTCATTTATTAGCTTTTTCGTTGAGACAAACAACTTAAATGATTATGTAAAAATGTTTTATTACATTAAAAGGACAAAGGTGAAACAGCTGCCACATTGGATATTCACAACTACATAATTACATTAAAATGTGTTTAACTTTTTAAAGTATTTAGAAATACATATAGAGTACAATGTCACATTTCAAGACATTCAAATTTTATAAATGTGGAACTTTTCTGTTACAGTAACTACAATAAGAAAAAGCCTCAGCCAAACACCACCATGAGCTGACCCGTTCACAGTGCAGTGAGGATTGGCCTTGTTGCCTGACATCTGTGGGGACTTGATCTGTTTTAAGAGTTTAAAACAAGATTACAGTAAGATTACAAGATTACAAGCAATCTATAAGAAGAAAGAACTGCTCTTAGGTGTGCATGGCAAATAAAATGTGACAATATTCAGATATTTCCAATTATATATACCTCAATAAACTTTACTCTATAAGCACATTTGTCCTAGGGCCTTTATTAATTACACATTTTAATGCCAAAGCTTTATGGCAACATTAAAATAGGCACCAACAACATTATATTTCAATCACTCAAAATTTTAAAATTATTGTTTTGTTTTGTTTTTTTCCACATTTAAATGGTGGGGAAAAAAACATTTTCACAATATTGGGCAATGCTCTCCACAGAAATTATACAAAATATCCAACACATCAGGCTCTTGGACCCTTCTGCTCATGACACCTTGACCGCTGACTGGCTGAACTATAACAGCCTCCTCAGCAGGAGGCACCTCACCCAGTGGATGGACTTTATTATCCATCATTTTGAAATCTGTCACACCACCAGGGAGTTTTCCATTTTTCATCTTTGTGCCCTCTGGAATGTCCTTAATCTCACAACTAATGTCACCTTTAATACCAACATTACCAACTGATTCTTCCTCTTGAACAGCATCAGAGTCATTTGCATGAGGCAAAGAAAAATAAGTGCATTTCCTTGACAGTAACTTTTGTTCATCTTCAGAGTCAGTTTTGAAGAGCAAATATGGCGTTTTCTCCTCTGTGTCTTTGCATGGTTGTTGCTCTTCCTGAGTAACAGTTGTCACATTTTGATGTATTGCAACTGGATCTGAAACAGACTTTCTGAGGACTGGGCTGTCTTGTAAAAATAACTGCCCATTATCAACAAGAACACTGTCTCCAGGACCAACTTGTGCATTAAAAGCTATGCACCTAGTAGCTTCATTTATAGCGTCTATTGCAGTTGAAGAATTGAAGTAGGACAATTCAGACACAGTTTTGGAGCGAGTAGCATGAAAATGGGAAAATATATTTGTCTGATTCTTTTTTTTTTGTTTTTGAGCTGACAGTGGCCTGTCACATTTATCCAGCTTGGTGGGGGACTCCTTTTTGCCATACAGTTTTTCAATTGTTCTCATTACAAATCCTTTGGTAATAGATTTGTGTGAAGAGTCATCTTCACCACCAGAAACCTCACTTAAGGTCTGAGACTGATATCCTCCACTAATAGAGGTATCTGCTCTTAATTCTGTTATATCAAGATCAGATGAGCTAAGACTTGTCTTCCGCTGGTTGTCTGGCACACTTTTTGCAAGAAACATTTTCCGGATGGATTTGACCCGATTTCCCTCTGGCTGTTTGGTTATAACATTGGTGGAGTCATAGCTAAAGGATAAGGATGACTGTGGAGCTGACCGAGTGCCAGGGGACAAGTGGGACATGGGGGACTCAGTGGAGGGTTCATTCCTGTCAGATAAAGGGGACACCTCCTGTAATGGACTCGTAATGTCTCTCCTCAGACCATTTGCAATTTTCTTTTCCGAACATTTCACATGCTCAGAAACAGACTGAGATATTACATCATCACATAGCTTTTTGGCAATGTTTTCAATCTTTTCATCTTCAGAAAGTAATGTCTGGTTACAACTCTCTCTGACATATCCACTTATAACCCCTGTTTGCTTTTCTGAACTAATTTCATTCTCCTCAGTGCATAGTTCTTCATCAATTGACGTTATCTCATTGTTTGTCGAATTGTCTTCACAACTGCTGTCATCATTTCCACTGTAATTTTCAAAATTCATTTTAACGTCAACTCCTGTTTGTCGTTTTTCTACACCAGTCTGTTGTTCTTCATCTGACAAATGTTCTTCAACAATAAAGTTAAGTTCTTTGACTTTATTCTGTAAATCTTCTCCAGTCGATGAAATCTCATCTATATCTGTAACTGAGTCCTCAACAGCACTGTGTACCTCCATACCACTTGAGTAGAGCAGCTGCATTCTATCAGCATCGGATGCACTGTTAGACTCACTCTCATTGTCTGGCCTAACTTTACTTGTAGGTTTGCCAACATTAAGTTCTACATACCAGTCTGAATCTAGCATCTCCTCTGTTTGACTCTTCTGGTTTTCAGCAGCAGCTAATTCATGTTCGTCTGTTTCTTGGTTCTCTGCCTTGTTAGATTTATAGACACTGCTCTTCTGTTTTACATTATTTGTAGGGGTTATGTTGTTAATATGAGCCACATCTTCATAATTCTCACATGTACTTTCAGCATTGAGAGCAAAAGAGGCCAACTCATTTCTCAGTATCTCTGGCATCTCGAGACGGTTCATTAGTTGATCAATAACATCTTCAAGTTGTTCAAATTTAGTGCCAGAAATGTCTATCTCTTTAGTTTTTGGTGAAGAACTGTAACTTTTGTTCTTTTCACAACATTCCTGAAACCTCTTCCAGCTTTGCAGAAGTGATGGTGAAGCTGACTGCCTTAAATGGGACAGACTCATTTGTAATGTCTGAGGCTCATTTATGCTAGCAATTTCTCGAAGGGAATCCATCATTTCCAAAGCCTCTGAACAGTTTACATCATTTGCATCAAAGCTCTGTATATATGGTTTGGGAGTTATTTCTTTTAGAGTCATAACAGATAAGAAAGCAAGGAGAGCTTTTGATGGTGAGCCAAAAGTAGAGCTCACATAGGAGGAAAAGTCTGGAATCCTGTCCCCTTTGCTTGTATTTTGTTTGTGTTGGTTAATCTGGTGGATTGTATTAATATAAAAGCACAGTTTTTCAAGTCCTCTTTGAATAATGGTGAATGGTTGTGATATTACTTTTGTATTCTTCTCATGGTCACCTTTTGTTTGGCCATTCTTTGTTGCTTCTTCAGGATTTGATTTGTTTGCTTGTGATAATTGTGTCTGCTCTGTCCTTTTTTGGGAGGACATTTTTCTAGGTGTCTTGCTTGTAACTACTAAAGCACTGTCAGTGGAGACATTTCTGTGCAGAGACTTTTTTATTTTATGTTTGACAGGTGGTGAAACCAAGTCCAGTGACTGAGAATATGGAGATGTTTTTTTCAATAGTTTTGATTTACTACTTTGTATTTGTCTTTTTTCACTTGCAGGGCTGGAAGATGTTGCTGTACTTTTCTTTCTTTCAGTATTTGGAGAAACATTTTTAATAGCCGGGTGGTCAGTGATGGAATACAATTTTTTAGATTTTTTCTCTGAAGATGGGCTTGCAACAAGGTTGACCTTTTTTGGTTTAGGTGACACTAACTCCTCATTAGATTGTTTGATTGTCTTTGGAGCCTCATTGGACAACACACTTGTGGATGATGTTCTGTGATCCCATGTTAGACTAGCTGGAGAGGCAGAACTATAGTAGGATGGGTTGCTTTTCAAATCAAATATGCTTTTTGATATCAGTCTCTCTGCTGCTGGCTCTATGCTTTGTCCCAGTGAAGTATCAGCCTGAGCTTGGATGTGAAGAGGTGTGCTTTCCTTGGGTATGGTATATTCATCTAAAGAGGCTTTCTTCACAGACATTTTCCTTTCAAGAGATAGATTACTGACCAAGGGGGCCCTTTTAATAGATGGAGCTCTCTGTAATGGTGCTTCCCTCAGCTCTAAAGGATTGTCAGTCTGAATTGATGATACCATCTCTATTGCGTGGTCAGTAGGTGAAATGGCCCTGTCAGATGTAGGACTTGTGGATAATGGATGGATATCAGACACAGATGAGAGCCGGTATAAGGGGCTGCTGGTTGCAGAGCCGTCTATCGCATGCAGAGAGGAGAACTCTAGCAGGCTTTGAGCTGGTGGAGGGGGAAGGTCTGTTAACAGAGAATTTGAATGCTCCTCAAAATGCACAATGCTTGATCCTGATGTATGGATGATATCTGTTGATAAATCTTTTGAGTCTTTGGGCCAAGAGTTATTTGTTGAATTTGTATCAAGGTGATGGGTGTCTGCTGTTTTGTTTTCAAAACATTTTACTTTTTGTCTTACTGAGCCATTTCGTGTAAGTTCAGGAAGGGGTGCTGCACTATTATGTGAAGCTTTGGGTTTCTCTTTTAGACACTTAACCTTTTCTGCAACACTCATCAAGCAGGGATCATTATCCAAGTTAAGTTTCTCTGATTTTATATATGATTCACTTTCTCCTTCAAGGCAAAGAGGGGGTTTAGACTGAGATTTCTGCAACCAGTCCTCTACATACACATTGGTCCCTGTGTTGGACATAACAGGAAGTGGCATGATAGAATTTCTTCTCTGTTTCTTTTGATTCAGTAAAGTCTGCTCAGTGAAGGTTTCCCTTGTTTCAGAGAGAGCAGCCCCAGTTTTAAACTCATCTGTCTGATGTGGGCCTTTTGCTGTGCCACCTTCAGTTGCATTTGTTCTCTTTTTGCGTTTACTCATGTCTTTTTTTGATTTGGCTTTATTTCCATACATTTTACTAATGAGCCTGGCATTAGTAAATGGTTTATTCTTCTTACTTTGACCATCTTTACCTGGTGACTTAAGTCGTTTAATTGTAACTTTGTGTTTTGGTGAAACTCTTATCTCTTTCTTAACATCTTTGACTTTATCTTTATTTTGGCTCTTGGTTAGTTCCTGAGAAAGAGGCTGGGTATAAGTTGGAGCTGAATTCTGTGATTGAAATGTTAAGTTTGATTTGAGTGAAATACTTTCAGATCTCCAGAGTCTAACAGATTCAGATGCTGTTGAAGGTCTGTATGGTTCTGGCTGAAAGTCACTGTTAGTAGAGTGGTGACATGTGTCTGAAGTTGCTGGCCTGCAGTATTTAACAGATGTGGACAGACCATGTGCAAAAATGTTGGCAAGAAAATTATCCTGACAGGTCTGCTGTTCATATATATGCATGACAGTCTCTGTAATCTCCTCCCCATCTGAATCCGTCTGAAAGATCTCTGTCATTCCAGCTGATTTGTATGTTGAAATATTGTGGTTGTTTGCTTCCACTGAGCCAACTCTTCTGGGTTTAGGTATAGGTCTAGAATTAGTGTCTTTGAGCATACAAAACTGTTCTGTCAAATTTCCATTATCTAAGTGTTCTCTAAAGTATGAACCAACACTGTCCTCTTGAAAGCCCTCACAAGTCAGTGATGTAATGCTCTCCACAGAGACCTGCTTTGTTCGGGATGGTTTCTGACCTGGGGAAGGTGTTCTGAAAGGGGATACTAAGTCTTCATGAGTTTTACTATTGTCCTCCTTTAAACTAATCTGATTATAGACTCCATTGCTTTTTGAAATTGGGTCCTCATTGCAGATATCTTTGTCCTTGTTGATGTCATTGGCTGTAGCAGCAGGGGTCTTTAAATCCATATGGTCTGATTCAGGTAGTCTGATCTGTTGCTCTGTCCCAGGAGTCAGGAAACTGTCCCCAGTAAGATGATCTGACACAGAGGAGCGTGACAGGGTGGTTGTCCAATGAAGTGTCTCTTCCTCCTTAATTGTCAGTCGCACCTTCATTTCTACTGTCATGCTGCCATCTTGGTTCACGCGAAAGGATTTTTCAATATCATCGTCTGTTGGCAGCAAACAGTCCTGGCCTTCAACCCCAGCTCCATCAAAGTTTTCTGCCACTGATTCTGCCACCGAGTCTAAAACATGGATGGACTCCATTTCAACTGAGTTTGTAGGCATACTGTATGCACTCTCTGCAATAGTGTTATGAATCTGTCTCACAATGTATCTTTCTGATGAAGGTGAAAGGATCCGGGGCTTGACATAGGATCTCTTTTTGTCTTTATGTTTGTCCAAGTGAAAACAATAATCCATTGGGGATAATGTCCATTGCAGAAGTGCAGAATGAGCCATTCAGATGAAACATGAAAAAAGAGAAGAAACCTATCAGGCACTGATATGGTAAAATACAGCCTCATATGTATATATGGATCATTTCTATGGTATTACACATGATACTGTCTCAGTGGTTTCTGTGTCTTCGTCCTATGAGAGTAATTGCACTTGACACACTGAGATGTCTTTAAGGTACAGTTCAACTACTAATTTGCTATTTGCTTCACAACACAAGAACTATGCTTTCATTCCAATAGATAGTTAATGCCAAAGCTTAGTTTAGTTTATAGTTTAGAACTTACGACTTAAAGCCTTCAGTCTTCGAACACTCCTTCGGTTGGTTCTCATTCGAGATGGCTCAAATGTTTTTTGTGAATTGTAGTTTGCAGGCTTGAACTTCTCCCTGCCTGCAGCCACCACAGTTCCAGAACACAGTATCAAGGCTGGGAGGCCATCAACCTATAGCAGCAAAAAATAAATAAATAAATAAATAAATAAATAAATAAATAAATAAAATAAATAAAATAAATAAAATAAATAAAATAAATAAAATAAATAAAATAAAATAAAATAAATAAAATAAAATAAAATAAAATAAATAAAGTAAAAAATAAGGTTTATAATGTGTGCATACCTCTGCTTAATATTTTTATTTTATTTATTTATGTATTTATTTATTACATTTTACAATTAATTACAGCAGCAGTATAACAGTAGCAGTATCCCAGAATGCTTTGCTGAGTATTAACCCCAAAGCCAAAGAGGCTTAACACTTTCTCCTCTCATGTGATGACCCTTAGAAGCCAGGTGTAAGTTAATGTAGGTCAGTAATAATATATTTGGTCATAAATATACACACTTACACGTCTTCCTTCAGGTGTGTGTAGTTTTGCCACATTAAACTGCATCAGATCTGAAATATATCTCAGGATGGATTCAAATGTGGGTGTAGTCTTCTTTTGAAGCACAACAACACATTTGAATTCTGGGTCTCCATTACGGAAAACCAACAACTTTTTTGGAATGCGCATCACCATTGACTCCGGATTATGAAGTTTGTGACCAGGGTAAAGCTGGGCCTTCTGGATGGCCCGGCGTCGAGAGCTCACGGGCCGGGCATGGTACCAGGGAGGTTGCTTTTTCCGGGCCAGCGCCAGATTTATTGGTTTCACCTTTCGATGGTCTGAGCAAATGTATGACTTCCCATCTTCCAGTTCGTCCAGAGAGGAGACAGCATGGACGCCTCGAGGAGTGGTAATGTTCCTTACTCCAAATGGGAAAGGGACCTTCTTAGATAAACTGTCCAGCAGTGCATCAAATGTTTTAAAAGTGCGGTTGTTGATAACCATCCGCAGGCCATTAAACTGAGGGTCTCCACTCTTGTAGAAGCATACTCGTTTGGACAGGATTGGGTTGGTGACACTTTGGTGGCGTTGCGTGCCAATGGTGTGCCCACTCCCTGAAAACTGTTCAGGGAGTGTTTGCCGTAGCCCTGGCTCATTCATTATTCCTTAACAATTCTGCAAATAAAGATAAAAAATAAACATCAACAAGTGAACACTTAAGGCATTATTATTATTATTATTATTATTATTATTATTATTATTATTATTATTATTATTATTATTATTATTATTATTATTATTATTATTATTATTATCAATACATTTTTCAATACTTTGCAATTTATCTTGGTGTATCTTTTCTTAAATCAATGTATAATAATGTTGAGACTCATTGTAAACACTGAAATAAAACCAAACTGGAAAAACAGGTGTGACGTCTGACAAACATATGCTGTTTACCTCGCACTACAGGGGAGATCAGGTAACATGACCCAGTTTCTGGGAAGTCAGCTACGTGAATAGTATCTAATTTATTTGATTAAATCAATGAACACAGCACGCAGATATGAGAAGAAACAAACACCTGTTCAAATGTCCATTTTGCACATTATAATGTAGTGCTGTACTTGCAATAAAATTCTTCATAATTGAATGAAGCAATTCAGTACAAAATCAATTACTATTTTCATTTTTAAATACAATATAAATATAGAGAAATACACTTACATATTGTAATGTGGAGTGATCTTCAGAGTTAACAGTTCCATTAGCTGTGTTCATCAAATAGTGAGGATTTTTTAAAATTTATTTTTGTTATTGAGGTTTTCACCAAGAACTTAACATGTTTCTATAAAATAATAATTTAACAATAGTAAGTATTATATCCCCATCTTGGATACTGAAATAACTCATATATAAATATATAGACCTATTTTACAAGTAAAATTATAATATTAAAGATGTAAAGATTTTACATCAAAACAAACTACAGCTGGACGAAAAGCAATGCAAGATGTATTTAATATTTACTCACCCTATGTTAGGATAATACAATTTCAGAAGAGATTTCAGAAGATCCATAGAGTTCTGTGTTCTGTGCTCTGCATCATGCCTGCTGTTAAACTAAGTGCACGGCCACAGTTTATTTCAGGAGACCTCATCACCCTTAATTTGCTTAATCCTTTCTTAAAGGTAATCTCCGTTACTTGTGCACAACTTGAAAATCCTCTTCAGGTTTGTCACACAGATGTATCCCGAGCATACCCTTGAGGACTATCTAACAATGAAAACATTGTATTGTTTGTATTTTAAAACAAAATCACATGAAATTAAGACATTAACTTACTTCATAAAATAAGATTTAAAAACATCTAAACTTGATTAAATTGAAACTATTAAAATATGATTCTGTAAATTTTGGTTTATTTGATATTTAAGCTTATATAGTGTTCTCTCCTTTAGCAGATGGTAAAGAAATATCCGCTGGTATTTTTTGTGTAGAGTTGTAATCTCATTGTAGACCTCTGCAGATAATAAGGATTAAAAGATTTTCATTTGCTGGGCCCTTACGAAGCCACTGGTTTCAATGCATGGTTTGAACCTTTACCTTTCGGTGACTCAGGTAAGAACATTATGTTGTAATTAATTTAAAATAAATGACTAGAGAAAATGGGCTTAAATGTGTAGTTGTTTAAATTACTTAATTATAATCCTCATAAAGATTGACTAGATTTAATTTACAAACAAAAAACTTTATAGCACCACAATTGTGTTTCTAGAAAGACCATTTTGTTGAGAAGGCATGTGAATTAGGCTGAACCCAATTACCCTGGTATTAGCTGGTCATGTATACACTTATCCATGAACAATCACTAGTTGCATAACACTAACCAAACTGACCTGATCTATTTTTGTCATCATGAGGCTTAGTGGACAGGGGATGACTCCATTCCACACTGAACCTGAGGACATTGAGAAACCAGTTTGTCACAGTCAGGAGTTGACATATGTTTGCGCCCAGTAAAAGAACTAGTGTGCTGAATAAAAATCTCAGGTGCATTGAATGTGCTGTAGGAAAGAATTCCAGCTGTGTCTGAGCAGACACACATTAAAACAGCCCACAGGAGGCTCCCATGTGGCCAGCCCCTGACCTGTTCCCAAAACAAGAGGCACAAAAATGTGAAAAATCTTTGAAAGGAAACTAAGGGGGGTAGTGGAGGAAGCCCTGAGAGTAAACAGGTAGGCTGTGAGCCTGCGTGCCCCTCATTCCAGTCCGCTGCTGCACAGATAAGACAGGCTAGCGATGAAAGCACAGGGTACGGACAGGGCTGGTCAGGCTGATACAAAAACAGGACCATGGCCAACATGCATGTACACAGGCTTTGAGTCCCATATAAAATGACAGGTAGTAGCAACAAAAGTATTTATTATTTTATTTTATTACCTTTATTTAACCAGGAAGTCCCATTGAGATTCAAAATCTAATTTTCAAGAGAGACCTGGCCAAGTTAGCAGCCAATCCACATAAATAGCCACATACATACATACAATACATACATAGTATGAGTGCCATTTGTCTCATAACCTTCCCCCTCATGAAGTTATAATGAACCAGCTGGTGATATCAGTAGTTATTTTCCCCTTCGCCTGATTACATGTGAAATCACACGCTGCCATGACAGAGATATCTGCCTCTGCGTTCCGACTGTATTGGCACCCACAGCCACCTTCTATTTTTAAGCCTATACTGCAACTAATTGGCGCCAAGTTAGATTCAAACCTATGCTGTTAATGGGAAAAAATGTGTGATATGTTTTGGCCCTTGTCTCCTTTCTATATTTGCTTCAGCGTCCTCACATGCAGCTGCTCCTCCAGATCTGTCTGACTGTGCCCATCAAACACTCTTGTGTCTGCACAGATTGGCTCAAATCAACCGGCAAAGGGTGGTTCTGGCTGGCCAACGCACCTACTGCTTTAAAGACGAGAAATGGCCCGCTGGTTATAAAGAAAATAGCAGGAGTGCGCTGTGATGTTCTGCCATGTCGGCCTTTGAGCTATGCTTGTTCAGATGCATTTGTAACTGGTAAAATCTCTCCCTGTACTGCAGCTGTCTGGAATTCAATTATAAGTGATACAGCTGCACTCGGATCAACAATACTGTTACATACTCTCTTTCAAATCAGCCACTTCAACATGATCTTTAAGAACTAATGAATCCCAAAACTCTCCGCTAGTCTGAATGGTCATATCTGTAAATTCCATTTGTCCTTTGGGAGTTGACAGTGTAGCCTGCCAGATGCTATGCCAAAAACATGCTCACTATCCCAAATCCCATTCATGTTATGTGACGCTACATCTTTTTTTCTTTGTCAGGACTTCCAGTGGAATTCCCAGGTTTTGAATGAATTGGTGCCAAACAGGACTCATAAGGTCACACTACCGCCCGTTCCCAAACCCCTCACATGGCAGGCAGAGGTCCCCACCCCAGCCATTTTGAGCACACTGCATCAGCTGTGCCAAGCTTTTAATCTGCCTGGTGACATCCCAGTGTTTCCTGCATGGGACATGGGGTGAGATAAGCCTGCTCCTCAATGCGCTAAATCACTCCTCACTCCCACTCATTCACTCATATCTCCATTATTTAATTATGCTGCACTCAAACACACCACCATCCCTCAAATTACAATCAGCCTTTGTTCTGACATTACTCCTATTTCCTTTTAAGAGACTTTTTAATTGCCCATGTGCTAAAGGGCATGTCATGCATACAATACAACGGGATGTTTTTAATTGCATTATTTTTTCTAACTATATACAGTTAATATCTTAACATTCTACTCCTTTTTTAGAGATCATCAAAGTGCAGACATTGTTTAACATGTTCTATACATAGCTCACTGTAATGTTCCTATAGCTAATCGTGGATCTACAGTATGATGGAGTGCCCTCAGAGCTGTAATATAAATAGTAATATGTGTCCAATGTGCTTTTATCCAGAAGGGGCAGGCAGAGGCCCCACCACAGACTCAGAGCCTCAGAGGGCCGGGCCCTTGGCCAGAGGCTGCCGGGACACCCTGACTTCACTCGGGGCAGGGCTCCGTGCAGAGAGCAGCCCAGCATGACGAGTGATTTATCCGGATCAGACAACCTTCCTCTGATTGAGGGCCAGTGAGCCAGAGGTGTAGAGAGAGTGCGAGACATACAGCCTCCCTGTGAGAGACACTCATCCTGCACTACACCATGACTTTCAATGAATCAGGCCAAGATAGAGCTGTGGCCCGGCCTTGACTCATGTCAGCTCCACAACAGGAGGATGTGTCACAGTGTTTGACTACTGTTGGACTCCTCTCTGAGGGCTTTTACACATCAGTGTTGCAATGTCCAGGGTTCACAAACAGGCTACTTTCCAATCACTGTAATGGCTGTCTTCATTGTTTTGGAGGTCACTGAGGGCCTTGTGTGCCTATGCGTTTAAAGGAACATATGACACAACACCTCTCGCTATAAAAAGGGATGTGCATTTACTTGTATTGTGGTGTATTAATGTGGTGTATTTATTAGGGGTGTGCAAAATAATCGTCATGACAATGCATCGTGATACTAACTTTCACAATATACTGCATCGATTCTTAATGCCAAAAATCGATTTTTATTAATTAATAATTAATTAATTAATAAACAAATAAATAAATTATTAGTTTATTTTAATAAATCCTATGCACTTTTTTCTTTGTGAAAGGGTATTGTTTGTTATGATGGTAGCTACCTCCAAAATGGCAAATGTTTGAACATCATTTTTTGTTTTAGAAAAAACCCTATGCACTTTTTTTGTTATTGGTTTGGTTTATTTGTTTTTGTTATTCAATAAATTCAGTTATGAATTGAGTTGCTCAGAGTTCTGTATCAATTGAAGACACTACCCAGATACACAGCCACTGATATTGAAGTTATCCTTTTTTTGGGTACATTTTCACTGAAGTATGTCGTATATATTGCAATGCATCGCAATAATTCAAGTATCGTGATGCATCGTGATAGTATCGCATCGTGGCATATGAATCGTGATTCGAATTGAATCGTGACTTCTTTGCCAATACCCACCCCTAGTATTTATGTGGTCTACTGTTTTCTAACAATCCATTTAAGCACTGTGACTAAAATAATGGCAGTAGAATAGCCCGGGCTTTAAAAAACCTGGTAGTGCGTGACACAGTAGAACGACTGTGAGGGATTAGCCAACATCTCACCTGGATCCATCAGAGCTCAGCAGGTTCACGTGCCTTTGACTTCCTGGAAACATCTTCACTACGCCTTTCTTCAGTTAGCCTCAGCAGCCCATGGGACAATAATGGGAATAGATTCTGAGAAGCTATCTAACGTTAACACTAGTTTTGTACCATACTAATACTATATTTGTTGCTGTAAATACTGCTTTACATTGTTTTTGTCCTGAATCATGATTAATATTTCTTTCATTTTAATTACACTTTTTCAAGTGTTTGCTCTTTATTACATTTTTTATTTTAAAGCAAAATACAATACTGATTGTATTTGCCTCACTGGACTGTGCAAAGTAAAACTATTTTTACTCAAATAATCTTTGCATCCTGTAGTCCTCCATTGCCACAGTAAGAATGGATGTCCTAAACCATATCATACAGCCTATGCAAGCAATTATCAACTTTTCTCAAACCTTATACTGAAATGTAGTCCAACAATTGCATTAATATGATTGGCTAATATGATTTTGGAAGTAAGCAAGCATTATGCAAAAATGGGCTAATATATATATATATATATATATATATATATATATATATATATATATATATATATATATATATATATATATATATATATATATATATATATATATATATATATATATATTTTGTAGGCTAGGCTTGAACAAATTGTATGCTGTCTCAAATCATGATTACATTGTAACTTCATGAGTGTTTATATATAATACAGATTCCAAACAAAACACATTTTAGTTTTGGTTCACAACTTTCTAAACAAATGTTGTGTTTGGATATACTTAATTTTCTTATTATGTCACATCTGGAAATCACAAATACAAATGTTAAATGTTACAATTACAACTGTAACTGATTCAGTCCAGTCCAACTTTATTTGTATAACACATTTTATAAACAAGTAAAAAGTAAAAGTAAAAGCATTTAACTCTAAAAAGTCAGCCGAATTATGTTCCGGACAAAAGGAACTAATAAAAACAACAGATAAAAATAATAAGACCAATAAATAAAAATAATAAAACCAATCACTAAAAGCAGTACAAAATAGAATAATTATTAAATAAATAAATGTTAAGAAGATTATTGTTACCTTGAGTTGAGAATACTACCTCATTTCCACAATGAAAATGTCTATGTACAGAAAAACTCTTTCAAAAACTCACAACTTTCCTAGTGATAAGCTGTACAACAAAGGCTTGAACCTACACAGCACTACGTGTCCTGTGCAGAGCTGACCCCTGGTGGATACACAAGGGACTACAAAAGTGTTACCACTTTTTAAAAACTTTGACTAATAATTCAACTAATCAAACCATTTCCTCTTATAACATCCAAATAGTAACATGTAAAAGCCAAATAATGCTATGCAGGGCAGCTGATCAGAGGTCCAAAAAGGAGACAGGAGCACATCGTCAGCTATTCACTGGAAGTGCAGTGTTTGCTATTGCAGTAAAAATGTGTTTGATATTTGTTTGAAGTTCATTATCCAATAACAACGGCACAAATAAACTTCCTGTGCTACAGACAGCTCTCCGACAGACTGTGTTTATTAAAAAAAAAAACCAAACACTGTCTAGACATTGTTCTGTAGCTGCCTTCATCACAGCATGTAAAATTAACAATATTTTCTATTGTAAAAATCGTCCTACTTCCGGGATCAGACAAATCAAATGTGGTCTCTAAAACCAAAGTTCTAATTAAATGGTCAAACCACTTGGCCTAGGTTGTGCCCCCTCATGCCCGTCTACATTTATTTAGACATTATTTAGAGTTGGATTTTAAGGACGTTCTACCGGTGAGACAAAAATGGTGCAAAGTGGTGTGAATTTCACAGAGGCCACTTCCCCTCGGACAGAGGATGTTCCCAGACAATCTTTCATGGATGGAGCAAACAGGAGCTGGGTCTGGGAGGAAATGCAGACAGGTGCACTGCAGACAGCTCTAAGATCTGCAAAAAGAAGCAAAACAGGACACAATGGGCTACATTTGTCAAGAACGTTCAACGGATCTTGAACAGTGACTTGATATTGTCTTATGTACATCATGTTGAGATTATCAACAATCACTCAGTACCGCAAAATTCATATCAACTGACAGTGTCACTATATACTATTATATAAAGCAGTGAGGAATCCAAACAAAAATGTAATTCATTAAAATTGCTATGTCTTTTATTATTTACAGATACAAGCTTTCTAAAGACTGTTGAAAGATTGTCTAGTAACACAGCGTAATGATTACTTTTATACTTCTTACGATCCACAGCTTTATTACAGTATTATATAATTTAGTCACTACAGTATATTAGCTTATTGATTTAAACTCCTACCTCAGAAGTGTCCTTGCAGTTGGTGATATTGAGTGTTCAGAAGAGAAGCTGCTGCTGTAGACTACAGTATGGTCACACTCATGGCTCACGATCACACGCTGAAAAGTCCTGAACGTCACACAGATCCAAACTAGAGTATGTGACACAAATGCCTCTGTAGCGGCATATGTTAGCAATGTCACTGTTCCTGTTGGAACCACTCTGGTACGGTATACGGTCTATTGTCTTTACAAGTATTTTAAAAACATCTTCTTCTTGTATGAACTGTGAAAAATTGAAACAAATTCTTAATAATTCTTCATAAGATGTGACCTGTGACTCTGAAGGTGAATGGATTTTTTTTTTTAGATACAAATATTTCCCAGTTTTTAAAATTATATTTGAGGTTATTCATTGTCCGTTTAATTTTACATTGTACTTGTTGGAAAAATCTATTTGATTTTAATTAATCAAGCTAGCTTTGGCAAAACTTTTGAGCCCCTGATTCTTATTATTACTAAAAACTAGCCTATATAAATATATATATTTATCACAGTTATAATATGTGTTACAGTGCTAATGAAAAGCCATATAATCATTTTCACCTATATATCTTTATGAATAATCTTTGTGATTTTTAACACATCGAGATACATCCTACCGGCATTAAAATTAAGACTACCTGTTCAATTTATTAGTGTCTCACAGAATGTTTTTCAAATGTGCCAAGGAAACCAGTGGA
Organism: Paratrypauchen microcephalus; assembly: GCA_036785185.1. Taxonomy (NCBI): domain Eukaryota; kingdom Metazoa; phylum Chordata; class Actinopteri; order Gobiiformes; family Gobiidae; genus Paratrypauchen; species Paratrypauchen microcephalus. The sequence goes on along the minus strand of JAVJIX010000040.1, from coordinate 5,375,762 downwards.
ATGAGTCAAAGCGTGGAGAGAACATTGGAACTATATATAGGCTAGTGGGAGCACAACTGGATGTCGCTGGTGGAGCTGGTAATGTGACAGGCTGAGACCATAAAAGACGTCAGTCAGGCCAGAGAGGGACAGCATATGGCCGGGATTATGAGTGCGGAGACAAAGGACACACCCTCTCCTGCAGCTGTCCTGTGGGCTGCACCACAATCTCCTATCAATGATTTAATCAGGTTCACCGCGTACCTCCAACTCCTCTGAGGCTTCAACTGGACTGGGGTCTTCAGTGCACAGCCTGTCCTCTCCTGGAAAAAGTAAATGGTAGAAATATTGTTTTAAAATTAGTTTTCACTCAACTAATCTTTGCATCCTATAGTCCCCAGTGCAATAATAAGAAAGCATGTCCTAAACTTACATATCATAGCCTATGCAAGCAGTTTTTCTGCTTAAGAATTTGAAGAATACTTATTTCTGTAGGCTAGAATGAAAACATTTGAACAAGTAACTTTCTCCACTGTTGGGTTTGTCGGCAATGTTTATGTTTGTTTTTTTCCCTTCATTATTATCCATCCGTCCATGGCATTTTATGTTGTTGTTTTTTTTCCTTTATTATTATTTATGTGTTAGTATTATAACGTACACGCATAAACGTTGCGCTAATAAAGTCTACTTTACACTGGTACTAACATTGAAAATTGGTGTATTACTCATGATTCCATGTGTTATTTCCTACCTGCTTCTCCCGTTCTTCTAAATCCAGATAATTGGCGTTAATGGCGTGCGCCTGGAGGCTACAGGTGAGCTTAGCCTCACTGCTAATGAAGGAGGCTAACCTAGCCTACTGTGAAATCAGGACAAGCTAACGTGACTCTGCCAGTTACAACTAAACCTCTATATTTAAAATACAAATATTTTAAAACACCATTACTAACAGTTGGCGTTTTTGCAGAGACATAAGTCTATTCACTGCGGCCTTGCTGGAAATAATCGCAGAGTTAAGTGATAATTGCTGAATTAACATTCTGCTATTAGGCCACAATGTTATTTACATAATAAAATGAGCACACTCCTCATCATGCAAAATAATTAGGCTGAATAGCATGGCTATTTTAGCCGGTAAGCCTTGTTTAATATTTTAACATAATGGTTTGGCTATAGCCTATTGCTGGATATAAGACAACATAGGCTATAGGTCAATAATACCTAGGCTAATACAGATTGTGGGCTGATAAATTAGGGTAATAGTGTTTAAAGATTCCTCTTAAAATATAACAGGATATAGTTACAAAATAATAAAATGTCAATTTTTGTGAATTTATCTATTCTATTCTATCTACCTATCTGAAAACCACCAATAAAACAGTCCTATAAGTAGTCCAAAAACATAAATAACTCAGTTGAACTGTACAAAAATGCTACATCCTCTACAGGCTTATACCACAACTTTAGTTTTTCCTCTTTTTCCATTACTCAGATCTTGGTTAACTTTTGCCCATTACTTCCTATGTGCTCAGATAAAAGCTTAGATTGTCTGAACATGCTCTTCCTTGTTAAAGACCATCTGCATTAGCATGCAGCCAGATAGGATCATGTCCCACACAGCAGGGGTCCCTACAGGTGACCCACCGCCCCAGAGCCTTGGGACTATAGCCTGAGCCCTTGTTATACTCCCATTAGCTGGAATAACAGAGGGATAAAGTCAGCACCAGCCATAGACTTCATCTAAACACATTTACACCAATTACACTGGATTCTGCCAAACGACCTGGAGGGACCGCAGGGTAGGTGACGAGAGAAGCGCTCAGGCCACCCAATGATCAGATCAGACACAGAGATGACATCACTGTAAGAGTGTGGGAAGGTCCTGCACTATTTACGTCCAATACTTTGACAAAACAATCATGTATGAAGGTGTATACGGGGCATGTTTCCTCTGGAATGCTAAATGTAGATGTCAGGTCACTGTGGTTGACCCACAAGAAGCACCTCTTCCTTTTCTAATAGGAAAAAGTCTATTTATGAAACGGGGATCTGTGGCTCTAAATGCATATCACTTATTGTTCACATTTGGTGTGATATCATTTTTAACCATAAAGTATTCTGACTGCAGACATAAAATTGATATCCTCTCTTTCATAATGTAAATGACATTGGACAAAATGTTAAAAGAATGTTGCCGTTCAAAGAAAATTACAGAGAATTTTAATTGTACTTCTATTAATCAGAAGAGACCAAATTCCGTATGAGCAGGATGTCCGGACCATAAACTGCCCTCTCACACAGCGAAAACATGGCGCCATGAGTAACACACGCTTTATACTTCTGTTCTGAGGAAGTCAAGAATGGGACAAGTGACGATACTATAAAAGTATGAAATCTATTCATTTTAGTGCAATTTGCTGTAGAGAAGAAAATGCTTTAACTTTATACTCTTTGAGTATCTTTGAACACGTGACTTTTGAAAACATAATAAAAATGAAATAGTAAAATTAAAGAAATCATAGAAAAAATGTGAGATGATGTAAAACAATAGCCACAAATAAGGTCTATTTTTGAAATTTATTTCACAAAAGTGCAAAAGTATAAAAACATTTCATATATACATACACTTAAAATAGTGACTGTACATTAGCTATTATCATTAATCACGTCCCTGCTTAGAAGATAAAAACTATTCAGTTCCAAAATGTCCTATGGCTGTTTTGCATACATCAAGCTACATGAGTCTTGTCCAAAGCTCCATGGAAAATCTCAACGACCTTCTGTGGAACTGGTAAGAAAACAATTACAAAAATAAAGAGATATTTTTGTTCAAATGCAGCTACAGAGATTTGAGGTCAGATCAAGTGTCCATGTGGCAGGCTGCGGAGGTTAGGAGTTGTTGTAGCTACAGTAATACACAGCTGTGGTGGCGTCTGACAGCACTGATGATGTGAGGCTCTCTGGTCCTTGCATTCCAGAGTCGTGTGGCGCGTACGGGAGGCCTGTCATGTCTGCACGCGCTGCCGCCCCAGACGAGCTCAAGTACTGCTCAAACTCACTGCGGTCCACCTCCGACAGCAGCTCGGAGTGGGGCATTTGCTCCACTGTCTCGGCTGAGTGGGGATCTGGAGGGGGGGAGAGCTGCCCTGCTGCTGGGTGGCGCTTATGGTGGCTGGGTTGATTGTAATACATGGTTAAAGGGTTGGGGCATCCCATGTAAGAAGGGGGAAGGGTTGGGGGTGCTGGGGGCTGTGGAGACTGCTCCTGACCTGAGGAGTGCTGGGGGAAGTTGAGGTTTGGGTGGTGGGTTGAAAGGGGGTCCTGTGGCTGGTACTCAGGCCTTTGTGTGTGGTAGGGGTATGGCATCATGTGGCAGTCCTCCTGGGAGTGTGGAGGGAAGAACATGGAGTCAGGCTCCACAGCGTCCAGTGGAGATGTGTCCGGAGTCGGGAGACTGTAGCTCTCGTAAGCCTGAGTGTCCCGGTAGTGGCCCATGGGCTGAGGAGGGAGCTGGAAGTTGTGCTCGTGGTAGCCCAGGCCGAGAGCCTCCACACAAACCCGGCCGTCCCCTGAGAGGCCCTGGTGCTCTGGGGGCCCATGCACCAGGAAGCCTGAGTCCAGCCTCTTAATCCTCTTGACCTGTTTCCGCCTGCGTGGCCTGTACTTGTAGTTGGGGTGATCCTGCATGTGCTGCACCCGCAGACGCTCAGCCTCCTCCACAAACGGCTGCTTCTCTGTCACAGGAAGGGCCTTCCACGACTTCCCTGTGGGGTCAAAAGAAAAGTGTGCATCAGTAGGCCAGCCAATACTTGACAGTGGATCAGGTCGGCTGATGCTCACTAAAATAGCCTATTGCCTTGTATGGAGCATGAATAGGTTTTTTATTCATCTCTGTAACTTTACATATCTGTTTTACAGATCATTCATCATAATGTTATTAATGTGGTATAGGTCTAAGGACAGATCAGATTTGGGATGAATAAAGAGAGAGTTCATTTATAGTTTCCTGATCAGACTAAATATGTTTGTACACATACTGCCATAACTGCAGAAATAATACAGCCTAAATAATGATGCTTACCCAACATTTTGCTGAGCTCCGCGTTGTGCAGGTCTGGGTTTTGCTGCGCCAATCTCTTCCGCTCATCCTTGGCCCAGACCATAAACGCGTTCATAGGCCTCCGGATCCGAGGCTCGCTCTTCCCTCGGTTCTGATTGCTCGAGGCAGCCGCGCACGGCTCGCTTTTTACTTTGGCGTCCCCGAGAGGACTGAGAGGATCAGCCCACTGACAGTGTCCCATTCCAGGCATCATGACTGACATCGCACACCTTGCCTGGGTTTGATCGTCGCTGGCGTACCCCGCATCGGGACTGCTCATCTCTGTCCAGCAGCTGTTGGGTTTGAACAGCCCACGTCTCTGCCGCGCACTTTTCTGGACACGTGTTCAGCGCAAGTATCAGTGAAAGTTCTCCTTGTTTTGAAAGTAGAATGAAACGAGCTGACTCACATCCATCAGCCACTTGTTGGAGCCTGGGGCCAGAGAGATGCAGAATGAATACTCGCGGCTGTGCCTCGATGTTGGTGCGCTATAAACTCACTGGGAGCCAATCAGAGCGCAGGGGGAGTTCCCACTACCGCAAAGGTGTAAAAAGTTTGGCCATAACCCGCCTTCGACCCTTGTTTGTGGCGACGAGACCTTCTGAGGACACATGCTGTGAGATGTAAGTGATTTATTGCTCACACACAGCCTCAAAGAGCAAAAAAGTAAGAATGAAATAAATGATATTAGTTTATAAAATGAAAAAGCTTAGTATTAAACAAGGGCACACTTTAAGCACATCATTTATATGAAGCCTTGTTTTCTGTTTCCTCGGGTTAATCACTGAGTTTGTTCTGTTATGCAGTGATGACCCGAGTGTGTATTGGGCTTTCACTTGTGTTAAGCTTTTTGAATTAGTTTTGCGGTTGGTAAATGGCCTGTTCCTTCAGTTTTACGCATGGTCGTCTATTGCTCAACGTCTGCCTTTGATCTCAGTCTAATGAGTTTTTCTGGACAAAGGGGCGTTAATTGAAGTATTACAATGTGAAATCAACAAAATGACTGAAAGTTTAAACAAACGCATCCAAACCACACAAGCCACAGATACTGGTGGGCGCTGCTTTCTCAGACAAGACTCATAGGGCAAACGATCACAGAACCAAAAACTATTTAGGAAAATGTGATAGATTAGAGGAATTCATTAGGTGGATGTAGTTTTAGTTTGTCGGTTGTCTGCACTTGTACATGTATATAATACAGAAAGAGATCAATAGCAATGGCATCAAAACCATTTTACTGATTCCGTCTGTCAAACATTTCAACATTTGAATTTAAGCTTAAATTCAATAATTTTACAATATCTTTATAGTTTCTCAGCATGTTCTGTTCATCTTTATTTAAAATTTTATGCATTTCACCAAATATTTCTCTGTATTATGCCAACATGGACTTCAGACTTTTCAGTTACTATTTCATACTATTTTCCAAGAATATAGTCTGAGCTTGAGACTGAACATTTTTTATTGTTTGGTGAACAGTCAAAATAATTCAGAAAAAAAAGTATAAAAGTATTGCATATTTGTTGCAGTGGTCAGTGGTAGTAATGGTCAAAAGATCCTTGTTGAGAATCTGTGTTACTAAAGTGCCTATAGTACATGTGAATTGTGCACCATAAAACATGATGTGTTTATGGGAGTGAATGAAGTTTCTGTTTATGGTCAGAAATCCAAATATGAGCAACTCTTATCAGAGGCAGCAGACCTGAACCTGTCAGCTCCGTCTTTTCTCCTCGTGGATCACTCTGCAGTTTGACCACTACTTTATTTTGACATGTCTAAAAGGGCTGACAGAAATATGGGAGAGACCTAAGCACCCTCCGGGACTCCAGTGGACACCCTGGAGGGGTGGATGGAGGTCCAGGCCAAGACAGGACAGGATCTGGACTATAATACTGTCATCGTGTTTCACAGCTGATGACCTGATACGGTTTTCCCCTTCTCTCCTGACTCAGTTTGTGTGTTTGGCGTGAGCTTTAGCAAGCCCAGGCCACCTCTGTCTCTGTCTTGCAGCAGTGTGGGAGCTTGAATCCTGGCTTCTGATGGAAGAAGTCATAAAGTCTGGAGTCTTGGCCACATTTCCGCTGCAAGGTGAGGTGCATAGTGGGCCCAGAGGAGGGGAGGAGGTGACAGGCAAATACCCCCTCCCCTCCAGCCTGTCCCTCCAGCAGGACCCCCGCCCCGTGCCTGGGGAGTCTGGAGCTGGGTGGGGCCCAGGCTCTCGACGCCAGCCTGTGGACTCGGCGCTCAGGGAGAGGTCACTGGGCTTGCTTACACAATGGCATTATCTCAGTTCCAGCCACAGCTACTGCAGCGGTGAGCACTTCCTGTCCCTCTGTGAGCACTTCCTGTCCTTGGCGCAGCAGCACAGAGTGTCCGCCTTGTGCGAGCCAGTGGAGAAAGCCTGCGTGGCTGTGGGCCGCCAGTCTTGCTGTAGAAACAAACGTCTGTGGGTGGCTTTCTTGGGAATAGCACAATGCGTTGGCTGGCTCCTTTGTGCCGAGCTGTGAGGCACTGGTGTTAGTTTAAATCACAAGGACGGAAGACATATATATGTTAGCACTGATCGCACTGGCCTCTCTGAGTGTGAGGGCCCTGGCCTGACACGATCATACAAGGGCCAAGTGTGCAAGTTCAAACAATATACTAATTATGCCTTCACCAGCTAGTGCTCAAACTGTGCAGACATGACACACAGCCACTTGCCTACTAGAATGACTTTTTGTTTGATGGACATATATATATACACTCAACTAAAATATAAACGCAACACTTTTGTTTTTGCTTCTATTTTTCATGAGATGGACTTAAAGATCTAAAATTCATTCCAGATACACAATATTACCATTTCTCTCAAACATTGTTCACAAATCTGTCTAAATGTGTGATAGTGAGCACTTCTGCTTTGCTGAGATAATCCATCCCACCTCACAGGTGTGCCACATCAAGATGCTGATCTGACATCATGATTAGTGCACAGGTGTACCTTATACTCCCCACAATAAAAGGCCACTCTGAAATGTGCAGTTTTGTCTCACAGCAAAATGCCACAGATGTCACAAGCATTGAGGGAGCGTGCAATTGGCATGCTGACAGCACGAATGTCAACCAGATCTGTTGCTCGTGAATTGAATGTTCATTTCTCCACCATAAGCCGTCTCCAAAGGCGTTTCAGAGAATATGGCAGTACATCCAACCGGCCTCACAACCGCAGACCACGTGTAACCACACCAGCCCAGGACCTCCACATCCAGCAGGTTCACCTCCAAGATCGTCTGAGACCAGCCACTCGGACAGCTGCTGAAACAATTGGTTTGCATAACCAAACAATTTCTGCACAAACTGTCAGAAACCGTCTCAGGGAAGCTCAACTGCATGCTCGTCGTCCTCATCGGGGTCTTAACCTGACTCCAGATCGTCGCCGTAACAGACTTGAGTGGGCAAATGCTCACATTCGATGGCGTCTGGCACGTTGGAGAGGTGTTCTCTTCACGGATGAATCTCGGTTTACATTGTTCAGGGCAGATGGCAGACAGCGTGTGTGGCGTCGTGTGGGTGAGCGCTTTGCTGATGTCAATGTTGTGGATCGAGTGGCCCATGGTGGTGGTGGGGTTATGGTATGGGCAGGCATCTGTTATGGACGAAGAACACAGGTGCATTTTATTGATGGCATTTTGAATGCACAGAGATACCGTGATGAGATCCTGAGGCCCATTGTTGTGCCATACATCCATGAACATCACCTCATGTTTCAGCAAGATAATGCACGGCCCCATGTTGCAAGGATCTGTACACAATTCTTGGAAGCTGAGAATGTCCCAGTTCTTGCATAGCCAGCATACTCACCGGACATGTCACCCATTGAGCATGTTTGGGATGTGCTTGACCGGCGTATACGACAGCGTGTACCAGCTCCCACTAATATCCAGCAACTTCGCACAGCCTTTGAAGAGGAGTGGACCAACATCCCACAGGCCACAACTGACAATCTGATAAACTCTATGCGAAGAAGATGCATGATGCATGAGGCAAATGGTGGTCACACCAGATACTGACTGGTTCTGAGTCCCCAGACCCCCAATAAAGAAAAAAAAAAAAAGCACATTTCAGGGTGGTCTTTTATTGTGGGCAGTCTAAGGTACACCTGTGCACTAATCATGATGTCAGATCAGCATATTGATGTGGCGCACCTGTGAGGTGGGATGGATTATCTCAGCAAAGCAGAAGTGCTCACTATCACACATTTAGACAGATTTGTGAACAATGTTTGAGAGAAATGGTAATATTGCGTATCTGGAATGAATTTTAGATCTTTAAGTCCATCTTATGAAAAATGGGAGCAAAAACATGCGTTTATATTTTTGTTGAGTGTGTATATATATATATATATATATATTTTTTTTTTTTTTTTAAATTGAATTAAGATTTCAGATTTCAATCCTGTTTAATGTATTTTCATTAGACCAACAATGCATAGGTGTTATTATATTAGCTTCAGATTATTTAACTTGCTCAACATGAGGGATTTATTTCCTAATTTCTATTAATAACTATAGGCTAGTTATAAATGCAGCACTGAACATGAAGCTGAAATAAAAATACTGTATCAGATAGATTGTTGATTGAACCACAAAAGCTCAGACATCTGTCCTAATGTAGAGATAGTTAGTGTTGAGATTGTTTGATAAGACTATGACTTCCTCCAACACCTGCGCCGAGTGGGGGAAGTGGAGCGGCAGGATGGTGGGGGAGGGTCTCGTCAGGAGGAGAGAAGAGAGAGGTTAAAGCGGGAGTATATAACAGGTGCGCCAGAGGAAAAGAAGAGAGGAACATCTCATATGCCATTGATTCTGTAAATAGAAATCACACCTTCTCAAACAGCTTTTAATCCTATATTGTACTTAGGATTCTTTTTTCTGCTTTGAGCTGTCAATCACAAAGCCTACTGCAGAAACCAGCTACACGTCACAACTCAGTCATAACAACTTTTTCTTATTGGTGAACCCAAAAATCACACCATACGGAGAATACAGATATGAGAGATCACACAAAGGTCAAGGCGGTTGGATTACGTTCTAATATGGGATGTGAAAGTCTATGTTTTTTCCAAGATGGTTGAAATAAGGGATTTGAAATGACACAAAAATTAACAGTGTGAATAATGTTGAGCTCACATGCATCCACAGCTGCTTTAATGTGTTTTTCTCTGCCCCAAGGGAATGCTGGGAAAGTTTCCTCACCCGGGAGCACACAGAACAAGGCGACGAAAAGGACAGCAGAGGGATGCAGTGTGCCATGGACACAGAGGAAGCCTGTCTCCTCTCTCCTCTCATTGTTCTGAGGCGTTAATCTGTCAAGGATCTGCTAGCAATCAGGTGGGAATCTGGGCTGTGTCAGTGCACTGGGACATTGTATTATTGTTGACCCTGTACCCCTCAACGGCTTCATCCTGACCCTGATAACCTGATGAGGCCAGTGATAAAGCGATTCCATGTTTGTTTGGGATTCACAGTTTAGAGATGAGTGCATCCGTCTTGTCTAGTTGTAGCAGAACACTTCCAAGGCGAATCTTAAATATGCTTTAAGTCATGCTAGCAGCAGGATGTTTGGAGAAGTCTTACCACAACTTCAGGTGACCCCAGGGTGCGAGCCATGCCAGAGGTCAGCCAACAATAAAACGGAAGCAACCAGTAAAATAATCAGTGGTTTTCCTGAGTACATCGTTGAGTCTGAGCTACACTCTTGACAAGGCAAGGGTTTACATTTCATTTTGTGCAAAAAAAAATTACTTAAATTTACTTTTAGCGAAAATTAAAGTTTCAAGTTGGATAAGTATCAAAATCAATAAGTAATGGTTTATTACAACAGTATGGAACCTAGAGCTAACTATATGTTTTTGTTGTAAACATTTATTAGCATTATGTGTCTTGTGGGGTAGGAAAAATATAGCTCCATTTGCTTTGGATAGCCTATTTTATTATATAAGTTACTGGTTTGAAAAAACAGTTGCCTTCAGTAGGCAGTCTATTTCACCTTGTCAGCAATAATTGGCCTCTGCACTTGGGCCATCTTCACTCATTGTTAACATTTTTATCCCTTTACTCCTTTATATAGCACATTTGATTGACAGGCTGAGAAGGAAAGCACCTACCCAGCTGAGGAGTCACCTCACGGGACAGTGGTCGTTCATATCTGCACCTTTCACCAGCCCGGCCCTCATAGTCTGCTGTGGTCAGCCGCACATTGTCCTGCCCAGGGCTAATTAAGAGCAGTGTTTATCATTTTTATGACTTTATCCATGTAGACAGAGGCATGGTGGGCTTCCTGTTCTCCTGGCTCTCCTGTCAGACCCATCGCATTATTAGGGTCAGCCTCCGATTCCATCGCACTGGGCATTGTTTTCTCTGCTGCTATGACCATTCCCAAACTGATAAGACTTGTCTATTTATGGGACTGGCTATTTTTTCACAAAGAGATTTGCCTTGACACATGAGCTTGGAATAACCTCTTTTATTTTAAAGAAAAGAATAATGAAGGTCAGAAAAGAAAATAGCAAAAAGCAACAAGAACTATTTCTCAAGTAATTTCTGGTATATTTAGAATAACAATTCCAGCTATTTTAGAAATCTGGTTTAAATACAAGCCTACTGTTTTGTTTATTCTACATTAGAGAGAACTAAACTTCTTAAATGGTGCTGGAACAGCTAGTAGTAGTTTTTGAGGTATACAAATACATGTTGGATACACATTGAAATGTAGAATACCTGAGTACTCTTAGTTTGTAATAATACTTATTTTATTTAAGATTTTGACTTTTTCTTAAATTATACTTGCTAAAACGTTTATAAAAGTGGTTATAACATTAATATTTCCATGCTGGATTTTAACTGAAGAACCTTATAGACTATTAAGCCTTTAACAAATGTTTATATTCAAACAGCATCATTGTTTTCATGACAAGTGCCAGCTACATAAATACACAACTTCACTTGACCTGCATTTGACCCAAAGACCTCAAAGAAGTCCCCCAATCCATCTGTTTTATAGCACCAGATTCATGAGTTGTGGCTCGACTGAAAATTTATCAAAAAGTGATTGTGCCAAAGTGGAAGTGAGTTAATCGCTAATAACTCAAACTGAGGAGGATTTTGGGAGCCCAAGAACAGACAGTGAGCTCTTTGTATGTGACAATCAGGAAGTGAATCGATTCCTGATTTGGTCAAACATGTGACAAGCCTTTCATGTTTGGCCTTTGCCACATAGAGGTGCTGGAGCGGTGCTAACAGGACGCCACCATGTTGTCCTGAGGTGACCATTGTCATGATCAATAGCCTCTGTGGTCAGTGGCATCACGCCTAAGAAGAATCCGGATCAATACTGGTTAAGAATAGTTAACACCAGATAAGGCTGAGATTATGGAGGCTCAGGCCAGGAGCATCTCATCTGGGGTTGGGTTGATTAAAAACATGTATGCAGGAAACTTTTTAGCAATACAGTTTCATTTTGCAATTTCAAATAATGCATTGTGACTTTTGTAGATTACAGAAGAGATTTTCCATAACACAGGTGGAAGTTCCTCATAGCGACTTCAACTTCTCATTTATTAGCATATGTTCATGCTGAAACTGTTGTTCCAAATCATGTTCCCACTTCAAAGTGACATACAGCTGTACTTACTAATGCTCAGAGGGTTCATGAAGTGTTGGTGTTTTGATGACTGGGCTCATGCAGCCATGTCATGACGCCAGGTTCACCTCATGTTTTTCACACAGCTGTGGTTTAATGGAGGAAATACTATGGGTGTGCTTCCTCCATCTTGTTCCTTTTACATTAATGCTCCTAGTGATAAGAAGGACTACATGACTGATCTGAATCATTTGCAGTTATATTTAATATTAGCCAATTGCATGACACTTATGCTTTTTAACTCTGCCCCAAACTGGTGAAGGCCATTTGGCTTGCAACTGTTCATGTATGTTATGTGTAGTACAAACTATGTCATGATAATGAAAGACTTTTTATTGATTAGACTGCATGTGTCAGAGAGGGCTCTATCATTGTCTTATCTGACATACTTAACTTTTTTCAACTTCAAGGAGGTGCAGTGTTTGAGTGTCTGAGTTCAGCTGATGGAGATTATCTCAGTTCATTTACACACAATGAGGATCAGAGTATGTACTCCGCCCTCCCCAGGTGAATGTGCACTGAGGAGCAATATAGATTTGAAAGGAATGTTTGAAAAAGGGACAAGCCGAAAGGAAAAGAAGAAGTTTGAGCTCTGGAAGGTCATATATGTTATTTGCTGACTGATTTATATTATATTTATACACATTCCAGGTATCGTAAAATGGGATTAAAATAAGAATTAGTATCTTTTGAACATTTGAACTTGTAATCGCACATTAGCCACTGATCCCATATGATAACATGGGAAAACTGATGAGGAAACCGAGGGAAAGTCCCAGTGATATAATCACTACATGTACACAAATCCTACCAGCATGTTCCTCACTATAGTGTAAGAAACAATGGTGATCCCAGGGGATGCATCCACAGCTCAAGAGTGCCACCTCTGATCGATGCCCATACTCTTTGAAGTCTGCAGCACAGAGCTGAAGCTGGAGCAGGCAGGTCCCTGCTGTCTGGCCCAGCACCATGTAAAACATGCACTACCACTGCAGGCTGTGGGCACAGCCTTATCTGATGGCCTTGTGTCCTTACAATAACACAGGCTCTATCATGCCTCAGCAGAGCTCAATCTGACAGCACTGCTATACAACAACAACAAATAAAGGAGGAAGACATGCACCCAGTGTAACTGAAGAAGTGGGCCTGTGGATGGGCATTAGCTGAGCTAAGTCTGCCCCTGCATGTCCTATGCACGGGTTTGTTCAGGGTTTATTTCACTGGGTTTCACATGACTAATAGTTTAGTCAGCCTTGGCCTAATGCACCTCCTTCTCTAGACCATAGAGCTTTGATTGAGGAGTAAATCACAGTAGATTTCCTCACTGCAGAGAAAAAACCCTCAGAGGAGAATGAGCTGATAATGTCCTGTGTGCCTACAGCTTCCTCTCAGATAAATAAATACATCAATAAAAACACGCCTGGACACTTCAGATGTGTAATTTCCCTACAGCGTGTGAAGTGCACATTGTTTATAGTAAATAAGTCATTAGCACAGAGACAAAGGTGCTCCGTGACATCCCCTGTGTCTCTCAGAATCTGTGTACCCCGGGTAGGGACCTGGACACCTCATAAGGCTCACATGGGACAGGGGTGAGTGTACGCTGCCAAGACTGAGGCCGCCTCACGTTTTCAGGGGTGATAAGAGCCAACAGGAAGCAGTGAGCGGGCAGGAAGGAAGAGTGGAGGTCTGAAGGAGAGACTGCACCAACACTGTAAGTGCACACTGCTTTAAATGGATCAACATAATGTTCATGTTTGATACATGTGCAGGTGGAACTCCACCTGACTTAACCTTACATTTAATTGAAGATTAAAAGTTTATCACAACTAGAGAACAATTTAAGACATTCTACATCATCCCCAGTCAAGTTAATTATTGGAATTGGAATTAATTTTGTAAGTCAAGGCTAAAATGATAACCAATAGAAACCATGAACCTGGCGTACAATAATTTACCCTATCTGGTTAATTTAATTCAAAAATGTGCTTTTATCTTTGGTTGTTCATTCAGGCTACTGGATGAACGGCCTACTCTTCATGGATCCTTCAGACTCACTGTGTCCTGTTCAGGGCCGGCCCAAGCAGAATTTGATTTGGGGGCCCCCTAGTCACTATTTTTTCCCGATGACCGGGGGGCCCTAAGCAGCCGCATAGTTCGCTTATACCTTGGGCCGGCCCTGCTCCTGTTTTCAATCAATGTGTTCATCTAAAATGGGTTTCTCTATTTTGAGCTTTAATCCAGTGTCGAGATAATCTGTGTGTGCTGATAGGACGAGGCCTTGAACAATTACACCATAGGGCTGCAGCCACCTGTAAACCACGCTTTCATAATGCTTCTCTGAAAATGAATTTGGAGCCTATAGCTCACTGTTCTGTCATGTAGGTCAGAGAGAGGGGACAGTCGGTGAGTTTCTCAGTAATCATATACATTTACACAGGTATATGCTCAGACTGATCACGTAGTGTAGGCACAGTATGAACAGTTCTACTGGAGGCTCTTGGAGTATGAAGGGGGCCCTCTACTGGAATCTGATGGTATTTCATAAACTCTGGTTACTGAGTGGAATAAAATAGTCACTCTCTATTTCTATTTATTTGCAAAAAAAATTCAGTGTTTAGATTAATTTACTATTTAACTGCAATTATTATTATTTAATATAAATGTAAATTGTTGATAGAAGACAACATTTAAATATGTTATCAAATATTGGGGAACTGACCTTATGTTTATAGGTCGATGCCCATCTCTCTCCATGTGTTTCCGCATAGTCCAGCCCAGGATATGTACAGTAGAATATGTGTATGTTTCATTTACATTTACTGGTCTGACCTTTAGTGTAAGTGCTTCCTCAGAGCTGTGGTCAGAGCCACAGAGTCTAGCCTGCACTGCCCTATGAGAGCTTTTTATTACAGCTCTATTACTGTAAGCTGCTATCAGCTCTTGGTGGTCCTCCCTGACTGCACTAAGCAGTAAATAAATATTACTCCATTGTATTCTGGTGGCCTTACTGTCCTTCTCTCCCATGCTGAGTAAACGCTCACATACAATGGGAGGCCGGCGTGCCTTGTCATTCCTGATCCCGCTCCTACTTCTCCTGAGTCCTCTGCCTGGGAAAGTAAAGGGGGTATGTTTGCATTTCAAAGCATTAAGTCTGGAATTACTCTCATGTTGGAAGACATTTTTTGCACATTGATCTGCTCTTATGATTTATATTTAAGTTATTTAATTTGTCACTGAAATAAAATTGTCAAGCAAAGAGATTCCTCAGATTGCAGAGCTGAGAAGGCAATGTGTAAGTGCTCTGCTCTGTTGGGCATGAGAAATTAGTTTAAAAAACACAGGTGATGAAATTGGACATTTTCTGTTGCTGGCAGACAGCATTACAGTTATGAGTGATTATAATGTATAATAAATCGGTTTACTTAAAAATGAACAGGCCCTTCATAATCAGAGAAATTGTAAGTGTTACTGTATGTTAGTGGCCATCTTGGGCTGGTGGAGCTTCCTCTCCGGTTCTCCACAGGAAGGCAGCTGACAGCATGCCTGGACTCGGCGTTCTTTGCTGGGCAGAGATGGCGAGGCTGTGAGTGAGGAGTGGTACGCTTGGAGGTCTCCTGGGAGAGCATTATTTGGTGCGGGCGCAGTGCAGGCGTAATCACCGATGACACACATCAAGTGCTTTTCCAGATCGGCTTTCCTGTCACTCCAGCTGCAGCAAACACCACACACAGGAAGAATAACAGAGGCTGCTCCTGCTCAGAGAATGTGGCCTTTACAAACAGCAAGACTCTGCTCTGCTCATACTACAATAAGCTGCCACTCACACACACACACACTGTTTATTATGAGGACCTGACAGGAACACAGCTCACATTTATTTTTACTCATGTCGTCAGCCCCTTTATGTCCAATACAAGGCTTTATTTAATTTGTATTAACATTCTGGCCTCACACACTGAGGGCCTCATACACACAGAGGACGTCATACACATAGTGGGCCTCATACACATAGTGGGCCTCATACACATAGGGCTTCATACACACAGAGGGTTTCATACATACAGTGGGTCTTTTACACACGAGGGTCTTATAGGGGGGCCCTTGCTGAGCTGTGAGGCTGACGCTGCTAAGTCAATCATCACAGGCGTTAAACAACACACGTCAGCACAAACTAGTGAGGGTCCCTAACAGGACACAACCAGGGCTCCAGATGACAGTGACATATCGGCTGTCAGAATTATAGTTGATTTCCAAATACATTTCTGTTATGCATGATCTTTCACACACATTACCAGGAGGTAGAATGCCTAGCTATTACATTTGTCAAAAGTATTGACATTGTAAACATCCTATACATTCTTGTACATTTTCAGAGTAATCTAACTTAAAGGAAGCGTTATTTTGTGCTGGAAATTACATTGTATTGTCTAAGTGTGTTTTCATCATTGTATCGAAATCACAATCTTTTCCTTCTTTCCTTCTTTTTCGAATTAAGTGAAATTTTAGTAAAGTGACACTACTAGGTATTTATTTATTAGTCCGTTAGTAGTTATTATAGTTGTTGATAACCCTAACCCAAAGCATATCAGCATCTCCCTTTATAGATAGTTCCATAAAACAGCTTCTTGCATCATTGCTTAATAATATAATATTTTCTTGTATAAATAAGTGCAGACTTGAACTCTCAATTCTTCAGACTGCGTTCTATTTATCACTGTGAGTGTTTGTTGACAGGTGTTAGCGTCTCGAGCCGAGGGACTTTGATGGAGCAGGTCACACCCAGACGCTCAGTCCGTTACAGTAATCAGCCTGTCTGCTGGGGCCCCTGTCTGCAGATTGACAGCACTGACAGCACCAGCCACAGACCACAGGCTAAATTAAATAACACATAACTTACCTCGGCTGACCATGCAGACTGCTTTGTGTCAGGCATAAACAATCAGGTAACCGGATCAGTGAGCTTGAAGCAGAATCTGTTATGAAATACAGTACTTCGATGCCTTATAACTTCTAACTATGTAGATCTATAAACACACAGCGGGTCTAAATCCCAAAAAGTAAAAGTGAACATTTTCAAAGTTATAATTGAATGAAATTAAGATTTAGAAGAATTTTCCAGGGTTTATAAATGGATTGCAACGTAGTCTGAAATGGTTGCCTGGGGATACTGTGTGTAAAAGGATGTGATGATTAAAAGCAGTATCTCAAATCCATGGCACAAATTCATTCAGGGTGTCTGAGATAGATAAGTCAATGGTTTGTATACAAAATATTTGGGTACCTCTGTTTAAAGGTGTGATAGTGTGAGCATACACAATGTGAAGGCCAGTGCAGGGCTGAAGACTGGTCTGATGAGGTTAAACAGGCCCAATTACATCTGACTGACCTATAATGAAGTGATCAGACAGACACATTTACTCAGCCACAGACAAGACCCTGGCATGAGCTCATGGATATATGTTTCACTGATCAAACCAGGGTTGTACAATTAATTGCAATGAAATTTAAATTAGCTATTTTATCACTTCTCAACGGATGCAATTATATAGCTTTTCAAATGTCCTGTAGCAAAGACTGATATTAAATCTGTAAAGAACAAAATATCCTGTCTTGTTATTGTTGTACCAAAATACATTCTTGTATTAGTATTAGTATCAGTTCATTGCCTGGAAGAATCCATGACTCATCGCTGTACCTGCGAGTGAGTCTGGTAATGCTTGGTCCAGAATGCGCTGCGGTTGCGCGTAGACAGACCGCTAAGTGAACCAATCAGAGATTGCGCCATCTTGATTCAAAACTGAGGAGGAAATTCCGCTGCCTAAGAGTGACTTTGCGGGCAAAGGCGGGTGCACTGACGTCACCATCTTTGAACGAATCAGAATCGCGGAGTCCGTTTTTAACCGGAGGAGCGAGGGTGGAGCGAGGGTGTCCAAATGGTATCGCGCTGTATAGGAAATACAGAGAGATATCATTTGGCTGGCCAGGTAAATCAGTTCATATTTCAGTCTTCAAATGTTAATGCTCCTGGAGCTGTTTGCATTGTGCACTCCGAAGAGAATCCTATTCTTTTAAAACATATTTGGCACACTTAACCACAATTGCAATGCTGTATTCTATTCTATTCTATAGCCCTACATCCAAAATCAGTTATAATATTTGCATGTAAAACTGCAATACAATTTTTTCCCCCGCAAATTGGAAAGCCCTGCTGGAAACCAGTCTTGCGCTTATCTTGTGATATCCTGAATGAAAATTAGCCTAATCATCAATAAAAAAGTTCAGTTCCACAGCCAGAACATTTGAAAACCATATAACGGCTACCATTTTGTTTGTTTGTTTACTTGGCATTCTCATTATTTCCCCCTCTTTTTGTGTAATTCTGTTTGATTCCTTCCATTAGCAAGGTAAGAAACACACCTAGTACTATCAGATTTCCCATTTTAAATCATCCTCCAATATTCTCTGTATTTCTCTAGGATGAGGACACTGCCGAGAATCTCCTTCAGGGCCTTTTCCTGCCCGAGTTTCCTCCTCTCTGCACGATAATACACGGATGAGTACTATCTGTGGACAGCAGGCTCACTTCAGCCCAAACTACACCAGAACAGGAAATCATTGAGGATCCTCAGGCGGGAGGTAAGACAAGAGAGGTCTAATTTTGTCTCTCCAAATCTCAAGAATGTCACAAATGTAGGGCCCGATCTATTTTGGGCATGGCATAAAGTCAGCAGTTAGCGTGCCAGTGTTTGAATATGTAATCTGTAAAGCAGCAGGAATGTGTCTTCTCTATCCACTGTTTGACCTGCTCATACCGACCGCACCGTCAAGTGTCACCGTGATAAGCGCAGGCATTCCTGGACCATTTGTGGAGAAATATCTACGCTGACAAATGTTACATAAATGTGTTTGAAAATGGATACTGTTAAAAGTACAGAACTCAAAAATCTTCATGAGTTTGGAATGTTCGACTATCACATGGAGATGAGATGTATGCTTTTTTAAAATAATTATAAAATTGAACAAATCCCTTACCACAAAGTACTATAAAAAGGCAGTAATAAAAGAATATATATAAAACTCATATTAACGTTTACTGACCTCATATCAGGCAAAGATTTGTCCATGTTTTATTGAGACTACAGACCTTCCTACCTTTGTAATAACTTCTATTCCATACACAAGACAGTTATACATAAATAAATGTAATTATAATATATTGTGATGTGTGAGCTGTGTCCAAATAACTTTCCTTCCAAGTGTCTAAGTCTAGGTCTAAATATACAATATACATTGAGAAATTTAAATTGCAGAATTTTGAACAAAACTGAGTTAACGTCATACCAATGTGTTTTGATTAAAGCTGTTGCAATTTTTATGGTCTTATAAACTTACACCTTACCTTTTTAAAAATGGAACCCATTTTGACCATAAGAGCTACTTTTATGCGCTGGGGCAAGCTCCTGTACCGGTGCAGCTCCTTTGAAATACATATTACAGGGTAGACTGCACTTTTCATTCAAATGTAATTACCATGATTATATTAAAGATTTTACTAATGATCTTGCCATGTTTTCTCTGTTTCAACAACATTTTGGTGAAGTTGATCATTTTGCTTCCTGGATTGGCACGGACAGCAGATATATTACATAGAGGTAAACATAGAGTTGACAAACAAAAATACATTACTACACCTTTATTATGTTAAATGAAGTTTTAAAGTGTCGAAAATGCCTATTTTTTGTTGCATTTTGGATGGAATTTTTGGTGTTGATGACATAGGTAGAGGTATTCCGTTTTAGACCTCAGTGCTACTACCTGTGCTTTTCTTGCACTTTTCTTCTTCCACAAACTGCTTTTTACCACAAACTAAGTACTGTCATATGCACTTTAATGTCATACATTGTTTCACTACAATTACTATCCCGTTCAGTTCTGCAGAGCCATGTACATGCTATTATAGTGTGGTATTATTTTTATGGTGGAAGTATCTCTTTAATCAACCAATAAATTACACCTTTTCAATCCAGTGATATTACCATCTTTTCTCCTGCTGACCTAAAAAGTCATTACCGTCCAACATATGCAAAGTCCAGCCTAAATGAACTATAGCTTTGCCACCTTTCCCCTCATATTCTGACAAACTCTCTCATCCACTTGTTTGTCCTTCAGGAATTTCCTGTGACCGCTTGCTAATTGTTGCTAAGGGCCTACAATCGGAACAAAACAACTCTGAGGTGACATATGTCATGTACTATATGCTGTTTTCTGCCAGCTGTTTCTTAATACTCCTTTTTGCACTGGTGGTTGCATTACTTGTGTAAATATTGTTGTGGGAAGTTAGCACGCGTCACTTTAGTTCCGTTAGTTCAGGTGCTGTTGGACGGGCTTTTCTCTCCCAATCAACCCCTCTGCTCTCCTCCTTCTGCCCTTCTGCTCATCACTTCCTTTCCACAGTTTAAGATCTGACTCATGTCATTTCCGCTCTCAAAGTCCAAAGGATATTAGTTGTTGTGCATCACCTGACCAGCAAGTGTGGCCACTGCGGAGTAAATCTGTCAGTAACAGTCACAAACTCCACCTCGTCATGATTGTGTAAGTAAGCACGCATTTGGCAGCCAGTGAGAGTGGAAATACATGCACTGTAAAGATTTATGATCTAAATTTGGATTCTTTGTAAGATTTTGAAAATGAAAGAGCAACTTTGGGCATGTATTGTTTGCCTGTGGCGCCACATTTACCACACTGATGAGACGAGGTAAACCAGTCTGTCAGCAGATTGTGCATTGGAAAAAAACGCTTTGATTGATCAAATTCACACTTATCTGATTATGGAGATCATATGTTGATATTGCTTGCATTCACAGATATATAATTTTAAATTTTTCAATTTTATTTATAGGTTTTCATAATAAGACAAAACTTAAAACTTCAAAAACTTGAAAAAGCAGTGTTTCCTATGTGTCAGTATCAAACATGAAAGGCACATGTAAAAATACATTGATGAAATCATTATAATTTAATTATTGAGTTGTGTCACTATGAATATGAGCGATAACATGAAGCATACTTATTTTTATTAATGTATGAAGTTAAGTTCAGTTAAGTTTAGAATGTTCAATTGGTGTGATTGGTGTCTTTATGCTGATGTAAACTTGTATATTTGTAAACTTGTATACTTGTATTCAAACTTGTATTATTAAGTAATTATACTCCAACAGTCATGTAAGAGAGAGATTTTAAATTTTAGATATTTATTCATGCACAATAACACTGAACACAACTCAAAACAAAAGGCACTATGTACAGTCTATCAACAAAACAATTGCACTTGTGTAGTAAATAAATACTGTTCATGGGAGAGTCCTGGGGTTATGAGAGGGACCGCTCCTCTCTGTAGTTGAGCTGGTAGCTGTTGGGGTCCACTGACTCTGGCCTGAGCATTGGGGGTCCCAAGTACTGTTCAAACTCATTGCGATCCAGATCATACAGAGTGTCCAACTGAATTTGCTCCAGGTACAAGTCCATGGAGGGGCTAGGGTACAACCTGGACTCAACCTCGTCCAAGAGGCCGCCTGTGGGGATGCTGCTCTGCACTGGGCTGTAGTATGCCTGTGAGTCAGCAGAGTAGGCAGGAGGGAACATAGCATCAAAAGCATTGGTTGAGTCTGGGAACACTGCAGGATATGCTCTCTGGGTTGGTGCATAGGCCTGCTGTTGGTTATGGAGCAGGTAGCTGAGGTCGTAGGGGACGCTGTAGCCAGGGTTGCAGTAGGGGGGCAGAGACGGCAGAGCGGGGGTCTCAGGGGTTTGGGGCTTGCTGGAGCTCTTCTTCAGCTGCTTCCTCCTGCGCGGCCTATACTTGTAGTTGGGGTAGTCAATGGTGTGCTGGACCCTCAAACGCTCGGCCTCCTGCATATATGGACGCTTCTCTGCCAAAGACATGGCCTTCCAAGTCTTTCCTGAGGAGAGAGAAGGTTTATATTCAGATTAGATTATGGTAATAGTATATATGATTATAGGCTCTATAAAATATTTAAAAACAAGAGTAAGCCAATAAGAAATTATGCTTCTACAACATTATTTAAAATAAAAATCCTAAAAAGGCCTCTATAATGATAGTTACTGTTAAATATTTTAAGAGGGCCAGTCTGATCAAGAGCACCTTTACCTTTCGGTTGCAGCTATTTAAATTAAACATTAAAATCAACAAATTAAGTGTGGACTGGACTTACCGAGTATTTTGCTGAGGTCGGTGTTCTCCAGGTCCGGGTTGAGCTGGGCCAAGCGCCTCCGCTCTTCTTTGGTCCAGATGATGAAGGCGTTCAGAGGCCTCCTGACTCTTTGCTGTGTGGAAGACTTGGCTTCAGGGCTGGTGCAGCTGGAGTCGGAGTTGACCGAGAGGGGGCTTGAGGGCCCGGAGCTCGGTGATTGCACCTCGGGCATGTAGTCCCCGTCCTCGGTGCTGTCCATCATTGCGTGGTACTGGACGCGCTCTTGGCTGAAATGCATCTCGGTGGATGTCTTTGGTGTGGTCATGCTCTGCTCCTGCTGCTGAGCTGACCCTATATCAGGCCCCTCCACCAATGGGAGGCCAGGAGGAGTGGAGCCGAGGTGTGAAGTCAAGGTGTATTCTCAGGTTGGTGATAGGCACATACGAACTCCAATCAACGAACTTACGAAACTTCGCGACTGTCATAGACATCCATACCCAGTCGAGCATAATAAAAGTTTTTATTTGGCCTACAGAGCCATTTAAAGAACTATATAAAGCTGATCTTGTCGAAAGTGCCCACAATATTCCTCATGTTTTATAGCCTACAGCACATTAGACTTTGACAAATAACAACAAAATGTATTAATACATAAATTAATGAATAAACATATTTGGACACAGTAATGTTCACATCCCAATATGCCTATATTATAATAACAAAGTGAAAACATACAAAGGATATATGACATTTAAAAATACACCAAACAGTGATACATTATTGATTTGTAAATCAAACCTATATTTTTCAATTGACACCTAGTAATACATTATTGTGATACATAATTTTTTGGGATATTTTATGCTGTATTTTGGCGAGATGTCTTGGAGAAGTTGAATCCAATCAATTGTGTTGATAGGAGTATTGATAAGTGCACATCAAAGTGTTCACGAGGCATGGATTGGTTGCTAATTACATCGAGGCTCTCAGTTCTTATCAGTCATCTCTATCAAGGAACATTTTACGCGACTGAGACAAGAATGATCAAGGCACGTTTATTACGCGATTACCGGTGCACACAATATTTGCTTGGACGCACTTCTGATAGACTACAGCACATCCGGGGGTGCATCTTGTACCATAGATGCACGTACAGAAACATATAAAATCAGACACTCCAACAAATTGTGTGAAGTCAAAATTCATTGAACAAACTGAGTCAGGCTGACGTGTATTGACGTCTGTCAAAACTGAAGAGGATGAGACAGAAACCACAGCGTGCTCACATAGAGTTGATTGTGGGCCAAACCATTTATATCCTACTCCTGATATCCTGCACACACTTTTTTTTACTTGTTTTTTTATAATTGTCCATTCATGTCACAATTGTGCAAACACTTTGCACAGTTGTTTTCGTATACCCTGCAAATGAATGGATTTAGCTGAAAGCTAAATGGAATATAAATGCTACAGTAACAGTGGCCCTTTGCACTAGTTTAGAAACTCCGCAGTCACGGCCGCGTGTTTCCAGTCATTCCATTACAGATGCTCACTCCACCGCACAGTTTCTATTCATGTTTTCTGGGCCCTCGCGACTAACATTAAATGACAATAGCCCTCATTAAGTACCAGGAGTCGCGTTGGCGCTGCAATACACGGTGCGTAATAGCTGCACCTGACCGGCTTTATCTCACAGACGAGCCACTAACGCAGTCTCTTTATGGTGTTAATATGTGGATTATATCCAGCAATGAAGGTTAATACACATGGAGACAGTACCTGATGGCCAAATAAACAGACGGGCCTATATGCCAGGTACCCATTATTTAGTTTTTTTCTTTATCAAA
The DNA here is from genome assembly GCA_036785185.1 of Paratrypauchen microcephalus. Classification (NCBI taxonomy): domain Eukaryota; kingdom Metazoa; phylum Chordata; class Actinopteri; order Gobiiformes; family Gobiidae; genus Paratrypauchen; species Paratrypauchen microcephalus. The sequence continues at coordinate 5,351,940 of JAVJIX010000040.1, read as the reverse complement.
ACAGTCGCGAGTAAATTTCATTACTTGTTGATTAAAGGGGAAAAATTAAGCTTTGACTTTGACCATTTGATTAGATGAGGACGATAGAAATAGGCCTATCATATCTCGTGCCCTATGCTCTTACATTATAGTCCACTACCTTAAATATATAAATATTCGAGAGATTGATATATTTGCATAAAAAAGAAGGGGTTGACTAATGTTTGGGCACAGGTTGTTATTAGGGATAGAATCCACATCCGAGATGTTAATCGGAACGCATGCTGCATTTCGCTTTGAAAAGCGCTAATGGATTTAATCAATTAGTTTGAAGGAAACCGCGTGAATACAATAACGTTTAGTTTCGACTGCGTTTACCTGACTTTGTTGAGCCAGCGGACTGTGTCTAGGGGATATAGCGGATTAATTCACTGAAAGAAGAAAATAAATAAATAATAAAAGGCTTCTTAAAATGTTTTTCTTTTTCCCAAATCTACTTTAGTGAATAATTCTCTTAAATCTAAATCTTGTGGAAGTTACGCCTATAATCTAGTTTTATAATGAATCCTAATCTGTGTGGTGACAGTAGGATCAATGCATCAATGCATTGTCTCATCTTCAAACAAGGGCAGCACTTGGCTCAATAGTCACTATGCTTTGTGAGTAGGGATTGTCCTTATGACAATGTACCATTGTACTGGACAGAAGCCATATATGGGACAGTCCTCTGCCTCTTCTTCACTTTGGATCACTCATGTGCTGGATGGCAAAGGTAGATGAGCACCAGGAGCTGACCTGATGGATTATACTGTTTCAGACTCTTGTTTAGTTGTTGATCTCACCGCATGTGAAGACTGGATCCTATACTTGTGAACTTTGTACTGTTATTTTGAGAACATTTTACCTGGGAAAAAGCATGTTGGAATTGGATTGTCTTACTTTTCCCTCTGATGGACTGATTCCATAGTTACCTGGATAATTTTATGACCTGGAGACACTTGTTACCATTATGAGATGGAGATGTCAGAATGCAGGACGTGGAACAGTGTTGACTTGAGCTAATGAAGCACTGTATTCTGGGCTGCTGTCATGTTCCACCTCACAGACTTTCCTTACAGAGGCTCATTCATACAGAGCACATTGTCTCATGGCCGGAGGTGTGACAAGAACATAGTAGTGCCATCTATGCACAGTCTTGTATGGGCACAGCAGGCTAGCATCAAGATCAGAACTCAGACAGCATTCAATGCAGTGATTTGTGCGCCCCTGAACTTTGTTTATGAAGATGCCCTGACATCCAGGGTGCCGAGTGCAAGCCTCCACTCTCCCAGTGTCAACAGGCCCTGCCCAGGCCTACGACAAGCCAGCTGAGAGGATTACATACCCCCTGGTGTAGACAGCCATAATGTAGCCTCATTAGCAGAACACAATGGCCTCCACCTCAAAGCGCAGATAACATGGCAGGCTCAGACAGACTTCAAACAGCAGCTCAGGCCTGTGCTGGGGCCCAGGTGGTCTAAGTGCAGCTTCTGTACTGCAACAGCACAAACACACAGCCGTGGATTGATTCATATTCTGTGATCAAAGTCAGTTTAAATTTTTAACACTTGTTTTGTTTCTATGCTACAAATTGTTCAATATTATTTGTAACATTTTATTATCTGTGTCTACATTAGTTTATGTAGTTTTCTGTTGCCTATCAATAATTTATTGACTATGATTAATTACACAGCACATCCTAGCTCTTTTGTGAGCATCTGAAGTTACCTCCTGAGGGCTGCACCTCTTTTCTCTGCAAATGAAGGGCTGTAGGCTGCACTGTCTGTGCAAATGAGGAACTGTATTCTTCTTGGTAACTGATAAGTCTTATCTTCTGAATTCAATTGGTTTTATATGGACCACTGTGAGTCTATACACTGTATGCACTAATCCTCCACTGTTTTTGGCATGTGTCACTTCAGCAGACAGAGCAGCCTCCATTAAGCATAATTATCCCTAATTATTAACTGGAGTTAGACTGAGAGCTGTCAGACACCATGATATCTGTCTTAAGTGGGTCAATCAAGAGCAGATAACATAAACAATCTGAGCCTGCTCCTCTGCAGCAAGGTCTGGCCATGTTTAATTAAATGGGGAGACTCAGACATTAGATTAATAACAGCAATACTGGTTAAAACTGTTTACACTAACAAAGACTAGACTACTTTTTAACCAGTGTAAGTTATTTCAATATGTATTGGGACTGCAGAAAATCCTTTATTCTGTTTTAGTGCAGCACACTCATAGACTCAGGTTTGTATTAGAAATGTGAGTGTGACATCGACTCAAAAGGATCTGCTACTTTGAAGATAAGCACCGTAGTTCTGCCATAAACAATGATTGTGCTCTTTCTTTCCTGTGGTGTGATTTATTTTCGGTATTATGCGGTAAGGATTTGGGCTGGTTTCCTGACAGGCCAGCATTGCATGCATCCACAGCCTGTGTAGTTTATTAGATGCTTGAAGTTCAAGCAGTCAATGTGAAAGTTTTGTCAATGTGAAATTTTTGTTTCATGTCATGTCGAGCTTATATTTTTACTTTCTAATAGTGCAATCAATTCTGATGGCAAGTGATATAATTCTAGGCTACTGAATAACCAACATAGCAAAAGCCATTGCACTCACCCAAACATATGCTTCCTTTGATAGTGCTTTTGAAGGAACAGAAATTGTTCTCCAGTGGACCTCAGGACAATATCTCAAGCAAAATACCAGCTTATTATTAGCAAAGTGGCCTTTAGCCTAGAAAGATTTCAACATACTATAAATGATGCCCAAAACTAAACTGTGCAATATTTAATCTATATAATTGTATTAACATTGTATTTCATATTATATACATGATTGACATATATGAAATATTACATAGTAAAAGCATTAAATACTACAATAAAAGAAATACAATGTTAGTCATGTAATTTCTTTGTGGCACTTCCTCAGAATTACTGAGGCAAAATTTTAAAAAATTTCCTGGTGCAGTAGGGTAAGGAGCCCTTTTGAGTGTCCAGACCAGGATACAGCTGCATATGACTAATTTCTAACTCCCCTTCTAGATCCATACAAGCCTTTTGCAAGTTACACACAGCACTGGGCATCTGTTTCCTGTTTTCATTCTTTGAGTTATCTTATTTTCCTTATTTCCCCCTCACCTGTTATGGTCTATGTCCCTTGCACCATTCAGTAATGACAGCGATGGATAAACTGTTAATCAGTGCAGCACAATTAAGTTTTTTATTAAAAAAACAAAAAGTAATACTTTTTATCAAGTCTTTCCATGTTCATGTCTAATGTCTATAATAACCTTATTCTTAAGATTAGAGTAAGATATTCAGAAATGTAAAAGCTGCTTTCACATTAATTTTCCATTTAGTTGTGTAGGCCTATAATATTTTTATTCAACAATGTACATGTTTATTTATTTTTTATTTACAAACTATGAATTGTAATATTTGAGCAGTTTCTCATCAGTAGGCTTCAAAATCTTTTTCTCAGGCATGTTAACCAACCATCCCGGAGAAAGACCAAAAAAGATTTGTCTGACAGTTTTCCTCATAGAAAGCATGTGGTAGAATTCATCTTTTGAAATGTCTGGTAAAATATAGCCATACTTGATGGCTAAAGCTTCTCGGGCCTGCTGGATTTTGTCCAGATCTGCCAGGTAACCTCTGTTTTCAGCATCTGAATAATAGGGCACCATATCCTCTCCTGGTAGCATTCTGCGGGGTATAGGTTGTCCTCTCAAGAAGAATGGGACAGGCTTGATGAGAATCCCTAAAATAAAACAAACATAATATTCATTTTAATATTTTTCTTTTGTTCAAGTTGATAATGAGTGAATGCAGGTTGGTTATGAGTGAATGCATAATGCAGAATGTTTAAATACCAAGACTTATAGGATCGTAGTAACTGGTGGTTATGACTCCTCCATTACGCTCAATAGCAGCTATGGCCCCTTCAGAAGCCCTTTGAACTTCTATGTTGATTTTTGCAGCAAAAATGTCAGAACCCTAGAAACACACAGAGCACATAATGTTATTGCTAAATGTACATTTCAATGTTATAGCTCTACAGTGCCATCTGCTGCTGTAGTATGATAAATGTAATGCAATATTGTGGAACTGACGCTTTATACCAGTTAAAATAAGATAAGATAAGATATGCCTTTATTAGTCCCTCAGTGGGGAAATTCCAGTGTTGCAACGCACAGATCAAGAACAGCACAAAAAAGTAACGTCAGCCTCTGCGCGTCCTCCGATATTAATTAAAAATATTCATCAAAAGGTAGTGAAGTGAAAATGTTGGTAAGTTTTGTACTGTACTCTTTATGGGTGCATAATGAAAAGGCCTGTATAATAGGCCCATCTAGTTTTGATCATACCTCGTCTACAAGCTGGACCCCGTAGTCTCTCTTGAGGGGCTGCACAGTGACCCCTCTGGCATTCACGAGCTGAGTCAGGTCTATGGGCTGAGTTGTGTCCAGACGACCCAAATCAATGAGATACTGCAGACGTTTGAGCGTCAGGGGCTGGTACTGTGGACGTCGGCTGAAAGGGAGAAACTTGTCACTGTCAGACACTTGCTTATTTATGAGATTAAACAATTAGTGCATGGAATAACAGGTGGCGCATAAAAAACGTTACCTGTGGCCCTCGTTGTAAGTGTATTTTGGAATGGCTAAGTAAAATGGAGTCGAACCGCCAACAAATCCCAAGCGAGGCCGGTTGCCTCTCTGCCTTTCTCCCTTGTGCCCGCGGCCGCTTCGATTACCCCCATGTTGTCCTCTGCCTCTCCGTTTTTCCTAAACATGGGGAGAAAAATTACATAATTTAGACTGCATCTGCATGGATAAACAATGACAATTTAACTGTATGAACCACTCAGCAGTTTAACCACGCCACTAACATCAGCCTTACCAACTGTTTTGATCCTGGTTCAGGCCGCAAGTTTGCTAATGTGATACGTGGTAAATTCTGTAAAATTTCTAATGCTTTTCCGCCGGTTTTTTTAGGAATAGACATGTTTCTGTAGCTCACATGTCAAAGTTAGCCTAACCAAGGACATGCGCGTCACGTGACAAGCCTAAGCGGAAGTGCTTCTTTGTCAACGACTAGAAATTTCAGGATAAAGGTAGGCGATTATAGTTACTACCATGGATCTCCCTACTACTGGGAGAAACAAATGAGGAAAAATGAAAAAATAGAACTAAAACATCTCGAGCTACTGAGATTATATGGCGATATTAAGATATAGCTTTGTTAGGATCCAAGAGACACATTGTAAGATATAAGCTTGCTATGCCTATGGGTATAAATATTTAAAGTATTTCTTTTAATAATGCTATACCTCGGATACATCGCCGTTCATGTGAAAATATACATCAATAGCTTTAGGTTCTTGTCATTTTGGGAGCGATTAAACAGCGATTAAGGGCGTTATTACTGACACTCGCGAATGGCCAATAGCAGCTTCGTATTTCTGTCCCGCACGTGACACTGGCCAAATATTGACCAATCAGATCATACAGAGGCGGGACTACAGCAGCGCTGTCGGCGTTAGCGCTACCGACAACTTCTGTGCTTGAGCTTCTTGTTTTCCTCGTGGAAATCAAACTTTTATTGACGAATATTGTTAATCGGCATTCTCACATCGCCCTGAGACTGAGCATTTACTGACCGCTTCGTCTCTATTTGTATGAGGTGCCACGCGGAGTGAGAGGACATCCGTCACAGATAGAAAGCCAAACCAAGGGGTATCCTTAGCTCCGCAGCTAACCGAGCCTGTTTGAGCCGTTCACTCCGCGCTGTATGTGCGGCAATAATATGTCAGCGCCTTTATCCGCTTCCATTGTGCCTGCCGCCCGCAAAGCCACTGCAGCGGTGAGTACCATGTTTCAGCAGCATCGTGTGAACACGGCCGTGTCCGATAAAGCACCTGCTGCTGCCAAAAGAGCTCTTCTGCCCTTAAGCAAATGCTTAAAATCTGTTTTGATTTGCACAGGTGATATTCCTGCATGGGCTTGGTGATACCGGGTATGTGAAACAGGTTCTAAGTACATATATATCTTCACTTTACTAATACCTTATTCTGTTTGAAGGCACGGCTGGGCTGATGCTTTCCAAAGCTTGAGTATACCACATGTGAAATGCATCTGTCCACATGCGTAAGTATTCAGAGTTGGTGTGTAAAGTGTAATAGACAATCAAAGTTCATTCTAAACTAGAAGAGTTGATCGCACTTTGCTCAGGCTGTGACTACATCAGCTCAGATGCACTACTATGTGTTTTTCAGTCCTTCAATGCCTGTGACCCTGAATATGAGAATGGTGATGCCATCTTGGTCAGCACACACAGCACATTTTTATAAATAATGTTCCAACAAATGCATAATCCTGGTTTGATTTTCTGCCCCCCAAGGTTTGACATCTATGGATTAAATTTCAACACAAGCGAAGATGAAGTTGGGATTAAAAGGGCTTCAGAGAACAGTATGTTTGTGAAGTATTAAGTGCCAGCTCTTTTTCAATGTGTTAATATGTGTGTGTGTAATCAATGTGTTCATGCCACAGTTAAGGCCTTAATAGATCAAGAAGTAAAAAATGGGATACCGTCTCATAGGATTCTCCTTGGTGGATTTTCACAGGTAATAGTTTTAGTTTTCTCAAGATTAATAAAATACAGTGCAGTTTGAAAACATTTAGTTTGCTTTCATAGGGTGGTGCACTGTCTCTTTACACTGCTCTGACGACTCACCAGAAACTTGCTGGAGTAGTGGCTCTGAGCTGCTGGTTACCTCTCCATGACTCTTTCCCTCAGGTACACACGCACACACACAAGCGCACACACACACCAGTTAACATAATACATAAGAATATGCTTTTTTACCCACTGCTTTTAAATTTTTGGCATCTATTAGTCCTAATCTGATCGTGCAAGTAATCTGAAATAATATCTTGTATTGTTGTCAGGCCTCTGCCAATAGTCTGAACAAGGACATGCATGTGCTGCAGTGCCATGGCAATGCTGACCCTGTTGTTAATTATGCTTTCGGCAAAATGACATCGGAGAAGATGAAAACTCTCATCAACCCAGCCAACTACACCTTTAATACCTATCCGGATCTTCCTCACAGCTCCTGTCCAAAAGTGAGTGCTGGGTTGAATCTAGTAATCTTGTTTCATGTAACATTGTGTGGTAGAGCTGTATGGTTTTACAATTGCCATTAGATTTATGATGTTTTCAAATTAGGTTTTAGTTGCAGCTAGGGCTGGGTTCAAAAGATCGATCCATGATACGATATCGATTCACTATCAAAAAATACGATATCGATTCAAAACTTTGCGGATCGATCTTTTCCAAATGGTTATAGGCACTATTTTCTCGACCGCGGAAGGAGAACTATAAAAGGCGGGTGCTGGTGAACGAAACTGAAACTTAACGCGCCTTGCGAGATGGCTGGAGCTGCACAGCTAAAATCACCTCCTGGTTTAAAGGCTGATGTGTCTCTCTGTGTATATTCCTCTTACACATGCACAGATAAATGCACAAACACATATGGGGCTGTTCCTGTCAATGGTGACAGTTTTTACTTTAAAGAGACAATTCAGCAATGTGTAAGTAGATCGAATCGGATCGGATCGTGGATCGAATCGCATCGTGGCCTTGTGAATCGAAATTGAATCGATCCAGGAAATCAGGATCGATACCCAGCCCTAGTTACAGCACATATTTAAACTCACTCAACTGAAGTATATGAGGTAATAAGATAATAGCACTTGCACCTGTTAGTAATAGTTTATACAAGATGATGTGGTGCTATGTGGTATTACTCTTTTTAAAATTATTTCTAAAAAGCATGTTTTGGCTGTTTTTAAAAAAATTGTTTAAATCATTCCTTAACTGGATCTATTGAAAAAGGAACAACAGAGGGCAGCAGAGTGTTGTTTCATTGTTATAAAATGTCAAACTCTTATTTCTCTTATTTCAGTACTAGAGAATATATTCCATATTCAATATTGATTCTGATAACACAATGATAAAACTCTTTCTTTAAAAAAATTGAATGATTTTTAACATTTAAATCTAGTATTTTCTTTTATATTACCATCCCACCTTATATCTATGTAATCCCTCATTCTATGTGGTGTTAGTGTATACTTGTTCTGATACTGCTCAAGATTATTCTGAAGTTACTAGTATCTGATTTTCAATACTTTTGGCAACTCTAATTCCTCTAGACACAGTCAGCAAGTATAATTAAAGACTTTTAAACAAAAATATTTTGTTTTTGTTTTTTTGCAGGAAATGGCAGACATAAAGCATTTCATAGAGAAGACACTTCCTCCACTCGGTAATGAATGAAGAGGGACGTGTGCACACACACACACATATACCCCATCAGAGCCCTTGACTGAGAACCTGTGGACCCAAGAACCCACTGAACAATCGGACAGCGACACCGCGCTTCTGCTAATCAAACCGGAACGAATACAGACTACAACTGCTCCTCCAGAAAGACAAGACTTTAAGTGATGCTGCAACCTGAAGCCACACGATGTCAGACTCTGCTTGTCGATTGTATACGCCACCAGAAGCCATTACCTCCAGGGCAAATGTAGGGCTTTGCTGTTTGGGTAAACGACTATCAATAAAAGGTTATTATTGATTTTGTTAATGTAGTGTGTGTAGTTAAAATATATTAATGAAATATCTCTGAATTTGGAGCTGATTTCTTTTGGTTTTTGGGAATTTTTAGGTAATTGAAAAAACTGTTTTGCAATTAACTGCTTGGAGTGTATGTACTATTTTTGCTTAATCTTTAGAATGTGTAAGCGTAATGCCTTGAATGCAACCTAATATGCAAGTTGTAAACATATCACATGAAACAAGGATACAATTGTGCTTTATTTTATTTGTAATAATTAAAATAGCTAGTCGACATAACTCCCTTTTTTAAATACATAAATATATAAGTGGTCATTATTTTCCCCATCTTCTGTTAAATAAATAGAATCACTAATATCACAGTAATGAAGTACACGTACAAGACCTACTACAAATCTGGGGATCAGCTCCAGTAGTAAAAAGTGATCTTTGAGAAGAGCTAAAAGCACCAAACTGGTAAAGTCAAAGTAGCACCGCTCATGTTGAAGGTGCAGGAGAAGATCTTAATTCAAGGCACTTTCTCTTCTGTTACCTGTTAAAAGAAAACCAACTTTTTTCTACAAGAACTGGATACGCATCAAGGCTCACAAAATACCTAAATGCAAATGCAGTACTCACAGAACATGCTCTCTCTCTCACTAAACAAGGTAGAAAAGTGCAATGTCAAGCTAGGGAATATACAAAAATATAGATATGCTGTCCAACAAATAACCAGTGCCAGAACCAGCATTTTGTTCTTGTCTGCTCCATGGAAATTTGGTAAACAAATCATGGGTAAATAAACAGCAGTTACAGCTGACAAAAAACACTTTGAAAGAGTGTTCATTTCGTCTGTCTTTGTTTAAATAGCAGACCAGGTTGGACTCAGTTTCCTAGGCGAAGTGTGAGGCGATGAGGGATGGTCTACAGCTCTGGGGGCATCTCCTCCAGGCTCTTGAGGAGGTCCGTGTACTCTGTGGAGTTGATGAAGCGTGGGTAAGAGTCCCTCTGCATCAATGTGTAGATCTGCTGCTGTGCGTCATCAAATGTGTGTGAGGTGGGCTCCAGCATGTTACGGTTTATAACATCTCGAACACGTGAGTCCAAGCTGACCTACAATAGACAGTGAAAATCAACGACAATATCCAAAAACAGAAATGCAAGTTATTTAAGTTACTGTATAATTAAATAGGTTTCAGCCTTATATTTCCTTTCCTAATCATTTGCATCGATTTGTGTCAGATTATCATTGGTTTTTACCTCTTTTGGGGATAGTATTGAGATGAAGTCCTCATATATTTGGCGAACCTTCTCTTCGACCACAGTCTTGTTGGTCTCCTTTTTGAGCTCCTCACAAGCGAGCCAGAACATCATGTTCTCCTCACTAAACTCTGTCCTCAGATATTGCCTGAAGCAGGAGCGCCCAGACGCACTCTTCATTAGCTTCTCAAATGACACCGACCAGGAGCGGGCGTCTTCCAGAGTGGGCTTGGGACTGTAAAGCAAACCGCAGACCCAATTATTTGGTCTTATCTCATTATGTGAAGGTGATCTTGTTTTAAATTATTTCATTAGTAGCTACCATACCTTTCCTCACAATTGTTTGTTGCATCTGTTCTACGCTCAAACCTCTGTATTGTCTCATCTTCACTTCTCACAGTCAGACTAGAAGAAAAAGACAATCCTTTGATCTTTGCTTCTTTTCCACTTTAAAAATAGAAGAAGCATGTTATAAATAGGATGTGGAGTATACTGTTTTTTAGAAAATCCCTGTTTGCAATTCTTAAATCTTCCTTGAAAAGGAGCTGTCTGTTATGTGAGACAACTGAAGGTGTGTGATTTTTATTATGTATAAAAACACAGTTATACTTATTGAAGCCTAAAGGGAGTTGGAACCATACATTGCTGAAGTGTGACAATTGTCTACAGTGTCCGTTGGGAGTTTAAAATGGTCCCAGTGCCTGATGTAGCAGCTGCTGGTGAACTAATTGGCTCAGGTGAGAGTCCAATCTGCACTGTCCCGTGTGGGAACATGGCAGTTGGAGCCGTGTAACAATTACACTTGTATAGATGTGGAGACAAAATGTATTACTTGGCCCCAGTGGGGTTTAACATGGCTGTGCACTGTACACAACAGGCTGTCCTCAGAGGAAGTGTGAGTAAATGGCTGATGATTCCAAAACAGACAAAGGCTCTTGGGTCAGTGTCCAGTGAGAGAGGGAATCAGAACCACTTGTGTGTGAGTGGCTGTTTGCCTGAGTCTCTGCTGGAGGGGAAGTTGCTGCATAACCTCCAGAGGCATTTCCTTTATTTGTATTGAGCAGAACAGATATGTTGAATTTGTATGCTTTTGAATGGTTGTTTTTTTAGTATATGGCACAAGATTAAACTGCTTTGTATAATAATGCAAAGCGTTTAGTTAGCACAGTGCTTATGTGTCAGGGCCCTGCTGGGTGCCATGGGCTGATATAGTGGTTGTGCCTGGGTGCTGTGTTGTGGGGCACATTGTGCACTTACCAGGAGCAGCTACAGCAGCAGCACCAGCAGAAGCAGCAGGCATTGGAGGCGTTGGTGGGGGTGTTTCCCATTCTGTGGCGTGCTTGGAGGACACTGGCAGCTGCTTCCTGATGAACCTGCATCTGTCTCTTACGCATCTCCAGCCGCTCTGAGCCCATAGACTGTAGAGCGAGCACAACACAGGGGGAATGGCCACACATTATTATCACAAACAATTACATAACGGCGAAATGGTGTGCGAGACTTTTTTGATTATAGTAACTGCATGGACGAGATTTGTATACTGTAATGGGCACTAATATGCACGACAATGACGCATGGCGCGCAACTACATGAGCGCTCTTCCTCTGTCTATTTCCCCAGTTTCTTTTAATTTTAATAGCTACAATTCCCTGTTAACATTCTATTTGTTCTGAATGATCAGCGAAAGCTTAATAATACCGTCAAGGCGTAACTGCAGCGCATCCCTCGCATTCACGGTCCGGATACTTATGATCGAGTGGCCCCAACATGGCTATTTCTATAGCAGTTATATTCGATAACAGTTATGTGATCATTTAGTGACAATGCTTACACACTACAAACAAAACATGTGCAAATAATAATTCTCACAAAATGTTACCATAAGAACGAAGAAGAGCATCGCTGGAACATACACTAGAGATGCCTTGATAGCGCAGAAACAGAGATGACAGAGCCTTAGCCTATACTGTGTTTGAATATGAACAAGTGCATACTAGCGTGTACTCACTGTGTCACCATGAATGCCAGAATACAGGTGCTTTTGCCTCTGTCACATCGGTCCGCTTCGACTTGACACAAACCAGTTGGATTCCTCTCCGCGCATGCGTTCCCAGCGCAAGTGTGAACAGATTTCTTTGCATCCCTCCTGCATCCTGAGATTGCACTTTTGGTTAGTAATAGGTTGTTCCACCTGATGGCAGTATAGATCCACTGCTGAACCACAGGGTTTTTAGGGTTTCAGAGAGTTGAAGAAGGCCAGTTTCACGATTTAAAGGTCCCATGGCATGAAATTTTCACTTTCTGAGGTTTTTGAACGTTAATGTGAGCTCCCCTATACCCTGTTTGGCTAAAAGTTGCGAAATGTCTAAACTGAGCATTTGCGATCCTTTTCTGCGTTTGAAAAAAACACAGCTCAAACAGGCGATTCTGGACAAGGCACCTTATTGATGTCAGATCGAAAAAAAGAAATGCAAATGCAGTTCCACCATCGTCTGGATCTCCACCCCCTGTCTCTGGAAATCACGCCCAGAGAATTTGGACTGCGGAGGAGCTACGCAATGCGAAATGCGTTTTTTTATTTGCCTGGAAGCACATGCGAGTGTTTCTAGGCTCGGAAGTCCTTTACCCAACCCTCTGGACTTCTGAAACAGCAGTGGTTTAATTTTATTTTCTGTGGAAATGTGTTTTTTTTTTCACTGAAATGGCTCTCCTTTCTGTCTTCGTGCTTCAAACGCGGAAGTTGGGAGACAGCCGCAGCGCTCCAGCGGCTTAGAGGAGCGGGTGCGGGGGGCCCACCCGCTCCTCTAAGCCAATCTGTGTCCTTCTCATTTGCATTCAAGCAAGAAGGCCCAGAATGAGTTGTTCAGAGAGTGAATTTGTGACCATGTCTGTGTAAATGGGTCTTTCTCATGCACTGAATGTTGATTTTGAAGAAGGATTCACTTACAGTATTAGGGAACCATTAAAGGAAAAGTAACGTTATTTTACAATCTGAGCCTTCTTTCGGTAATAAAACAAGTCGTTTGACTCACCCATATCACGTTCGTGTCATTTGGAGCTGTTTGAAGAAAGTTATGTTGTAGCGTATCCGTTAGCATCCGTTAGCATTTGTATTCGGGGCATTACTTTGCGGTCTCCAAATAACACAAACTTTAGCACTTTTCAAATCATAGAAGCCCGATGTCTTAATGTAAGAATTCGTTTGAAGCAAAAGTGGCCTGTAATCCGAGATTTATCCATAGTTTCAGCTTTGCGTTTCATGTTTGGGTCCCGGGAGCAGTCCGCGCATGCGCACTGGCGTCCTCATCTACTCGAAACTATGGCTAAATCTCGGATTACAGGCCACTTTTGCTTCAAACGAATTCTTACATTAAGACATCGGGCTTCTATGATTTGAAAAGTGCTAAAGTTTGTGTTATTTGGAGACCGCAAAGTAATGCCCCAAGCATATGATACAGCACCATGTTAACAGCACCATGTTAACAACATGTTAACGGGATCATTACTAGAACAGAACGGCTCAACATAAGTTCTGCGATACTGCTCCAATTGACAGAAAAATGCTATGGGTGAGTAAAACTACTGCTGAAAGAAGGCTCAGATTGTAAAAAAACGTTAATTTGCCTTTAAGGCACCATATAAAAGCATCAAGAAGTACCATGTCATGGGATCTTTAAAATCAAGGTTACGATCACATGATCATTGGACGGACCCATCTTGAAGCCTTTTGTTTGTTTGTTTGTTTGTTTGTTTGTTTTTTCTTGAATCTGGATTGGGGAGAAAGAATGCAAACAGCATATTCATAAATGAAAAGGCTGAGTTAACTGTCCAGTCACTCTATAAACTCCATCTTACCACTCCTTACTTCCTGTGGTTCATATAAAAACGTATAATTGTTGAGCCGAATGAGACTTCATTTCTCCCCATAAAGCTATAGCCTACTTGATGGACTCCAGAGTGATTACCTGTGAAAGTGGAAAGTTTTGATTCAGGATTCAGGATTGATTGATGTGTTGGGAGTGAATTTATAATACAGTTTGAGGTTGACTTATTATAATCTCAATCCAAATGATTGAATGTGATGATATGATACGAAATACTCATCTGATCTGTGTCTTACTATAAGATTGTCTATTCATGTAATATATATAATGCCAAACCCATCCTTAATCTGTAGTAGGCTTTAGGATTGGCCCATGGATTATAATAAATGCAGTGTTGATACAGTACTTCAAAACAATTATCCATATTTAAAGAGGCACTATGTAACTTACTTGTTTCCATTGAGATGTTCCTACTTTGCATACAGGATTTTGCAGTATGGTATTACTGTGATAGTGGGTTACTCAGTGTCATTAAATCAGAAAGGACAAAAACTATGAAACACCTTCACTGAGATAATATGTTGTGATGTTAAGGATAGCTGCCTTTTTATTTGGAAGATGTCTTATTCTCAAACCTAAACTTGCCCAGCGTGCTTTAAATGGACATCTGTACATGCCAGTCACATACCCATAGCTAAAGCAAAAGAACTGACTCTGGCTCTGATTTCATTAGTTTGTCCATAGTGCTGTGCTGTGTGGGAGCTGATGGGGAGGTTGGAGGGGAGGATGATGTGGAAAAAGAATCCATCCCCTTCACTTTGTATGAATGACACATCTATAAAGCGAAGCCAATAGACAAATTGCTTCACATAAGCTGCACAATAAATCCTGCATGTGGTAATCTTATGGGGGAATTGCCTCTTTTAAGGACCTTGCACCGATGTGCGATAACTGCTCGTAGGACGTGATCTATGACCATTGACCAGGAAATGCATGTGTCACTGGGAATTTCCATCTGTACACATGAGTATGAAAGGAGGGGAGGTGTAGCAGTTTTGCCTTTGCATCTAATATCTTCTAGATCAAAGATTCATGTAAAATGGGAATACTACTGATATAGTATTCCCCAAGCCATCTTAACAGGAGTAGTAGTGGAAGAGTGACTAAATGCTGTGATATGTATTATGTATAATCTTCTAATGGACCACTTTACAATAACTATTAATAGCGGTAATTCATAATTCATAATGAACAAATCGTTTTTTGAGAATTATTTAACTTCATAACTACTTAATTAAGGGGTTAAAGTATTAATTAAAGGGCCCATATTTCACTATGTTCTGATCTATATTATAATGTTTTTTCTTCATCACAAACATACCTGGCATTCTATTTTGTTTTATTCAGATATGTTTAACACACAAATCCTGCATGTTTGGGCAGTTCTTCTCTCAAACAGGAAACACTCCACTGTGTGATGTCATGGAGGTAACACAGAAAGTGCTCCACTGTGTTTAATTAGAATCATGTGGATAATTTCAGCCAATAAAAGGTATCTTGTTCACTTGAAAACTACTGCTTCATGACATCACAAGTTGGAACAGCATTTTGAGCTTTGGAGATGTAGACAGACTAAGAATAAAGGATTACTCAAACATGTGTGAATGACACAGTGCAACTCAAGGTATGTGTTTACTCAAGGTATGTTTTGGGGGAGATAACAGCATTATAACATGGCTTAAAGCTCACAAGAGTCCATTTTGTGTAATATAAAACATTTAAGTACTTCCAATTTTGTCAGAATCATTCTTACTTGTTTATTATGAATTAGCCTTTGTTCATGCTTAATTAAGACTAAGTGTAGTTATTGTAAAGTTTTGCCCAACATCGTCTAAACTGATTTGTAATGGTAGAAATATAGAAATAGAAAGAGGTACCGCAGCAGAGTCGTTAGTGCTTCGCCTTCTTCAGGTTGTCTAGACTCTTTGCATAACCTTATTATGGTCTGTTTTTATTGACCCCAGCTCCTCAACACTTGGGACTATATTCAGATGAAAAACTTTTAGAATAATGTTACTTCCAATTTTGTTATTTAATTTGCCATTTTTCTGTCTGTGTTGATATAAGAGGCTGCTATCTTCACTCCAGCACCACTTGGTAAAATCATTTAATGTTGAAAAGTTTTCATCCAGTTCTGCCCTCATAAATCAAGGCATGTGAAGTTTTATGTTATCTGGAGGCAGCAGAGGTTTTCACTGTAATGACTCAGCTAAACAAGAAAATGGTAATAGTATGGCAGGAACTATTTGTTCAACTTATACTTCTATTATTTGAAGTACTCAAATGTTTGCATTTATGAGATTATATTTTTATGTAACCAAAAATGGCGCTAGGAGCACACATTTAATTTTTAATAAAGAAAGTATTTTGAAAGAATATTGCTCTAGCAGAAGTAATAAGCATAGTATCATTAAACTCAAAGTAGTAAGTGAAATTGATTTAAAAATGTAAATATTCTTAAAGTACTCACATGTGTTTGAATACTTTATTACTAGTCTGTCTATATCTACAAAGCTCAATGCACTGTCCCACCCATAGACTGTATATATGTGACCGGCCGCAGGAAAACCAGTCACACGTCATCCCAGAGGCATAGGCAAGCTATGTAAGGCATAGCTTTCCAACGATGCCTTACACATGGAAATCTGAAATCTGCCATTTGAAAGCATGCACATGAGATTTCATAAAGCAGAGCTTTTTTCTCTGCATTTCAAGTTTGTCTCACTCTAGGCCTTCTGGGCTCATTTGCATGACATTAAGGGCATGTCCCCACGACAACGTTTTTTGGAGGAAACGGGGAAGTTTGTGTGCGTTTGGGCCTGCCGTCCAGACGGCGCCAGCGTTTTTGGGGGTGAGAACGGTGTTTTTCAAAAACGGGTTCCAGAGTGGAGAAGTCGGAGAACGCCCCCCGTCGCGTTGTCATGTGGGCGGCAAAAAAACGCGACTGTTGGGAAAATGATGACGTCGCGCTGCCGTAATCAGTAACCAGAAGGTGCGCAGTATGCAGGCCACACGAGTGTTTGCCAATTCAAAGCTAAACACGTATTTTAAAACTGGAAAAATCCCGTCAATAAAAAGGCAGATAGTGGACAATGAGGAGCCCATACCAATTTGAGTGTGTTGTGTGCTGTAAATAAAGAAAAAGAGCAACCATTTCTTGTCTTTTTTATTGAATGAAAATGTATCTTTTACAAACAGTGCGACGCCCAGAGTCAAAGGCATGTTTGTATTTATTATATTGTATTTATTTGTTGTTAGCTGCACTTTGGTGATGGTATGGGGATCGTGAGAAAAATCTTTCCCTTCGGCCGTGTCCCCGGTAGTATATTCAGCCGAAAAGCCAACATAATGTTGCATAACTCCCAGTCGACGTTCTGCTGATACTGTTGTGTTTTGTAATCCAGCGTAACGAGCAAGGTTAACGAGAGTTCTACTTGTTAATGTCTCTCTAATAAAACGATAGCAAGTAATACTATCGATTTATAGGCAAAAACTCTGCTCACTCAGCGCAAATCTTCGTTCTGTGGCATATCTATGTTAGGGACTGTCAACATTTTCACATTACCGGAGTGAGTTCCTGCTACATTGCTGGAGCAGGGGGACAAAATATAAATTCGCTTTTGTTGACGGTCCCTAAAGTACACGTGTTTGCTTGTTTATGAAAGAGAAAGGACTTTATGCGCATGTCTTTGTAGTCTTGCGCTTCCGGCGGCTCTGGCTCTTTCCGGTTTACAGCGCCACTTATCGGTGTGACATATGTATTACATCGTTTTAGCGCTCCGTGCTCATCTTGACACGAATGTTTTCTGATCCAACACGTGTGTGGACGACACTTTTTTTCACCCCGGGTAAAAAAAAAAAACAGGAACGTTGTCATGGGGACTACGCCTAAGCTAAGTCCTCCTCCTGCAGATCATCACTGACTATCACTGTGGTGTTAGCCTTCAAGGCAGGTCAGAATTAGAAGGTACTTTGTTTAAATGGAAATGCTTTTATAACAAAAAGCCCATATAATCATTCAATAATTCAATAATACACAGGATACAGTCTATGGTTCCACCTTGTGATGCCAGGCAGTGGTAGTGTTCAAGTTAACAGCTACCTTTTACCTTTAGTTCAGTATAGACTAGCAATTCCAGGGCTGAATTCATCTAAAAGATTCTAGTGAAGGTGTATGGATTTTAAAAAACACAGTAGAGTTCCTGTATGACATCACAAGGTGGAACAGAATGTTTTCAGTTTGAGAGAAAAACTCAGCCTAAATATGCAGAGTTTGTGAGTTAAACATGCGTGAATGAAACAAAACACAACTCCAGGTGTTTTTTTGTTTTTGTTTTTTTTTTAATGAGGAAGCAACATTATAACATAGAAGTTATCACAACAATTATCTAATAAAGAGTAAATTCGATAAACAGATTCTTGCACCAGGGAGGGCATCCGGCTTAAACCTGTGCCAGGAAAGACCATATGAGAGCAACGAGTATGAGTCATATTTGTATGATTAGATGTTTATTTAATTTTAGTCGTCATCAACCAATTTTCATGTAACAAATTAAAACAGACCCATAAATTGAATTGGGATGATGATGTGGCTGAATCAATTCCAAAAACCATTTCCGCAAATTATCTGATCATAACTGTCTCTATTTTCAGCACGGGGACAATTCTACTGCAGTTATGATTCAATTATGAGCTGGGCTTTTGTACTGAGAGGATTAACAATGGCAACACTCACTGGAAAAAGGACAACAAAATAAAGAGCAGTCCTAGCAAGCCCCCTGTCTAGACACTGTTTTCATTTTGATAAACAGCAATAGGTTTGAATTAGTTTGTTTTGGCCAGTTTTAGTTACAGCTGTGTTCCCTGTAGGCTTCTCCTGCTTTTTTTTTTTTTTTTCAAGGTAGAGGATATGGTCTGACAGGCACGATCTATTTACTGGAACATGAGACAGGCAGGGTGCAAAGACTAGCATTATCCCTACACAGGATGTAGAATAGAATATGCTGTTTGCAACATAGTACCAATGGATTACATCTTTGCCTGGCCATTGATTGAAATTGTTTTTGTGTGGTGGGGCATTTAAGGTGATTTGGTTCTAGAGTGCAAGCAAAAGTAGCCTACTAAAATACCCTGTTTACTAATTATCTAATATAAGGTAATATCCGTGCCACAAAAGCTAAACCATTAAACCCATCTTATTAAGTTGCTGCCACTACTGATTGCAGCCTAAGTGTTTAGGCCATTGTTGCAATATCTACTAACAATAAACAAAGACGCGTATTATGTTATTTTCTGATCTATGTTATAATGCGGTTTCCTCATCAAAAACATACCTAGAGTTGTGCTTCGTTTCATTCACACCTGTTTAACACATAAATCCTGCTTATTTAGGCTGAGTTCTTCTTGTTCCACCTTGGGATGTCATGTAGTAAAACAGGAAGCACTCACTTCACTTTGAATAATTTCAGACCTGGAATTGCCAATCTCTACTCAACACACAAAGAAGTTTGAGCTTTGGAGATGTAGACAGACTAATAAACCAGAATTACTCATACATGTATAAATGACAGAAAACACAATTCCAGGTATGTTTCTGAGG
The DNA here is from genome assembly GCA_036785185.1 of Paratrypauchen microcephalus. NCBI lineage: Eukaryota > Metazoa > Chordata > Actinopteri > Gobiiformes > Gobiidae > Paratrypauchen > Paratrypauchen microcephalus. Next base: position 5,332,541 of record JAVJIX010000040.1, on the reverse strand, counting down.
AGGTAAGGGCATTATAACATGACTAAAACCTCACAAGAGTCACTTTTGTGTAATAATATAACATAAGAGAAAAGGTAACCATGAATGAACTATACCAGTGTGGCCCAGCTATCGTTTGAACACATTTCAGAAAAAAGTAATACTCCTTTAAGGATAGCAGCATCCATTTGTACAGATCATTGGAGCCTAATGTAGGTTTATGGTGCTTTTACAGCCCAGCACATCCACTGCCTGCTGATACAGCCTTTGGTTCAATGTCATTATAGAGGCTTCAATCTGTGTGCTGCTTTGAGAACACAGTAATAAAAAAAACTTTTAAAAAAAGTTGGTTTTATTATTTGCAAAATGGCTGTCAGCTTGTTTCAAGTTACACATACATCAAATTTGTTTACTTAGTCATATATATATATATATATATATATATATATATATATATATATATATATATGTATGTGTATATATATATATATATATAAAGTGCTCTTCACCTTCCACGGTGGTTGGTCTCTCTCTCTCTCTCTCATCCAGCTCGGGTCCTCTACCAGAGGCTATCTTTGCTGTTCCTAGTACTGCACTTTTCTGGACTGAGATGTCTGATGTTTTTCCTGGGATCTGTTGTAGCCACTCCTCCAGTTTGGGGGTTACAGCCCCGAGTGCTCCGATCACCACGGGCACCACTGATGCCTTCACCTTCCAGGCCTTCTCCAGCTCTTCCTTGAGCCCCTGGTATTTCTCTAGTTTCTCGTGTTCCTTTTTCCTGATGTTACCATCGCTTGGTATTGCAATGTCCACCACCACGGCTCTGTTCTGTTGCTTATCCACCACCACTATGTCTGGTTGGTTCACCATCACCATTCTGTCAGTCTGTATCTGGAAGTCCCACAGGATCTTGGCTCGGTCATTCTCCGCAACCTTCGGAGGTGTTTCCCACCTTGACCTTGGGGTCTCCAGCCCGTACTCTGCACAGATGTTTCTGTACACTATGCCCGCCACTTGGTTGTGTCGCTCCATGTATGCTTTCCCTGCCAGCATCTTACACCCTGCAGTTATGTGCTGGACTGTCTCAGGAGCCTCTTTGCACAGCCTACACCTTGGGTCTTGTCTGGTGTGGTAGATCTGGGCCTCTATTGCTCGGGTGCTCAAGGCCTGCTCCTGTGCAGCCAGGATGAGGGCCTCTGTGCTGTCCTTCAGACCAGCCCTCTCCAGCCATTGGTAGGATTTCTTGATATCAGCCACTTCAGTTATGTTTCGGTGGTACGCCCCATGTAGGGGTTTGTCCTGCCATGATGGTCCCTCCAGCACCTCTTCCTCTGCACTCCACTGTCTGAGGCATTCCTTGAGTACATCATCTGTCGGGGCCTTGTCCTTGATGTACTTATGGATTTTGGATGTTTCATCCTGGACAGTGGTTCCCACACTCACTAGTCCTCGGCCTCCTTCCTTCCGGCTCGTGTACAGTCTCAGGGTGCTGGATTTGGGATGGAACCCTCCATGCATGGTCAGGAGCTTTCGTGTCTTAACATCTGTGGTCTGTATCTCCTCCTTTGGCCAGCTTATGATTCCTGCTGGGTATTTGATCACTGGCAGGGCATAGCTGTTTATTGCCTGGGCCTTGTTCTTGCCATTGAGCTGACTTCTTAGGACTTGCCTTACTCGTTGCAGGTATTTGGCTGTAGCCGCTTTCCTTGTTGCCTCTTCAAGGTTGCCATTTGCTTGTGGGATACCAAGGTTATATATAGGCAACTATATATATATATATATATATATATATATATATATATATATATATATATATATATATATATATATATATATATCCAGTAAGCTGGTAAGTCACTGGACTTTGACACGGGGGACCCAGGTTCGAATCCCCCCCCAAGGGGCAATGAGCAAGCCAGTGTGGGTCCTTGGGCAAGACCCTTCACGGTATAGCCCACCTCATACAATGATGAGAGACAATGAAACTTACGAGATGCCGGCTCAGACATTGCCCGGCCAAACAAGGTCTGCATCAGGTGCTGGGGAACCAGAGCACCTTGATGAAAAATGGGCTACTGGAACAAGGTGGAAATGGGCGAGATGCGAGAACAAGGCTCTATTGGAATGCTACTACTCCAGTAACCCTAGGCAGAGGGGTTACATGAACAGGATGTGGGATGAATGATTAATACGATACCCACAGTCCAAGCTAACGGCCAAACAACTAGTAGCTCAATGTTCCAACATCCACAAACAGCAGCTGCTATCACAACTAGAGATTGATGAGGTACAACACAAATGCTACGACAAGGGGGAGCCAGGACGCCAGGCCAGAGGGGAGTTAACACCAACTCCCCAACCAGAGATTGGGTACGAAGCCCCAATAAGTATCACGCTGAGCGAGGCAGCGTCTGACCTAAAAGATAAGATCATGGCCCGAATTAACAGAAGGCAACCCCGACGCCAGTTACAGAGGCTAAGTGAAGTACCATCTGAAAGTCTCCTAGAACATGTGAATGCAGCACTGAGAGCGATCCGTACCACAACTATCACTGAAACCAATGAGCTGATATACACTTCAGCAGCAGTGATCCTAGAGGTGCTGGGCTATAAGAGCAACCATGGGAGCCATGAGAGACAATACCCACCATGGAAAAGACGGTTAAAGGCTAAAATCAAGCAGGTGCGGAGAGAAGTGAGCCAATTGTCAGAGGCCCAGAAAGGTGCAATGAAAAAGCAAGTACCCAAGAGGTACAGCCAGATACCCATACCTGAAGCACTCGAAACTGCCAAGCAAAGGCTACAAGCCTTGGCCAGCCGCCTAAAGAGGTACACTCGAGATAACGAGGTTGTTCGCAACACAACCTGCGAAAGTGTACACTCAATGGCAGGGGGATAACACCAGAGCAGACCCACCAAGGCTGGAGACTGAAAGGTACTGGAAAGGCATATGGGAAAGGGAGGCATCACATAACACCGATGCACAGTGGCTGGTGGCTCTGAGGAAAGACCACAGCAACCTCCCTGAACAAGATCCAGTCACCATCACAGTGGCAGACATTCAGGAAAGAGTCTCAGGCATGAAAAGTTGGACAGCACCGGGCCCTGACATGATCCACGTATACTGGCTAAAGAAGCTCACTGCTCTCCATGAGCGCCTGGCAGCACAAATGAACCAGCTGCTAAGGGATGGGACTCACCCTGAATGGCTAACCCAAGGGCGTACGATCCTGATCCTGAAGGATCCCTCGAAGGATCCTGATCCTGAAGGATCCCTCGAAGGATCCTGATCCTGAAGGATCCCTCGAAGGGTACAGTCCCATCTAAATATCGGCCAATAACCTGTCTCTCCTGTCTCTTTATAGATCTGCTCCATTAGTGAGCCAGTGAACTTTCGTGATATGTACTTCCCAAACTGTGTTTACCTTTGCCGCTAATCTTTACGGATACACTGTTTGTGCAACATTATTTTTAAAAAGCCCTTGACAACGAATTAGCCAAGTGTCCCGTGGTGTTCTTGATATGTTCCTGGGCCATAATGGGGCAGAGCCTTGTTCAGAGCCCGAGTATCCATCCATTAGGTGTTACCACAGCCATTACCCAGGCTCTGCACTTGTTATTTTTCTCCAAAACTGTCCCATTATAATCAGATTATTATTATTTAGACTGTTTGTGTCATGAGGCTGTCAGGATAAAGTGAAGATGCATCTGAGGATTTGAATGTCCAGAGTAGCAGAGTAGCATTTATGAACTATTTTTAAAAAGAGAGAAGCGGGACCTGTTGCCCTTAAATTAGACAAACCTTGAGCTAGCATAAAAACAAGTGACGTTTTCAGTTTTTGGGTTGTCATTTATTTCAACATAAAAACTCATCTGGCTGAGAATTGAACTGAACTGAGAATTTACAGGCAAGGTACATGGTGAGAGACTATCTTTTATCTGTCATGTGGTGCTCCTTGTTGCATTGTAGAAAATTGTTAGTCCACAATGGCTGGGAGGAAGCGGAGACAAAAGTGCCCTACACAATATGAGTGCAAAGTCATCAAAGATGGATTATGCTAAAAATGAAAGAATGAAATTGACTTTAATTCAAAACAACAATAAACCCTAATGCCTGCAGCGCAAATGTTTTAGAGTTTAGAGGAAAGGTGAATATCAAGACAACTTATCTCTTAAAAACAGTTCAACACTGTACTGTTTTGGACAAAGAAGAGAGAAAGAAATCAGCTATGTCCCATTGCAGATACAGTAATGATCTGTGAGCTGCTGTGAGAGCTTCTGTCTGGTGGAGTTGTGCTTCTGTCATCTTGGGCACGTTTCATTAGGTTTATGGCTACAGCATTTTAATCCACCACCACCACCACTACCACCACCACCACCACCACTATTTTGTTGTCTGAAAATAGTGTTGAAAACCATACTGACCCAAAAAATAACACACAATAAGATATACCTTTATTCATCTCACAGTGCATTACTATTTTAGCACCAGCATCCACACCCAATGTAGACAAACTTTATTGAGCCACAAGAGAAATTATTGGACACAGTAGCTCACACATCATAACATATGTAAAGAAATATTTAAAGACATTTACTATATCCACTGTAATTTTTTTTTCCCTTTTATGAATTGCGAGTTTACGGACACTGTTGTTCCTAGGATTTCACCTTCTTTGGCACAGGTAGTACACTAACTATCTCTACAAGAACCCATCCAACCCCAATTTTATCTAGCACTTGAATCTAGATTCGAGGATTTGCGATGTCCCCTGCCACCTTTATTACACTCTTTGGAGGACAGCCAGTTGGGATCTGAGTCAGCTAATTAGACATCTCTTTGGAATCAAATGGAGCCTTGGACAAATGGAATATGTTCCCACAGAAATAATTGGCCTGTGCTGGAGATGGCTGCCTGATATAGAGGCTGTCTTCTCCCACCTCCTCCTTCACTCCGGCTGCTCTTGTATTTTAGGATACATGGCAGATCCGATTTATTCATCTGCGAATCCAGAGGGAGTCAAATGGCCTCTTATACTGTCAGCAGCTGTACGGTGTTCCATGGTAACTTTTGGATGGACAGTGCTTTTCAGAGTGCTTTATTTCCCGCCTTTGGCACCTGGAATGCCATGTTGCATCATCTCAGCCCAGTAGATTCACATTCTGCTTGAATCCAGAAAGGACTGGCACTCGACAATAGCGGGTGAAAATCATCCATCCAAACTTGAGACAATCAAACAACAGCTGCTAATTTGTAACACACGTCTCTAAAATGCAGAGGACATCTCACCTCAGATAGTCCCATTTCATTCAGAACAAAATATATAACTTCTTATACACAAGATAAATAATAGTTTGGTGCTTTGATCAGTGATTCTGAGAAAATCCATGCTGTTTTTCTATCCAGGCTCAGAGGATGCATCTCTCTGTCTGCTTAATCCACCTGTCAGTCACACCTTCTGAAATCAGAGAGACAGGATATGGCTCCAGATCCACTCGTTGAGTCAAACGATTTTTTTATACTGTCAGCTGCTGCATAGTGTTCCATGGTAACTTTTGGATGGACAGTGCTTGGAGCGTGGTTTATTTCCTCCCCTTGGCACCTGGAAAGTTGCCATGTTGCATCATCTCAGTCCAGTAGGCTGATTCACATCTAGCACCGCAGGCATCCCATTTTATTTTCATCCGTTTGTTTACGATGGAAAAGCAGAGGACAGTGGCCCACACATGCTATAGTCTGCAGCAGCCATCTCCCCAAGGGCCCATTCAAGAGGACAGAAATGTAGCTTTTAGAAAGAGATCACCTTAGCTAAGCGGCTTGTAGACTCACTGTGACCATTGGAACATGCCTTAATCCGAATACACTCTCCGGAGGCAATTTTGCTATGGTAACAATCTGGGAAACAGGTTTTTCGAAAAATGTGAATGTCGATCAAAAATATAAATGTTTCTGTGAGCAGAAAAATAGGTCCCGATATCTAAACTAACATTATGTATTAGGTTGTGTTTTTTTGGCGCTTAGCAGGTCAAAATAAAGTGTTCTGACAGTTGTTTTCAGTCAGGTGGTGGGTGACATGGTGGCACAGAGCAGATTGGATAGTGACTGGTGGACTTTTGTGCTGTGTTGTTTGTGAAGCTTGTGTGCCACAGGACACAGTGGGAACTTTTGGAGGCACTCTCTGTTTAATTTGGTTCACCATTATTGGAAAACAACAGGAAAGAAGATAATGGACATCTTCACATGAATAAATTAAAACACCAGCAACGTCAGAGATCAATGTGACCTTAAATTCAACTAAAATACTGTTACGGGTATAAGTAAGGCACAAATACTAACAAAAGGGCACTTAAATCATGAGATTACAATAGATGACTGACCTCTTCTAAATATTGGATTTACAAACGGGAGAGGCAACGGTCAAACCCCCAAATATGAACTGATAACACACAAATATTTAAACTTTATACACATGACCTGACCCATCCCTGACCTCCAGCTGATCAGTAGAGAGTTTTTTTGGTGATCAAACTAGAAGTTCAAGAAGCAAGGAAACAAAAATGTTCTGAGAGATGCAAACTACTGTTAAAGGTTTAGAATTTGATTACTGCAAATACAGATGTCCCTCACTGTAATGGCAACTTTATTCATTTATTATTCATCTCATTATTATTTTATTCATTTATTTATTATCTCACACTGGAGAAATTCTTCTCTGCATTTAACCCACCCTGTTATTAGGAGCAGTGGGCAGCACATTTCTGCGCCCGGGGACCATCTCCATGATCTTCTTGCTTTGGTTTGGTCAGGACCTAAGCTGGAGGATTTTACCTATGGTGCATGTTTTGGGTTGATGGGGGAAACCGGAGTGCCCGGAGAAAACCCACCCAGACATGCAAACTTCACATAGAACACACACAGAAAGGCCTGGGAGACCCGGGGATTGAACCCGGAACCTTCTTGCTGTGAAGCATGAAGCGCTAGCCACTCAGCCACCGTGCCGCCACTTTAATCATTTAAATTTTCTTTTGTAAGATTCTGGAAAGAATGTCCAGACTTGAACCTGTCTGAGTAGATTTAGCTCATGGTCAGCACAATAAAGTTATACAGCATTTTTTTTTTTTTCCTTGTCCTTCAGGCAAGAGTTGCAGTATAAATTGATATGTGCAATTACCTAAGGGAATGCTACAGCCAGTGAAGGCACCCTTGTGAAATGAATAATGCGACTTACCTCAAACCCACTAGACACAAGGCTGCCATAGTAACAAACTATAAAATAGACCTAGAGGGAATTGATGTATTTCGACAAGGAAAAGGACATAAATGTGTTTACTGAAAAAATGCGTTCATTGAATGGAGAAGAGAGCAAAAGCGAATTGCAGCTCAGCCCACCTACTGGTCTGAGCATAAGCCTGAGTGCCAAAGCTTTAGTGCTGTAGCCTTGCTTGTTCTATAGGATATGTCCTAAAAGTCCAGTAGATTCTTTATGAGGAGGCAGTAGGGTGGGACAGTTAGGGCACAGCTGAGCGCTCAGGGCGCAGCGCAGCCTGAGGATTCACCGCTGTTTGTCACTTGGAGCCTTATGACCATAGAAAGTCTCCACTCGCTGCTTCTTCTGCCGGACTGCTCCTACTGATAACGATTATTTGAGACTGTCATTATTATTATTATTGCCTGTTCCACTCCAGTGCTCCACTGCAGTTGATTCTCATTTGTGGATAAAAATATAATTAAAATATAATATGGAATACGCCCATACACAAACATTAAGTGAAAGAATTAATTAATCAGTGTTGCCAATAACATTTTGGCCTTGAACTGACAGTTATTAAATTTCTCAACCACAAATCAATATTAAAATGTATGACTGGTATTTATAGCAGTTAGTGAAGCAAACAAATGTGTGCAGACTGTGAGCTCTAAATAAAAGTACTTTCTTTGCCTATGTTTTTTGGCCCATGTTTTTTTTTTTTTTCTCATTTTGATCAGTATTGCTGTGATGGATGACCTTTGGTGGTTCCATATTAGCTCAGCTGTTGACTTTTCAATGAGTTTTGGTCTCCGAGTATTAACTGTTCAGCCAACGGACCAGGCTCAGGGACACAAATGCATAGTATTTCAAATTGTACAAATTAGAGATCCTTCACCATCCTCATGCTGTTTCATTTCAGTATTTAAAAGTTGGAACACAAGCTAAATCATAAAAACTCACAGCCACAATCAGAAAGTGAAAAATAATGTACACTGTCTGCATCTAATTATATATTATATTATGGTGTTTTATTGTCTGATAATCAGGAAGGGTGCAGTTAGCATGGAGTTGTTGTTCACATTATCTTAACAGGAAAAGTCCACTCTGGTCACTGAAAGGTGTGAAAAGCACTCATTAAGATCAATAAGTAGGATGCTTGGAATGCATAAGATAAAATAAATAAATAAATTAAGACAGTAAAATCCGGTAGACCCACAGCACCTTTAAAAGTCTTTGAATCCATTAGCCTGTGGTGTTATTGCTCCAACTACTACCACCATTTTATATTCACTACTAACTACTAACAAAACATAATGCTGTAGCTTATTTTAACATGTCAGAAAGGTTGGAATGTAATATTTTAAGAAGTCCTTGTCTCAACAAAAACACAAAAACTTTTGAGTGGTTTGTAATACTATCCATGGTAGTTCACACTTGGTCCATGTGGGAGTAGCAGGCTGACTTATTTTGTGACTAATCTGAGGCTGTGTTGGCTTGACAGTAAAGATCCAATAGTTAGGCATTGTTCTATGGAGCCTGCCCAGAGTTGTTGTTTGAACCCATTTCTATCCATTACACTGGAGAACGAGATTTGAAAGACAATGAAACTGGCAGCTGTAAGGTACTGGTGGAGAAAATAAGAAATTCACACTCAGGGAGAACTTTACAGATCACAGAATACAGGCAATTTATCAAATGAAATTATGAGCTAAATTATCCATGAACAGCCATCTTGTCATTCAGGTAAACATATGGCACTTCATTAAAGGTCCTATATTACACCAAATGTACTCTAAAGTTGACTTTAGGCCATATTATAATGCTAATACCTCCTCAAAAACATACCTGGAGTTGTGCTTTGGTTCATTCACACATGTTTAACCCTTTATTATTACTCTGTCTAAATCTCCAAAGCTCTAAATGCTCTGTTTCACCTTGTGATGTCATGTACTGGTAGTTTTCCAGTTAACAGCTACCTTTTATCTTTAGTTCAATAGAGACTGGCAATTCCAGGACTGAAATCATCCAAATGATTCTAGTGAAGAGAAAGTGTGGAGCACATCAGAAAACAGAGAAATATGGGCCCTTTAAAAAACATAACATATTAAAGATAACATATTTAGGTCACCGTGTTACCTTGTTAGTTTGTGTTACCGTGTTAGATTGTTTGAAAATGCTATACAGTAATCCCTCGTTTATCGCGGGGGTTAGGTTCCAGAAATAGCCCGCAATAAGTGAAATCCGCGAAGTAGGACAACTTTATATTTTACAATTATTCTACATGTTTTAAGGCTGTAAATGCCTCACCACACACATTATATGCTTTTCTCAGACTGGAATTAACCTTTTCTCACATTTGTCTCTAGTTTAAACACTCAAACTTTCATAGATTTTCAACAAAATGTATTAATAATGACGCGTGGGAGGGGGGACACGGCTCCGGAAGCCTCGCCAGACGCGCGAGGAGCACTGCCACGTCACAGGATGAGACGCGCACCAACCCCTTGGAGAAGTGCGCGACACGTGCTGCTCTGTCGCGGATTTGTCCACGATAAACCCCTCATCGTGGATAAGGGATAAGGGATGAGGGATGACAGATTATCTACATGGAGGTTAAAATCACCGAGTATCAAAACTCTCTCAAGTTTAATAATAGAAGACAACAAGTCTGCGAAATCATCCAAGAAAGAACGTGCAGGACCAGGCGGCCGATAAAGATACAATAAAATGAAGCAATGTTCCCAACCTTAGTCATCTGCATCTCAAAGGAGTTGAACGCGACTGGATTCATTTGTCGTGTCCAGAAGCCATCCCGGTAAACGAGCGCGAGACCGCCGCCTCGCCCTGCGGCCCGCGGGGTTCCAGTCACGGAGCAGTCCGGAGGGCACAATTCATTAAGCTGGACAAAATCCTGTTCGCGTTGCCATGTCTCAGTCAGGAACATAAAATCCAAGTGTTCGTTGACAAACAAGTCGCTCAGCATAAAGGATTTATTCGATATGGAGCGTGCGTTAAGCAGGGCCATCCGGAGAGGCTGCGCGCGTTCGGACACTGACGTGCACTGATCGACTGGACGCTCCGGACAAGACTGGACACAACCTCCATCCTTGATACAAGTGACAGGGCGAAGGACCCTCTCACGCCGCAGAGAAGTACGGGCGACTCGAGTGGGAAAGATCTGGTCACAGCTCCGTAGCGGCGGTGGCTCCGCAGATTCGCCGTCCGACGCCCAGATAGGAACCGGTATCAGACACCGTTCGCTCCCCGCAGATCCAGTCCCGCTTGCTCGCTGTTTTCTCCGCCTGGTTTGGACACCTGCCCTGGATCCCCGCTTCCTTTTTCTTTTGCCCCGGGGCTTAGTTAGCAGCAGGTACTCCGGCGATGACGTGGAGCATTCCAGTTTTGGAGGAAAAAACTGTGTACCTGGCCAGGTAACAGAAAAACTTTCCATATGTGCCTTGATGCGGAATAACGCATGTCTGTCATATTGAATAACAGCCGCGACATAGCCATTTGTTGACAGGGCTGACCATGCAAAATATAGCACAAGGAAAATCACAAAAATACGAGAAATAGTAGAGGTAGCAGAAGTACAGCCGACCATAGGCGCCATCTTGCTCCTGTGATTCCTCTCAACCCGAGCCACAAACCGAACAAGCACAAACGAACGCAAAAGCCGCACGGAGGGATTTAATCCTGGTTCAGACCTGGTTTAGTTCTGGCCTAGACCTGGTTTAGTCCACGTTTAGTCCTGGTCTAGTCTCTTAGCCAATCAGGACGCAGAACACATTGTTACACTATAAAAAAAATGTTACACTATTTTTTAAAAATGAAAAAAAAAAAAAAAAAAAATTGAAAAAAAAAATCCGCGAAACAGCGAGGCCGCGAAGAGTTCACTGTATTCACAGAAAACAAAAATTTGAATGTGTTTCAGTTTGTTTTTTGAAACTGACACATAACCGAACAGAGGGTTCAAATAGTGCCGGGCTGTGAGAGACCATAAGATCCACCAACATTACAATATGGTTACAACATTACCGGCTGGTTAGCTCAACTGGTAAGTCATGGACTTTCCCCCTGGGGGTTGTAGGTTCAAACCCCCCCCCGGGCAATGAGCTAACCAGTGTGGGTCCTTGGGCAAGACCCTTCACGGTACTGCCCCCCGGGCGCCGAAAAAGATGGCTGCTCACTGCTCCTGAAAAGGATGGGTCAAATGCAGAAGTCAAATTTCTCCCGTGTGTCACTGTGTGTCATTGTGTGTGAGACCAATAAAGGCTTAAGCCTAATATGGTAGAAAGCTTAATTAAGTTGATATAGTAATGCTTTGCTTTTAAAAAACTTTAAAAAACTGAAAAATGCACAAAAAAATACATAATTGTGATTTTTTTGGACAAGCACTGATTTACAATTTATGTTTTTCATAATATGATTCTAGTAAAGTTTCAAATCGTAAACACATCCAGAAAAATTGACAAAAAGGACTACCTTTTTATTCATTTATTTTTTTATTCAGAATAAGACAGAATATTTTGTTGCAAGTTGCATAAGAATGAGCAGGTCCTTCTCAGTGGATTGAGAAAGCCTCTAACTCTGAATAGGTTTCTGATTGATCTGATTGCTGGTGAGCCCCAGTCTGTTCCAGTGTGGAGTGTGATGAAGGGCCAAGCTGGAGCTGAATCACCCCAAATGTGCCCCAAGTGCAAAAATGTCCCAAATGTCCCCCCCCCCCATGGTTAAAAGTTGAGAAATGTCTAAACTGAGCATTTGCGATCCTTTTCTGCATTACAAAAAATCGGAGCTCAAACGGGCGATTTTGAACAAGGCACCTTATTGACGTCAGATTGAAAAAAGAAATGCAAATGCAGTTCCACCCCCGTCTGTCTGTACTCAGCGTCTCTGTAAATCACGCCCAGAGTGTTTAGACTGCGAATGCACTAGGCAATGCGAAATGCGTTTTTTTATTTGCCTGGAGGCACGTCCGAGTGTTTCTAGGCTCGGAAGTCCTTTATCTGAGCCTCTGGACCTTTGAACAGCAGTGGTTTAATTTTATTTTCTGTGGAAATGTGTTTATTTTTCAATGGAACGCTTCTAATCTCTTCTCCACGCAAAAACACGGAAATGGATCAGCTGAGGGCTCAGAGCGAGAGCGGAGAGTTTGGCCACGCCCCCACCCTCTACTATAGGCCAGCTCTTTTCTCCTCATTTGCATTCAAGCAACAACGCCCAGAATAAAGTGTTTGAGAGAGATATTTATGACTCTTTCTCATCTTATCTCTGTTTCTCATGCACTGAGTGTTGATTTTGAAGAAGGATTCATTTACAGTATTAGGGAACCATTAAGGAGCCATATAAAAGCATCAAGAAGTACCATGTCATGGGATCTTTAATGTGTAAATGTCAGTCCATTTTACAGTGTGTGTGTGTGTGTGTTTTTTCTTTTTATACAGCTACAAAAATATGTATTTGTTTGTGTGCCAGAACTGTTTCAAACACTTAATGATCACTGCCCTTAGCAAAAAGAAGTTTATTCAAGTTTACTATGAGTATACTTATTTTATACTAAAACTGAGGAAGTATACTTGAAGTTGACTTTTTATAAACTATATTTTATATACTTATAGAATAGTATAGTAAAGTATAAGACTAAATTTATACTAAGACTTACACTTATACTTTAAAACTAAAACATATACTTTTCCTTTAGTCAAGTCATTGACTCGTGCTTAGCATTTAATTTATATATTAATATAATATAATGCTGGAGTTTAAAACTTAAGAGTATATAGTATGTGTGCTCAATTGCATTATCTTTATGCACCTTGTGTGCACGTTTTCCTTTTATTCTCTCTAGTAAGGAACTATTTGATTTCATAGGTCTTTGTTTTTGTTTGTTTGTATGTTTGAAAATATATCAAACTTGTTTTCAACATTATGTCTTGTGATTTTGTAAAGGCATCACACTCTTGTGTACATACAGTATGAGTAAACTTTAAGAGTACTTTAAGGAGTATATTTCAAGTATATAAATAGTAAGCTACAAGTAATATGCCAAGCAGACTTAAAGTATAACAACTAAACTGGGGCGGCAGTAGCTCAAATGGTAGAGTGTTTGCCTAGTGATCCCGGGGTTGGCGGGGTTGACCGCATGTGATCCCACACGATCCCACAGATGAGCGCTGCTGTTGTGTCCTTGGGCAAGACACTTAACCCCACATTGCACTGGTAGCCCCCATGGCAGAAGATACATCAAGGCCTGTTGTGACGTGAGCCGTCCTCCTGTGGACCCACCACCTGCGGGGGGATTCATGAGGGCTGGTGCATTGTGTTATGGGCAGCAGAACTCTGCTTGGACTGCTGCCCCCACGACCCAGAAAATTGAAAAAGCGGAAGAAAATGAATGAATGAACAAGTAAACTAGTAAAGTAACCAAAGTTTATAAAAGTATACTTAAAGTATACTTTAATAAACTAAAAATAGGAACTTGAAGTACATAACTAGTACAATGGCAGTATATAGATAATTGTACTTGTGGTATACTTTAAGTATACTAAAGGGCTATACCAAGTATATTGATAGTATATAGATGAGTGTACTTCTTGTATACAGTACTTTAAAGTGTACTTTTGTAAACTTAAAATTAACTTTAAAGTATACTTAAAGAATACTTTTATAAACTTAAAATGTTCTAATTTAGTACAAAAAAGTATTAAATTAGTATACTTTCTAGAACACTAAAAGTTCATGGTCTGTAGTATACTTTCTATACTTACACTTATACTGAAGTATACTTAATAAAGTAAACTTTAAGTATACGACTTTTTGCTAAGGGTGAGGTTTATTGGATTGCTTTTACTGTGCCTTATGACACACTAAAAAGGTGCACCAATGACTACAGGTGAAAATTAGCTCTGGTGCTACAACCTGGCACAATGCATCTCTACTGTTAAGGTTAATGTAGGTTGTGCACTGTCCCTGTCTCATAAGTAAACTAACTAACTAACTAAATAAATAAATAAAAACAAAATTCTACAACAATTTAACAGTACACAATTAATTGGCCCATATTACACTATTTTCTAATCTATGATCTCCACTGTGTGTGTTCAAAGTCCATACAGTTGGATAATTTCAGCCCTGAAATTGACCATCAGTACTAAACTAAAGGTACAACTAACACTTCAGGACATCACACAGTGAAGGAGAGCATTTCTAGCTTTGAAGATGTGGATAGACTAATTTGAATGAAAAAAACACAACTCCATTTATGTTTTTGAGAAGGTAATGCTCTAACATAACTACAATTTCACAGGAGTAAATTTTGCATAATATAGGACATTTAAATTCTTTGTAAAGCTGCACTATATAATATTTCTGGCCCCCTGCTTGGCTTCATGGAGATGTTTTGGCCTTACCTGGAATGTTCCACAGTATGGCATTAAATTTATCTTTTTCTATGGAGCAGCAGGAGATGTTACCGTGCCGAGTTGCAGGTCAGATACACTTCCCTAAAATCTAATGCCATAGTGTGGAAAATTACAAGCAAAGTAATTAGCCACTTCAGCCCCTATATCCCCATCCTCTTCACCATCAACAAGTGGCTAAGCCCTAAGGGGAGATATTTTTCCTACCAGATCCATCATATATGGCAAAGGTAATAAAAGTTAAAACCTATTAGGTGCTGTACCTGATTTTTACACTTAAAACATGGAAAACAGTTTGCAGTGTTCTAAAGTTATTCCTCACTCACCTTATAGTTTCTGAGCATTCTAATTATTCACCATAGTTTATAAGTGATTTTCAGGAGTTTTGGCATGACAGTAATGTTAATAACAACTAGCATGCTAACACACAGTACTTGATTATATCTAATTAGATCCTGACAGTACACTATGGACTTAAGAGCTGCTCAAGAGCTGCTTATACATCTGTACTACTACTGAGACAAAACCATCCATCCATCTCAGTCTAACCTGGTTGAAATAACAGTTATTTCTTTATCCGTCTGTCTCTGCCTCTTCATAAATATGACACACACCAGGGACAGTGCGGCTGTCAAAACGGATCAGGTAAGATTGTGGCGGCCATTTAGGCTGCACAGCTGGATAAGAACCAAGCACATCTCTACAGCCGTAGGGCTTGTGGCACCTGCCTTTCTGCAAATATTGTATCTCATCACTGGGTTTACGGCCACATCTACACCATAGTGGAGCAGAATAAGCTTCCTAAATTCCATTCTCGCTCGCTGATAGGCATTGTACAGCTTGAAATAGCTTTCAGAATGAAATCACTTGAAATTTATCAAAACTGGCTTGGCGTTAAGAATAAAAAACGCCAAACATTATACAGGGAATAGTCCATAGCTGCAAGTCAAGGTGACATTTCACATTTACATTGTGTATACAAAAACTGAATTGGGGTGGTCACTGGTTTGTCATTCAGACTAATGTTACTTTGATGAGATATTTCAATCTTTTGATGATTAGTCATCCAGGTACCATTATTAGAATAAATTACCATTTCACATCATGACTGACAGCTCATTCCTTCTTTGAAGCTAACCTGTGATCATCCTGTCTTTTGTCATGGACATATACTGTGCTTGTCTTCATGGTGTCTCTGATAGGTTTTGAGGGGCCATGCTTTGAAGATCTATATCAGACATGACTCGCCAAGGAGACAGTGTGTCATTGAGGAGGATACGTGTTGTTCTTCTTACCTGCATATATTGCTACTCCACTCTATTCTAGTATAAATATAGATATACACCAAATGGGTGATTCCATTTTTAAACTGTTTATTCTGGTGGAATGTCCCATACCTATTTATCTCCAACTTTGAGTATAATAGCTAACTTAGCTGTCTTCATGGTCATGCCACCAGGTCTGATATGAGAGAGGGTAGGAATGCATGTAATTTTTTTTTTTTACAATTTTTGAGCAATAAAACATGACATAACTAAAAGGAAGTCTAAATAAACAATAAAAAATGTGTTGTTCTCGAAATAGGCACATAGTGTATTGATATATTTTAATCAGGATATAGGCTATTCATAATTTGACTTTTCTCTAAGGAGCGTATTTGAATTACACCGTGTTTCTCTGCTTTCATACTTTTTGACAGCTGTCCTGCACGACCCAGAGGATCCCCATCACGCAGCACTGGCAAAATATATTTACGCTCTCAAAAATTGTAACATTGAAAGAAAAAAACATTGGGGTTGGGGAACTGGACCACTCTTAAGAAAGAAAAGAGGGATTGATCTTTCACAAAACAAAAGTCCAGCAAACAAATTTGTGTGCTTTCTGTGAGTGGAGCTTAGACACAGCCTGTGACAGTGGGCTCACAGTTATTCATCTGAATGGCTGTCTCCAATAAACAATGGCAAAGAGAAAAGAATCTAAATTTAAGCCAAAAGCGGTATTGAATGGGCCGCACTTCACACTCGGTCGACCCAGCACATCCTAAGGATGGTGCTGGTGCACCAATTGTCAGTGTTATTGTGGCTCTGGGCTGTACTTGTCACTACACAGACAAAGTCAACACACATTGGAAGTGCTGGCACGTAAACATTGAGAAACATGGGTACTTTCAGGCATAGCAGCACCGAATGTGTGTACCGAATTTCATGGCTCTACAACAAAGTTTATGTCGGGATGACTTCCATTGCCACAGTGTATTTTGACTTTTGCAGGTGGCACTGTTGCACTTTTTTTTTTATAGCCACTCACACCTTCGGCATGGGGGCTTGGATACAGCTTGATGAGTGTGTTTGGGGGACGCTTTAACTATTACGTTAGCAATAACAAACATAAATACTCCCAAACTGACTTAAATGGTTGCAGTTTGCTTTTCCATGTTCAGCTATATAACATGCAAGGCATTCTAGCATCTCCTCCAATCAATTCCAAATGAAGGGACACAAGTGTACCATCAATGCTTTTATAGATTTCACCAGAACAACTTTACTGTTGTTGTCATGGTACAATCATTTGTCCAATATATTGTCTTGAGGGACTTCCAAAGGCTGCATTAGTCAAGGTCCACAAGCTCCCTTCAGTCCAAAGGGGCTCACAGTACGTGTGGAACACTCAAGTAAATTGGATTTTGGTGTTGCATTCCCAAAACAATACAAAAATAATAGATGAAATTTCTGTACATGTAATGTGTGGTACATACCTGCAAAATCAATTAAAATGCACAATTGACTGTAATGTATGTGCTCCTTGTTGTGAAGTCCTTCAGAGACCAGAACCAATCAGCCATGTTTTGATTTATTGAGTGTTTGCTGCATCTCAATAATTTGTCCATTTGTCAAGAAAGAAGAAAGTCAATAACTGACCATAATGACAGGTAAAACATGCCACAAGAAGGTCAGCTGCTTTTCAGAAGAAACATGAGTGTGAAATGAAAGAAATGACAATGATCAAAGTGTATACATTTACAGTTTATTGTCCTGTAGGGAATTTGCCCCATCCTTCAACACAGCTCAGATGCAGCGACTGTGGACCCGTCTCTTGTGGTAGGCTTGGTCAGGACTATCTGGAGGACTGGAGGACTTGTTGAAAATCCACCTTTTTGCTATGCTACATACAGTACACAGTTCACGGTTCATAAGTTTTATTTTGACAGTATTGTGAGAAATGGGGGTGAAAAGTGAAAAGATCATTGAGAAACCTGTCAGAACTGCACAAGGTCCCTTCTTGTTTCTTGTTTCACCTATCTAGCCGTTTTATCTCCACTTCATATTCCTCCAGAGAAGTGTCCAGATCCAGGAGGAAGATGCCAAAGTTTTGAGTATTTTGTCAGTCTTACCTTCCTACACAGTTGCTAATCTAAGATGCACTATCGGCATTGATTTGAACCTTAATTAGAACCCCTGCAGGTGCTTGCAGCGTGTGAAAGAGAAATGTTTGGCTAAGGTTTGTAATTGCCAGGGACTTGTAGCTTGTAGTGGAGAGTGAGGGGTTATGGGGTTTCCAGATGAGCTATAGATCCCCTCCCCTACCCACCCATCAAAGGGAGCATCATTAGCGCTCCGCCACATGTTTGCTTGTCACCCCTTTTAGCCTACAGACCTCAGTGAACTCAATACACTGGCTTCATTTTCAAGCCCCTGATGACTTGGAGTGCATCTTTTGAACACAATTTTGCAACGTTGATACAGATATTTCCAGTGTGTATGTTCCATGTGAGGTGTTAAGTGTTATTCCAATTTCAGATCATGAAAATTGAAGTTGGCTTTGTTTCTATCAAAATCAGGGACAATTTCTGTGTATTTTGCTGTCAGTTTAAAGAGCCCATATTTTGCAGTTTTCTGATCTATGTTAGTATGTTGTTTCCTCATCACAAACCTACCTGGAATTTTGCTTTGTTTCATTCACACATGTGAAATCTTGTGTGGCAAGACTGACTGCGAGAGTTTATGCTGAAGGTGCGCTTACATGCAGTTCCGTAGTGCTCAGCTGGCGTACTGTTTAAGCACTCCCATTCTTGCTGCTTCCCCTTTTGCCCACACGCATTTCCAAGTTCCTGTATAAGCCACTGTCCTCCATGACCAGGTAAAATACCAATCCTTTAACCCTTATTCATGAAAATATCAAAATTCCTAAATCATCATCTTTTAGTGCTGCCATCTGATTGTGAGCCAATGAGTGGTGGGCAGGGCTCTCAAGTCTCACGCATTGAGAGTGTGACACACGCAACCCCGCCCCCCCCATCCTCGGAAATTACAGTCTCACGCACGACCCCGCTCAAAACTTGAGAGCCCTGGTGGTGGGTGTCTGCTGCTCTTGTCCATTTGGGGTGTTTTGGGGTTGTTGCACAGTCCATGTTTTTCTGTTTTTCGTAGTTTCTCTGCTTGGCCGTCTCATTGCGCTTTGAGTCAAGTGTGCGTCGCCGCAGGCCTTCATCTGCAATGACAGGTAACGGCCCGTGCAGCCTCTTCATTTTTTCCAAGTTCTTGCACATCTGTCCCTTGTAGCCATGCTTCTTAGCTGCACTCGCCTTGCCAGGCCACAGTGGTGCACCTTCAACAATAGGACAAGGTAAGCGCATTCTAAATGTGGTTTCGGCAACAGGCGTGCATTCTCTGGCAGTGAATCTGGTAGTGTGGTTGGCATCGTGCAGGGGGTGACATGGGTGGCTCCTCGCTGGTCATCCCAGGCTCCAGAGGGTGGGCTGCATGGAGCGGATTCCCAGCAGTCAACTCTGGGATCGTGCAGAATTGTAGAAAATCGGCATTTCATTAAATGTTGAAGTGCTGACACTGCTAGTCCTGACCAAGCCGAAGCAAGAAGATCATGGAGATGGTCCCCGGGCGCCCTAATGTGTGCTGCCCACTGCTCCTAATATATGTATATATATATATATATATATAGGATGGGTTAAAATGCAGAGAAGAATTTCTCCAGTGTGAGATCAATAAAGTTCACTTCTTCTATCATTTATTCATGGTTTTACATGCTTGCAGTTGTTGTGAGGTAATAGCCACTAGAACTGACTACAGAACTGATGGGTAAATGTCAAAAACTGAATAAATGGTGATATGGAGATGAAACTCAAGAGTTTGCACTGGTGGTTTGAGTACCAATAAATGCATTTATAGAGCTTTGTCACAGCATAGATATTACTTGGTTATTGATTTACTTTATCATTTTGCCTGTCCACTTCTGATTGAGTCTTGAATGATTTATGGGCATAAATATTGTTTTCAGACACCAGATCAAAAAAGAAAGAAAGAAAGAAAGCTATGCCTTTATTAGTCCCACAGTGGGGAAATTCCAGTTCTGCATTTAACCCATCCTGTTATCAGGAGCAGTGAGCAGCACATTACTGCGCCCGGGGACCATCTCCGTGATCTTCTTGCTTCGGCTTGGTCAGGACCAAAGCTGGAGGTACCTATGGTGCATGTTTTGGGTTGGTGGGGGAAACCGGAGTGCCCGGAGGAAACCCACCCAGACACGGGGAGAACATGCAAACTCCACACAGAAAGGCTCGGGTGACCCGGGGATCGAACCCAGACCATGCATGCAAACTCCACACAGAACACACACAGAAAGGTCTGGGCGACCCGGGGATCGAACCCGGAACCTTCTTGCTGTAAAGCATGAGTGCTACCCACTCAGCCACCGTGCCGCCACAAGATCAAGCAATCTCTTTCAATGTCAAATCCATTATCTCAGTATTTATCACTGGTGGTCTGCTAATTACAGATAATCAAAGTCATAACAACAAAAGTGTTTGTGTATGAGTGTGACCAAGACGGGTAGAGCGGCTGGATTGCAGTGAGTTCCACAAACAGATACTGGAGGCAGGGTTGACGTGGTCCACAGTTTTTTTTAATGTTTTTCAGTTTGCACAAAAAATATAAAGTGCTCACGTGCAAAGTGCAGTGCAAAATAAATTAAGGTGCAAGGAGGATAGGAGCGTGGCTTTTCTCCAGCAGCAGAGCAATCAATGATAGGATACAGGTGGCTTAAATAGTGCTGGGTAAAACCATAAAAACTCCAAGGGGTGTACAATTAACATTAGCTGTTTAAAACTAAGTTAAAATCCTCCAATAAAATACCCATCATCAAATAAACCATATAAAACCCACATACAAAAATAAACTCTTAGAAACCAAACACCTAATAAAGTATAAAATAAATAAACCCAATTAAAATAGGTGGCATTTCCTCCCCCCGATGTCCGCTGTCTTGAGCTGGCCCGGAACTCTTAAATGGTGTCTGGTCCCCCGGGGAATCTTTTGGCCAGACACCTGGACATGAGACACAGGTAAGTAAAACCACAACTCCACCCACGCATACCACTTTCACACTTTAAAATATCCACATCCCACACACGCAAACACACACAAGACACAACTAATTTAAAAAGTGGCACATATTGCACATTGATTGTTGTCGTTTGTCTCCACAGACCGGCGGCCACCATTACCAGAAGCACCCGCCCGACCGGACTCCGTGACAAACGCTAAAAATGTTTTCAATAAATACTTTAAAACAATACAAATGTGTGTAATCTTATATGTGCAAATTAGCGTATCTTGTAAGTGCTCCGTGCTCTAAAGGTGCAATGTAAATATATATAAAGTGCAAAGTCTATGAAAGTGCATGTGTGGATACTCATTCAGTAACGAACGGCCTGTTCGTTACAATGAGGAATATTATTACCACAATCAACTAATTATCCACTACACACTTGACTGTATAATACCTACAAGAGCCTTCTGGATCCATGAATGCCTGTAAATGATATTCTGAATTCTTGTTTTAAAAAAGGTCAAATCTAATTCTTTCAAACACTTTTACTGTTCATAGTACAGTTCATAGTTTTCTTTATTGTGCAAACTACTGATCTATCTTAAGGAGTCTTTGGAGGGTATTGTCAGAGTCAGCCTAAATGATAGAGTATAGACATTACAACAGTGTTTGAACCATTTGCATTTGAAGCAGTTTGACCCATTAGTGGGAGAAAAGCCCAATTCTGCCCTGTAATGGTTGTGTGTGAGAGCAGTGTTAAATGTCTGTCACAGATAAGAATACTTAGCCTCTATTAAATGTGTCTATTAAATGTGATGAGTGAACAGATGGTAGACGACCTCTCTGAGCTACATTTGAAAAGTAAAAGTCAAATAGACTAATAACGTGCTAGACCTTTTGTGCTTTGTGAAAAGTTCAGCATGTCCTTTGGACTTGTTCTGGCTATTCGTAAAAAGTGCATTCACATTCACTGTGGCCACACATTGGCCATCTCAGAGCTTACAAATGCATACAAAGTATCTTATCTGTGGCGAGTGCACATTAAATTAGCACCAGAGAAATGCTCTGATTGGTTGAATTTGTTTTTTGCATCTTGCCTTTTTTTAAATTAAATCTTAACACTTTGTTTTGAAATAATTTTAGCATGCACTTGTGATGCTAAAGTGGGGTACTGTAATGCACTTTTCTCTGGCATTAGCCACCATGCACTTTCTCGTCTACAGCTAGTCCAAAACTCCGCTGCGCGCCTTTTAACCGGTACCAAAAAACGAGAGCACATAACTCCGGTTTTAGCATCTTTGCACTGGCTCCCCGTTCGTTTTAGAGTTGATTTTAAAATGTTATTGTTTGTTTTTAAAGCTTTGAATGGACTGGCCCTGGATTACATCTCGGACCTCATCCAGATTTACACCCCCGCCCGCGCTCTGAGGTCCGAGGGCCAGCTCCAACTTGTGGCTCCTAAGACGAGACTTAAAACCAGAGAAGACAGAGCCTTTTCTGTGGCTGGACCAAAGCTGTGGAACGCTCTGCCTCCTCACATCAAAACAGCTCCCACTGTGGAGTGTTTTAAGTCTCGTCTTAAGACCCACTTTTATTCTCTGGCTTTTAATCCTGCATAAGTTGTGTGGTCCTCTGTGTTTATTAATTAATTAATTAATTTTATTTTACTCTATTTTGTTTTTACTTACTCCATGGTTCTGATTTGGTTTTACTGGTTTTATTGTTTTGGGACTAGTGAATGTTTACAGTACCTGATGTTTGTTGTGTCACTAGTTTTTCTGTCTGTACAGCACTTTGGAAACTGTTTATGTTTATGAAATGTGCTATAGAAATAAAGTGGATTTGGATTTGGATTTGCTGTAGTTTGCTTTCTTTGTGTCCTTGAGCATGTAAAAATAGCAAAGCTCTCCTTGGAGCATTTGGAGCAAAGTGCATTGTGGGTGTTTAGCACCACATGGATGCCTACATTTCAATCCAGTGTCAAGGTGTCACATGTTTTTGTTTACAAATTTGTGTCAATTTGTGCCTGCTCGTCAAATGTCTGGAAAAACTGAGTTTGGTTATTCAAATCTATATACTAGTATATTTCTGTAAGTTTAGCCAATAACACCCAGTCTCTCCCAAGTGACTCAAGCCTCAAGCTTTTAGAGTGATAATAATGGAGAAAACTACTGGCTGTAAAAATGAAAGCCGTGACAATGCTGAAAATGTAATAAATATAAATTTTATTTTATTTTATTGAATGACTGTGCAGGATTGCTCGAGTTAAACTTAACTGTGTGAGCAGAGAAACCAACTTGAAACCCACAGCTTCAACAGTCTTAGATGTTCTGTGTAAGCAGTAGTGTAGCGAGTAAACCACACGTCTTTGGATCGCTGGTTCAAATCCTAACTATGGTACTTTGAAATTGTCACTATGCAGTTTATCTATTGGTACCTCCAATGCTTATTGATGTAAATGGGTAATCAACTTGGGCTTATATGGGCTCATTTTCTAACCTGAATAATAACCAGATTTGTTAAGAACTTGCATCATCGTCATCATCATCTCAGCGCTTTTTACATGTTTCCAAAAAAAGTCTGTTATGGAAGAGAGCAACTTTGCGTCAGAGGGCCTGTACTGAGAGCCCTTCCACGACAAACACTCGAGGGCCATTAGTGACAGGTGGAGCTCCTTAGCTGCACATGCCTCCTCTGATCCAGCCTGACACCTGACCTGTGCCGCGTTTTGCTCATTATGTCAAAACCCTGTATTTACATCACACAACCTGCTAGACAAACAGGGATAATTCAGGAAACGCTTCATGTTTGACATCCTCCAATATGGCCTGATTAGAGCATTTATTTAAAGAGTTGGCACAGAAAGGAGCAGGTGTTTTATAAAGTACAAATTACTCTGATCCAATCTTAAAGTATTGTGCAACTGAAAAGAAATTACCCAGTGGAGGAGTAAAGAAGAATTCTTTACTTTAAAACATGACTTGTGTGAAATACAGACGATTAAAAGCAACAATGAGCATCAAAATCCCCATTTGGTTTTTTTGGTCACAGCTGTTGCCATATGGTTTATGGAGAGTATTGCATGCTAAAAACACTCATATTTATTTTATGTTGTGCTGATTTAATTGATTTAATTGGGAATTTCTCCCCGGGGTACAAAACGGGTAATGGCACTGGCAAATGGCAAAGTGCTCTGTTGTTAGGTTAAGTGCTGTTATATTAGATACTAGTAATTTGGGTTAAGAATGTAACAATTGCGCTTAAGTGTACTAAACTATGTAGCCGTAACAACAGTGACAAGTTAGCTTACCATTAGCGCAGATGGTGTGTTAGCTCTTTGCAATAAAATCACATCACTGACAGTCACTTTAAAGGGCCCACATTATGCTATTTTCTGATCTATGTTTTACAGTGGTAACTCACCTTACGAAAGACCCAACAAACGAAAATTCCAAGTTACGAAACGCCTTCACGTTAAATTTTGGTCTCTAGATACGAAAGAAAATTCAAGTTACAAAACGCGAAATCTCAAAAATTCAAATAATTTCGCGCTCAGCCACACACATTATACGCTTTTCTCAGACTGGATTTAAACGTTTCTCACATTTCTCTCTCGCTTAAACACTCAAACTTTCATAGATTTTCAACAAAATGTATTAATAGTGAAGTGTGGGGGGAAGGGGGAGGGGGGGGGAGACTGCGCGCGGACACGTGTGATAGCGCAGCATGACCCGGCGCGGGGCTGCGAGCACAAGACCCGTGCTCAAACCGTGCCTCCTCTAGACCAGATCTAAACCAGGTCTAAACCAGGATTAAACCAAGATTAAACCACCGCGGCTCTTGCCTGCGTTCGTTCATGCGCTCAGACTGCGTGCGGTCCCGAGGGAAGGCACATCTCCTCCCCTCCTCACTGCTCGCCTCAGCCGTGACTCATGAGGTACACCAGCAGAGCTAGCACGAAACCAGGAAATAGACCCGCACGCAGTGGTTTAACCCTGGTTTAGACCTGGTTTAGATCTGGTCTAGAGGAGGCACGGTTTGAGCACAGGTCTCGTGCTCGCAGCCCCGCACCGGGTCATGCTGCGCTATCACACACGTGTCCGCCCTCCCCCTTCCCCCCAAGCATGCAGTCGCTGCTCGCCTCAGCCGTGACTCGTGAGTACACCGGTGCTGCTGTTAATAGCAGAGCTAGCACAAAACCAGGAAATAGACCCGCACGCGCGCTTTAATCCTGGTGTCCAGTCCTGGTTTAGTCCAGGTTTAGTCCTGGTCCAGTCCAGGTATAGACCTTGTTTAGACCTGGTATAGTCCACGTTTAGTCCTGGGTCTACAGTCTCTTAGCCAATCAGGACGCAGAACACAGTGTTACACTATAAAAAAAAGTTACACTATAAAAAAAAAAAAACTTGGCCTTGGAACGAATCAGGCTTTTTCCATTGAAATAGCTACTCAACTTACGAAAAATTCACGTTACGAAACCACTTCTGGAACTAATTAATTTCGTGAGGTGAGGTACCACTGTAATGATGTTTCCTCAATATAAACATACCTGGAGTTGTGTTTTGTTTCATTCACACATATTTAACACAGAAATCCTCCATGATTAAACTGAGATCCTCTCTCAAATGGAAAACACTGTTCCGCCTTGTGATGTCATGCACAAGAATACAAGAAGTGCTCCAATGAGTAATTTCAGCTCTACAGCCCAATAATGCAGGATTACTCAAATGTGTGAATGAAACAACAACTGAACATGTGTGTAGAGTCCCTCAGTCGTCCATGGCAAAAGGAGAAATTCAGTTTGTCAACTGGACAAAAGGTTATTTGGTCAAATACGTTTCACAGCTCATCCAAGCTGCTTCTTCAGTTCTAGTCAGAGGGAACTTACTTGGACAGAGTAGCTCACACGTCACATTATATTACAATAGCACAGAGTAAAAATATTTAAAAAAAAAAAAATGTAATAAACTTCTAAATAAGTAAAAATCAATATCAACAGTATCAATAAGACATAAATGATATAAATATATGTACAGAAAGGAAAAAAACAAATACAGTGGTACCTCGCCTTACGAATGACCCAACAAACGAAATTTTCAAGTTACGAAACGCCTTCACGTCAAATTTTGGTCTCTAGATACGAATGAAATTTCAAGTTACGAAACGCGAAATCTCCAATCCAATCCAATCCAACTTTATTTATAAAGCACTTTAAAAACAACAAATCTCAAAAATTCAATTAATGCGCGCTCAGATGCACGCCCCGAAACGTAAATACACTTTATCAACACACACGGGGTTAGGTTCCAGAGGTGGCCCACGGTGGGAGAGGTCCACGAGGTAGGACAACTTTGTATTTTGTGTCCTCCTGTCCCTCACTGTGACAAATGTCTCCAGCTCACAGCTGATCGCGTGACCAGCTTTACGGATCAGTTTGTCAATTTGCCCAATGTCCCTTTTACTGGCGCTGCTCCTCCAGCAGATCACAGCGAAGTACAGGGCACTGGCAGAAGATCTCCAGTAACTTGCTGTACACATTGAAAGACCCGAGCTTTCTCAGGAAGTAGAATCTACTCGTCCAGCCTGCTGTTTACATGGACTCCAAGGTACTTGTAGGAGTCCACTTTTTCCACGTCATGGCTTTGGATGGGCTCCACTGGTGTCCTCTTTCTCCTGAAGTCAATCACCAGTTCCTTGGTCTTGTCAATGTTCAGGAGCAGATGGTTTGCCTGGAACCACTCCACAAAATGTGCAATCATTGTCCTGTACTCAAACTCCTGTCCATGTCTGATACACCCAAAAAACTTCTGCAGATGGCAGGACCTGGAGCTGGACTGGAAATCAGAGGTGTACAGAGTGAACAGAAACAGACAGTACGATTTGCCTGGATAATAGCTCTGACCAAAGCTGCAGATAATATTTTTCATCTGCGTCAGCTCATAAAAATCCGCCTAGTTTCACAGGAACAGCGCAAACACTGTTTGTTTCATTTTGTTTCATTCACACATATTTAACACACAAATCCTGCATATTTAAACTGAGTTCTTCTTTCTAGCAGAAGCACTGCCTACTCAGCCAGGAGCAGGAGTGGCCACTACAGTGCATCTGAACCACATGCAGCTTATGGCAGTGGGTGATGTCATGTGGTCATACAGGAAGTGCTCCACTGTGTTTTTAAACTCCATACACCTTCACTACAATCATTTGGATAATTTCAGCCATGGAATCACCAATCTCTACTGAATGAAAGGTAAAAGGTTGCTGTTAACTTAAAAACTACCACTTCTCCACAAGGTGGAACAGAGCATTTTGAGTTTTGGAGGTGTAGATAGACTAATAATTCAGGATTTTTGAATAAATAAAAAAGTTTCTGTAGTTCCTGAAAAATGTGGAAATCAAAGTGTGTAAAACTGTTACACAAGCTGAATCTCCCACTCTCTGTTGACTTCTACCAGTCTCTTTTTGTGCTTTTGATTACACCCAGCATGGATGAATAATTGAAAAAATTGATTAATTATGATGATGCATCATGAGAAATATGGAGGTACATTTTCAAATAATTAACGTCAGATGAGACAAATTAAATACTGTAGCTGCCATATCTAAACATCTAAACCCATGTATTTCTCTGTCTATGAAAGCAAGTCTAAAAATAATGGTAGCTGCACTTATAGTATTCTGTAGTCTTTTTTTAACAACTAGCCTTAGCCTTTAGTTGAACTATAGAGTTTGTGAGTTTGCTTTATTCCACAGCTGTACTGAATTTTCACATATTCATCAGAATGATTCACTCACTTGGAAGAGTACATCGACATCTTCATAGACTACCATTGCCTTATACAGTTCTAGGTCTCTGAACTCACATCTGAGGCATGCCTGTCTTTGGTCAAGACACGTACTCTTTCATGGCAGGGATGCATCTATATAATGTATAATGATATAATAATGTATTTGTTCCTGTTTCTGATTCATAGATTTATTTAATTGCTTAAATATCACAGCAGGGTAACATGCTTGTGTTTAGAGATTTTGCATAGGCACACAGACATGCATGGAAACGCCTCAGCTGGGTGCCTTGATTTCCTCCGCTCTGCAGTTCTGTCATTAACGTAAACTAAAAAGCAAAGCCACGCGCTGGAAGAGGCGGAAGAGTGTGGAGTGATTGCAGAGACTCCCCAGCTTTAGTTTACACAGTAAAGCTCAATGTGTGACTTGAGCAAATAAGAAATCTAAATACAAATATAGACTGGTATTGATGTCTGAAAAGTTTTATCTTTTGTCTGTCTGTCCATATAGTTCAACTTCTTTCTTACCATTTCAGCATGTGTCAACAATAGACTCCATATTTGTGCGTCAGATGGAACTATGATGTGCTAGTGTAAACATTCACATTCATTTGCATTGTTACATCAGTCATGTGGGAGACGTGACAGTGTCCATGTTAATGAAGCGTAAAAGCCTGTATCCAAACAACATTGTGGTTTCATGTAGCTGTATCTTAGATGAGAGGATGCTTTTGAAGAGGGGAAAGGAAGGTATTTACTCATCTGTGTGATTACCTCCCTGCAATCTTTCTCCTACATCATCAGGTGAGCATGTGTTCACTGTGTGTGTTTGGCCTGGAAAAACGGATCAGGTTTCTCATTAGAGATGGATTCAGTGACAGGTGGGTGAAATACTGTGAGGTTCCATGTTATTTTCTGCCAACAGTAACCTTTAGTTTCCCTTTCTTTAATATTGTGGCATCATCTGTTTCAGTTGTTTACTTTCACCTGAGTTCAAGTTTATACGAAAATAATGTTATTGTTGTAAAAAGCCAATTGGCAGCTTCATTACCTCCTTACAAGCCCCTGGGTACGTTTCAAAGTAGTAACTAGATTAAACTATAATTGACTTTCTTATTTGCGTTCCTTTGGGACTTTTCTTTTTGTTGATAACTTTTTTTTCTTTTTGAGATATTGCTTACAACTTTGAAATGAGAAAAGTCAAGGCACAATGAGAATTGAATATGTTTTAGTCCATACATCACAACTGCAGCTCCTCAATGTTGTAGAATAATTAGGTGGAGAAGAGAAGTTTATTTACTTTTATTTACTGATGAAGAGCCAGTCTTTTACTAGTCTTTAACAGCGTAAGTTTTAATTTAAGAATGTTTTAGTCAGGAATTTTGTGGAAAACTATTGAATTGTTATAGCTCAAGTCCAATACTGTAATCCAAATGTCTTTAATAATGTTCTACCTATTTTATAGCACGTTGTTTTCTATACTTCAGTCTAAAACGAGCAGTGTTTCTTCACTGTATATTACATACACAATAAATATGGCAATTTGAACATTCAAGGCTTGCTGTCAGCAGAGAAGAGAGAAACATACAGCCTTCCTTACAACTTTCCTTTTCTTAGCTGTTCATTTTCCTCCACAAGCACTCGAGGTCATTTAGCGCTTTCAGCACAGTTTAAGATGGTGCCAAAAACTCTCACCATCACAGTGACTGCGTGCACATGGAAAACTCCAAACCGATTGCAAAGTGATTGGGGTCGTAACGGCTGCATGTGCACAGGGATTGGTTTGGATTGGGATTGGTTTGCCCCATCCCCCAGGAACCCCTGGCCTAGGCTGATAGCAAACCACTTGGCGTCGTCATGTGAACGATTTCGGATCGGATTAGCATACTGCGCATGGGCGCCAGGAATTTCAGGAATTTCACCCGGAAGTTGTAAGAGTGGTAGGGGGTGCCTCTCGGTACCAAGTACCAATTGTTGTTTCAGACGAAAACATGGCTGCGAAGAAATCAACAAGCACGCACTACTGGACTACATGCTGCACCAGGTGAGAGAGATAAACATTAAAAACTTTATGGACGGACGGCGCACATGAAACGCTAGTCTTTATCAGAAGATAGCGTTGAAGATGGAGCAGGCAGGTTTTGTTTGGACGCCTGAGCAAATCAAAATCAAATGGAAAAACCCCAGGGCAGCGCACGCCACAGCCAAGAAGAACACTGGGAGAGCTCATTACGATGACTCAGGACAGCGGTCCTGCATGGCACCAACAAGCCCCATCTTCCACCATATCTGGACTATGAACATAACGCACAGGCCAATTCCAGAAAAGGAGTTTACCGCACACTCACTTGACTTGACTTATTCCTTTATTGGGCTTAGCGCGAACAACGCATTTCGCCAGGTAAAATCGAAACGCGTTGTTTGCTCTTAGCACAATAAAGTGTGTGTGTGTGTGTGTGTGTGTGTGTGTGTGTGTGTGTGTGTGTGTGCGTGCGTGCGTGAGTGTGCGGTAAACTTCGTCTTTTCTGGAATTATTCAACGTTCCTATTGTTACCAGCACCTGGAAGCTGTGCACGGTGTTTTAAACTTTTGAAATGACGCACAGGGAACTTTTACAAATATTTTGAGTTACTGTATCTATTGTGACCTTATAGTATCAGAAGAGAGTGTTGTTGTTTTTTTTAACTGTTGTATAACTTGTAAATATTAAAAATCAGTGTGGAAATTTACTTAAGTTGTAATTTCACTACCCCAGACCTTACATAAATGAACGATAAACCCATAGCTACAAATTTAATGCCTTTATTTGTGGCACAAAAGATGCAAGCAACAAAAAACAACAAGGCCGAACATGATTAAAACATGTGCGGTATAGGTCCCAATCCTCATAATTTTCGTTGTCCTCGATTGCTTGTAGTATCAAACGCTGACGACACGGTTCGTGTCATATTAAAGAAACCAAAAACGCTGTTTTGTTGTTCATACGAACAACCAAACTGCAGAATGCACAACAAGTACGCCAATGCCGCTCCGTCAAATTCCTCGAAAAGCCATCGCAGTATACTGCCAGATAGCTGTGTTGTGTTGTGTTTATATTGAACAGTCATCACCCGGAAGTAGTTGGACTACAGCGCCACATAGCGTTGCGGAGCGTGCCAGGTCGCTGACCTGAATCTGATTGCGCGACATGCATGTGCACTCGGATTGGACGACAGACCACCCGCCGAGCAAGTGTGAAAAAACCAATCCAATCCTGATCCAATCCTACCATGTGCACGCACTCAGTGGAAACAGTTGATAGTGGATAATTAGATCTAATTATATGCAGCTGGCCCCCACATTTTCACCATTATTATCAAAAATGTAAGCAATGTAAAGGTCCTATATTACACAAAATTGACTCTTGAGGTTTTTAAATGTCGTATATTAGGCAAAAATGAGTCTTGTGAGCTTTAAGCTATGTTAGAATGATATTACTACCGTAAATAGATACCTGGATTTGTGTTTTGTTTCATTCACAAGTTTGAGTAATCTTGCATTATTGGGGGGGTTCGCTGAAAAAACGCACGGTGCCTGCATAAACTGAGCCACATAGACCGATTTTCTGGGCACAAAAAAATAAAAAAATAAAATAAAAATCAGCGTGAGAAATGCCATGTGTGGCGTGTGAGTGTGTGAACACGTCGAATTGCGTGTGTCACACTCTCAATGTGTGAGACTTGCTTTTACCTTTAGTTCAGTGGAGATTTGCAATTCAAGGTCTGAAATCATCCAAATGATTCTAATGAAGGTGTATGGAGTACACAGTGGAACACTTCCTGTAGCCTATTACCACATGACATCACAAGGTGGAACAGAGTGTTTTCAGTTTGAGAGAAGAACTCAGCCTAAATATGCAGGGTTTATGTGCTAAACATGTATGAATGAAACAAACCAACTATGGGTATGTTTGTGATGAGGAATCAGAATTATAACATAGATCAGAAAAATAGCGTTTTTTTGTTTTGTTTTGTTTTTTTGTCACAGTTACACCTTCATTAATCCTCTCCCGGGGGCCAAAATGAGGGGTTCTAATAAAAACAGCCTTTCTGAGATGTGGAAGATGAGCTGCATAAACAAGAGAGGACAGCATGTGAGGGTCCCAAAGGGGCTTTAAACTTCAAAAACATTTCACTGGGAATTGAGAACAAGGCCGTTTGGTTGGAGCACCCCTCTGTACTGCAGCTGTGCTTTAGGCTACTTTTATGAGCTGCCATATTGATCTGGACAGCTATACTTTCAATTTATTACACAAAGAGGCATTAACTGTCAGGAATACATAATACGCATGCTGTAATCAAACATGGCAGGTCATTACGTATTTGATTTTTATTAACAGATGCATTCAATTCTCCAATATGTTTGATTGACAAAACATCATCGCTTGTCAGCCAATCACAAACCAGTAACTTCAGGTAGGGCATCTGGTATACAACCAAAGTTTATGCACCGCTCATAGAAGGTGGTTAATATGCAGATCCCAAAGAAAGAAGACAGAAAGAAAGAATAATCGTAAATTTTCTACCTGCAACATTAATTATTGACGTTATTTGAAATGTCTTCAGCCCACCATCGATATTAAATATTCCGTTTCATCAGGCTGCCCTCGAACTATTCAGCTCATATAAAAAGTGCATTAGATAAATAATGAAGACTCTCTCCTGTACAGTGCACCTCCTGCTGTTTTCTCATCCCTGTCACTCCGTCAGTCTCCACAAATGATTCTGTATGCTAATAATCCTATTTTAAAATGCACAGAAAGTTTTGATAGAAAGTTTTGAACTGTTTGTTGAGTCGCAAAGTTACAAGAAGCACAGGGAATACGCAGGGTTCCTCCAGAGGCTTTGCCACTGGTGATAAAAAGGAGAAGCAGATGAAGAGGCTGAGTAGGCTGATATTTTGTAAATCAGTTCAGGGCTAAACATACATAGTTGACAGTTCCACCATTCAGATATATTAAAAGTACTGTACCTGATTTTTACTGTCTTTAAAGTATGAGTCACTTTAGATGCACCACAATGAGTTCATAGACGCTTTTCACAACAACCATAGGAAGCCTAACAGCTAGCATGCTAAGGGTGCACTTCCTGATTACTGGGCAATAAAACACTTTATAATTAGATGCAAACATTACACAGCAGACTTATTTTGACTTCAAGAGCTGTTTACACAATATCTGTACTGGGGCAAGACTTGTTTTGCTTAAATCAAAAATCTGGCACAGGCTCTTTAAGTCTAATTTATTAGACTGTAGCTGGCGGTAGGCTTTTAATTAACCCTGCTGTGGGCTGTAATATTTTCATGAAGCCGTTCCCAGTCTTCCATTTAAACTCAATATTCCACACACTTCTATATGGTAATCAAGTGACCTTACATCTGATTTTCAAGCTTGTAGTTGAGAATGAAAATGTAGCTGTTACACAGCAGACACCACCCTCCATTGCCCCACTTGCCTATCTTTATGTTCTGATAATTTAATGTGACTGTCAGGACGTAATAGAAATGCACTTCCTAGCTCATTTAGCATAGCTTTCTGCAGGGAACAGTTTTAAAAGTGTGTCTATTACGATGCCCAAGAGTAGTGTTGTAATGAATGTAAAGGAATGTCTTACAGTAGCTTATATGGTGAAACTTGTTTTAATATTGCTGAATCTTAACTATGCATGTAATATTAATTGCAAATCATAACTACCTTTTCCATTTTGTTCTCAGTATTACTGTTTTAATGTTTTTAAGCCTGCAAAGGTTCATTAAAGGTGCACTATGTAACTTTTCTGGTGGAGAGTACGCTTTCCTCCGTGGGAATGATATTAATTTGTCTAGAATGTTCAACAGTATGGCCTTAAATTAGCATTTTGTGTTTGTTTGTTTTGTAAGTTTCAATTTAGTTTTTGACACTCAAAGATCCCCCCTTCCTGCATGCATCCCGCTAATGAAACTGCGGCACATCGCATCACGTTTGTTAAGTTGTGTACAGATTTGTGTCCTGCTTTTGCGTATTTAAGGAAAACTGACGTGTGGTAGCATGGGTGACATAGGATTGAGGGCTGAGCATTGCACAGAATCTTACAGCTAACCATAAGGAGGGTTCAAGCAGGGCCCGGCAGAGATCGCTAAATTAATCAAACATGCCTGGATAAAATTTTAAATAATGAGGGAACAGCATTATGACAAGGTAGAAAACTCTAATAATAAGAATAAGAATAATAAAATAAATAAATAGATTGGATAATACTTTAAAACATGCATTATTGTGCCCTGTAACTTGGTTTGATGATGCCACCTGCTTGTCTCCATGAATTTTAAATTGCTTTCAAGAAAAAGCAACAGCATCTCATGGAGATAAACAGGTTTCTGACCCTCCACCAGAAAATGCAGTACACTTTTAAGTATTGCATTCATTTTTTCAGATATCCTATGTCTCCCATCTATGAACAAGGCACTATCTCGTGAAGTCTATGGCTGGACTTCAATAATGGAGTTAATTGCCCATTAGCATCACCCACAAAAGGAGACGACTAATAACAGGCTTGAATCGCTTCATCAAATCTCTGCAGCTTAAATGGATAAACGGATATGGCCATGTTAATAAGGTTTCAGAACAACCCATTTTCATTCATTTAGTTTAATGCATTTTCACATTAGCCCCACTACTTCAATTATAAATATACACTCAAATGAGATGCACAATATAAGGTGCCCATAAGGAAAACACTGCATTAAAACTTCTATCTGATGAATTCCCAAGGCAAGGTGATTCATCTTGGAACCAACAGAGGCAAACTCCTCACGTGAGCTGGATGTTAATGCTTGTTACAGATTGCAGTTCTCTACACAAACTCTCCAAGATGCCATTATATTCTCGTCAAGTGCAGCACAAATGTTTTTTTAAAGGTCACTGCGCAGTCTGCTTTGGCGGCTACACCTCACGCATATGTGGGATATGTGGGCGCCACTAAACAGCGAGTGATTCACATGAGTGCATCATTGTGCCCGTCTGTGGCTCTGTGCACCCATCTGAAGACGAGCCAGGTCCGTGCACCCCTACACCATCATAACATGTACACAAGCAACAGCGGGGAAGCAAGCCGCTGTCTATGCTTCATTGCTCTAAATTAAATCTAATATCAAGACAGACATCACATTTTGGTTGATCTTGAGGAGCATGGAGAAATCAACTAATCCATGAATATAAGCATTTTTTCATGTTTTACAGTTACAAAATACTACATACAGTATTTCACAAAAGTGAGCACACCCCTCACACTTCTACAAACATTTAATTATATATTTTCATGGGACAACACTGAAGAAATGACACTTTGATATAATGTAAAGTAGTCTGTGTACAGCTTGTATAATAGTGTAAATTTATTGTCCCCTCAAAATAACTCGACACACAGCGGTTAATGTCTAAACAGCTGGCAACAAAAGTGAGTACACCCTTAAGTGAAAATGTCCAAATTGGGTCCAATTAGCCATTTTCCCTCCCCGGTGTCATGTGACTTGTTAGTGTTACAAGGTCTCAGGTGTGTAAGTGGAGCATGTGTGTTAAAATTGTTATCGCTCTCACACTCTCTCATACTGGTCACTGGAAGTTCAACATGGCACCTCATGGCAAAGAACATCTGAAAAAAAGAATTGTTGCTCTGCATAAAGATGGCCTAGGCCAGAGGTCTTCAACAGGGGGGTCGCGACCCCTAGGGGGGTCGCGGAGGTACTGCAGGGGGGTCGCGAAATCTTTTGATTTCACTTTAAAATAATATTATTTTATATTTTATAGTGTAAAATACAGTATTAACCTGTGTATTATTTCTTTGTATTGGATGTACCATAACAGAGTAGCAATGTTTATACATGACCCTAAGCTCAATTTAATATAAAACACAATTCTATGCTGTATATATAGTAGGGGGTCCCTGGCCCAGTTCGCCATCTGTTTGGGGGTCCCTGGCCTGAAAAACGTTGAAGACCCCTGGCCTAGGCTATAAGAAGATCGCCAACACCCTGAAACTGAGCTGCAGCATGGTAACCAAGACAATACAGCGATTTAACAGAACAGGTTCCATTCAGGCCTCGCCATGGTCAACCAAAGAAGTTGAGTGCATGTGCGCATCATATCCAGATGTTGTCTTTGGGAAATAGATGTATGAGTGCTGCCAGCATTGCTGCAGAGATTGAAGGGGTGGGGGGTCAGTCTGTCAGTGCTCAGACTATACGCCGCACCCTGCATCAAATTGGTCTGCATGGCTGTCGTCCCAGAAGGAAGCCTCTTCTTAAGATGATGCACAAGAAAGCCCCCAAACAGTTTGCTAAAGACATGCAGACTAAGGACATAGATTACTGGAAGCATGTCCTGTGGTCTGATGAGACCAAGATAAACCTGTTTGGTTCAGATGGTGTCAAGCGTGTGTGGTGATAACCAGGTGAGGAGTACAAACCAAGTGTGTCTTGCCTACAGTTGATGGTGGTGGGATTGTCAGGGTTTGGGGCTGCATGAGTGCTGCCGGTACTGGGGAGCTACAGCTCATTGAGGGAACCATGAATGCCAACATGTACTGTGACATACTGAAGCAGAGCATGATCCCCTCTCTTCGGTAACTGGGCCGCAGGGGAGTATTCCAACATGATAACGACCCCAAGATGACCAGTGCCTTGCTAAAGAAGCTGAGGGTAAAGGTGATGGAGTGGCCAAGCATGTCACCAGACTGAAACCCTATTGAGCATCTGTGGGGCATCCTCAAACAGAAGGTAGAGGAGAGCAAGGTCTCTAACATCCACCAGCTCTGTGATGTCGTCATGGAAGAGTGGAAGAGGATTCCAGTGGAAACCTGTGAAGCTCTGGTGAAGTCCATGGTTAAAGCAGTGCTGGAAAATAATGGTGGCAACACAAAATATTGACACTTTTGGGTACACTTAAGGGTGTACTCACTTTTGTTGCCAGCTGTTTAGACATTAACGGCTGTGTGTCGAGTTATTTTGAGGGGACAATAAATTTACACTATTATACAAGCTGTACACAGACTACTTTATATTGTATCAAAGTGTCATTTCTTCAGTGTTGTTCCATGAAAAGATTAAATGTTTGCAGAAGTGTGAGGGGTGTACTCACTTTTGTGAGATACTGTACTTAAATCAAAGGGAAGTTATCATTGTTCCTGACTTTCAAATATAAAGCAAAATGTATTCATGGGTTCCACCTTACCGTTATATGTGACATTTTGAAGGCTTTCACCACTTAAAAGATATAATATTTTGTTTTACATTGTTGATTGCTATGGCAACAGTTCTACTTTTTCATTATTTTGAAACCCATAAATAGCTAATCAGTAATAATACACCATTATCAGATTAATTGTATCTTTTTAAATTTGGAATTAGTCTAGTGAAGGTTTGTACATTTATATTGACAACCTCACTTTATGGATTATGAAAATTATGCTTTTATTTTGTTGGTTAGATGCTGTGAAGCCCTTTTCCCCTGTGCTTTCAGAACAGTGACAGGACAGGTAGAAGAGCTGGAGCCATGACTCATCAGCTCAACAGACTGACAATGACTGTGACCATCTTTTCCATTAAAATTTGTATAGACAGTGTAAACAAAATGCTAAAAATAAAATTCTGATAATTAAAATTAAATGTTTCTAAAATTGTAGTTTTTAGGGTAAGAATAAACAAAAGTAAGAGTTAAATAGTAAATTGAGGAGACAATCAGTAAGAGAAAAAGAAATCAATAGCTAAGCCTGTGAGAGTTAATCACTTTTACTGTGGCCTCTGATGATTACATTGTTATAGTCTGTCTACTCCAGCTTAGAGCCACTTTGTCAGTCACATTCAGGTCCCATATTTTAGCGATGACAAATGGAGTTCTGCAAAGTTCAAAATTAAAATTTTATCTAAAATTGACTCTATATCTATATATAATTTTTTTTTTTAATATATAGTTTTCAGATTTGGGGAGAGTGTTGCCTTTCTAAAATAAAACACTCTCTGGGTAGCCTGGGAATTCCCAGGCCGCTTCCGTTCGTTTCGAACTGGAAGGCGGCCTGGAAACTCGTCCAAGCGAGAGTCCCAGATTTAGGGCCCCAATCAGAGAGCGGGGGAGGGGTGGAAAGACGGTGACGCGTACTACATGACAAACGGAAGCTTGTAGTTTGAACTGACAACTGACATGATTGGCTATGGACTTACGTATACGCTCAATGATAGACATTCATAACGCCCAATAAACGGCCGTTGGCAATCGCTAACCACACCTCTGCTACGGGATTTTTCGAAGCGAGTTTCCAGACCCATATCTCACTTGTGATATGGTCAGGTGTTAACCAGACTACTCTCTGGGCACAACATGGAATAAACTGCAGCAGCAATTAAAAATATTTTTAACTGTTTAACTATCTCAGTGTATTCATCAATTCATGCTGCTGTCTCCCAATTAACCTATGAATATGCTACTAATCATGAGTGTAAAGAACCATCCTTGCTGTTATAAACCCAACAGATTATTTGTCATATAAATCTGTATTTTGATTCATAATTTGAGCCAACACCCGAATAATTTGGGCCTATATTTCAGGACTGCTGCACGCAATTGGGTCCTTCTGCTGAAACAGAACCCTGGATGAGTCGCCTTCTGCCCACATGTCTGGAGTGGACTTTGGCTCTGCATACTTGGATGGATGTGTATGGGAATAGATCTCTCCTCAGGGAATGCACATCAACAGCTATCCATTTGCTTTCCTGTCAATGTTGGTCAATATGCTTGACATTTATTAACTAAACACTGTTTCACTGTCTGATTTCTCTTGTTAAATCTAATATTTTGTGAAGCCCTGTTAGGATTTTGGGCTATTTATAAATAAATAAAGGCCATAGGTGCAGACTGGCAACTGCATGAATATTAGTCATCTTCACACAATATGATCTGCTCTTTTCTAACCCTTACCTAACATATGTATGTATGTATGTATGTGTGTGATGTGTAGAGAAATGTCACGAGAGACTGATCAAACTGTGTGTGTGTGTGTGTGTGTGTGTGCGTGTGTGCGTGTGTGTGTGGAATACTTATAGCCTGAAATAAATTAACATGAATCTATATGTTATAAAGGAGAGCTATTGTATATAAACATCAGTGCATTTAATAAGACAGAGCAGATGGAGACACACATGCTTTGAAGTTGCCGTGTGCCATGGCCAGCCTGATGTGGTGTTTAATGTTCTGTCTTGGGAGTTGATCATCACATTTTAGCCAACTGTGAGAAATACAGTGATATTTTGCATTGGCACAAATACAAATGATCACTGAGTAACCTCACTTTACAAGCATGTTGTATGCTGTGAATATAAATTACTTGGATAATGCTTGATGCTTGATTCAATCAG
The DNA here is from genome assembly GCA_036785185.1 of Paratrypauchen microcephalus. NCBI lineage: Eukaryota > Metazoa > Chordata > Actinopteri > Gobiiformes > Gobiidae > Paratrypauchen > Paratrypauchen microcephalus. The sequence continues at coordinate 5,293,343 of JAVJIX010000040.1, read as the reverse complement.
TTTCAGCAATGAGGGGGTATTAAACTTCTATGGAATATATAATTGCTAACACATAACATATTTAGATCGGCACGTTACCTTTTTTCAAATACTATATTCTCTGAAAACAACTGACATCACTGTACAAAAAGAAATTGTATTACTATCATGGTTACATATCAGGTTTGTGAAGTTATAGTGTATTGTTTTGTATCCTGCTTCTCTGAATGAAAATGTATGGATGAAAACGGCAAAATGACAATGAGAGAAGTTGCTGTGTAGTCTATCTCCAGTTATTAGAATATAAAATATATTGAACTTTTTCATGATATCCTAATAACTGGAGACAGACTGTATATGCATTCCAGCTCTACAACTGAGCCACACGTCAACCCACAATACAGGCCTATTTATAAGACTGTGGGTTAGACATCCCATCTGAGGCGCTGTGATCTCGATCTGTATTAAACTCTTGTAAATGTGGTGTGTGGGTGCAGTTACGCATCAACATGTATTGATCCTGTCCACTGGCCATTCTCACTTCTCATTACGCCCATTGCATCCATCAAAACAACATGACCATGCTAAGAGGTCACCCAAGATGCTCCAAAGCTTCATGGTATCCTGAAAAAAGGTGAGGAGGTCTTGTGTGTCTTTGTGCATGCACACAGTGTTGACTGTGTGAGACTGAAGCTGATCATGCAGTGAGCTGGTGGTGCTGTGGGATATGGCTCACTACATATACATAACTTTAATTTGAGGTGCAAGATTAAGAGATCATCTGGGCAAAAATTATGAAGAAAATCATAGTCTAGTCATCAAGATATGTATATAAAGTTTTGTTTTTTTTAAGTTTTCTTTTTAAATTACAAACTTGGGGAATCTGTTATTGCCAGTATTGATTTTGCTTTCAACAAAAATATCGACTTCCTCCTTTTAAAAACTGCTCATTTGTTATGTATTTTTGAGTTGTTCATAACCCGGACTGCATTCTTTCACCTCAAAAACATAGCCCGTCTCCGCCCATCACTCACCTTCTCTGCCGCTGAAACTCTCATACACGCATTTATCACATCCAGAATCGACTACTGCAATAGCATCCTCTACGGTACACCATCCAAAACCCTCAACAGACTACAGAACTCCGCTGCCCGGCTCCTCACCCACACCCGCTCACGTGAACACATCACCCCTGTCCTCCACAAGCTCCACTGGCTCCCCGTCCCTCAGCGCATCCACTTCAAAATTCTTCTCATCACTTTCAAAGCACTTCACAACCTGGCCCCTCCTTACCTCACAGACCTGCTCCACCACCACACTCCATCTCGCTCCCTCCGCTCCTCCAGCTCCAACCTCCTGTCCCTGCCCTGTAGGACCAAGCTCTGAACCTGGGGGGACAGAGCCTTCTCCATCGCTGCCCCCACCCTCTGGAACTCACTGCCCAAACCCCTCCGTGACTGCTCTGATCTCCCCACCTTCAAAAAAGAACTCAAAACCCACCTGTTTAAAATGGCTTTTAATGTTTGATTTTATATTGTAAATTTTGTGATATTTTAAATGTTTGATTTTATGTTGTAAATTCTGTGATATTTTATTCTTTTATGATTTGTGAAGCGTCTTTGAGTGTCTTGGAAAGCGCTATATAAATAAAATGTATTATTATTATTATTATTATTATTATTATTATTATTATTATTAGTTGTTGCTTGAATTAAACTAAGCTAACAATGGCTCAAAAAAAAATATCTTATTTTTGATTAACATTTTACTGTGGATTTGAAAATAATTTAGATTTTTTAAAGATATATTTGTCAAGGACTTTTCTTGTTAAATTCTTGCCATATAACTGCAAGGTAAAGAAAAAAAAGGATTGCTTGCGTGTGCACAATAAACTGCAGAATCCATGGGGGTCAATATATGGCCTGTATATAAAAAGCTATTGAACTACAGTGCAGATATCTCCATAATACATCTACATACATATAGACTGTCTTCAATCATTAAAACCGCTCCACAATTCTCCATCTCATTCCTGCACAAACTTCTCTCTCTCTCCCTCTACCCCTCCTCCTAACTTTTTCAGCTCTCCATCCCTAAATCTTTAGCCTTGCCTTCTGCAGATTGATGTAGTGAGCTGCGCCTGATCCATTGGGCATTGATTGTACCCGGCCTACGTTCCCCCACATTGCAAATTCAGCATATTTGAAGAAGATCAGCTGTCCCTCAGGGGGATAGATCAAAATGGCACCTCCCCCCCCTATACTCCACAATGGTTTATCTCATGGCAGCTGCAACTTTCTCAACCTGTGCAATGCAATGTGGGTATATTGAATTTTTAAAAAGCAGTTAAATATTTACCATTCTCTGATCTGTTCTTATGTAGTTGCCTCATCACAAACATGCCTGGAGTTGTGTTTTGTTTCCTTCACACATGTTTAACAAAAAACAAACAAAAAACAAAACCTAAGAAAACACTCTGTTCCACTTTGTAATGTCATGTGGTAATACAGGAATTGCTCCACTGTGTTTTTAAACTCCATTCACCTTCACTAGAATCATTTGGATTATTTCAGCTCTGGAAATGCCAATATTTACTGAAGTGTGGAGAATCCCTCAGTCGACCAGATAGAATCCATGGCTAAATTCAATTTGTTAACTGGATGACCAAATATACTTTTCTCCAGTTGACAAATTGAATTTCTCCTTTTGCCAATATCTATTGAACTAAAGGTAAAAGGAGCTGTTAACTTGAAAACTAACACTTCATGGCATCACAAGGTGGAACAGCATTTTGAGCTTTGGAGATGTAGAGAGACTAATAATAAAGTGTTACTCAAACATGTGTGAATGAAACATAAAAACATAATAAAACATAACATCAGGTCTGTTTTTGAGGAGGTAGCAACATTATAACATGGCTTAAAGCTCAAAAGAGTCAATTTTGTATATTATAGGACCTTTAAACAAACGTCTTCAAATGCTACAGGTTCAAGAAGTTACACTTTCACCTGTAAATCCTTGAATACACTTAAATATTCTGTCTGGAGAGTAGGTTGTGATTTCATTTGGGGAATACAGAGGTAAGTTAGAACTGCTTCTATACCATGCTTTGCTACATCCACCAGGGAAAACCACTGTCCAAGAATAGCTACAGTTCATTGTAAACCTACACATTTTCTATCTCAGAAAATACTCTTCTTGTTGTGTTACAAAGTGAAAAGAGGTGCACGCTACAATGCACTCTGAAGGACTGAGTTCATTCATCCCCAGACACCAAGGCCTGATAAACTCCATCTTGTCTCAGGAAAGCCTTTTGAGAAAAGGAAAAATACAACATCCTAATGGAATATATTTTTACAACAAC